>JAVLUZ010000347.1:0-65281 GCA_036768485.1 Mermis nigrescens | reverse complement strand
TCGATACTAATCACTAGCATACATGATCTTTGGGTAGGGTTTCACCCCCCGCAGAGAATCATTTTTCACCCCACGCAAAAAATTTTTCACTCCCCCGCAGAATTGGCGATTTTTCAAAAGTTTCCTAAACTTACCTGAAAATTGGTAGAAAAAGTGTCTTTTTAAGGGTTTTTGGCTATCTATTTGCTCGAAATCGCCAAATTTTCGCGCTAAGCGCCATATATTCATGTTTTAAGCGCTATATTGGTCAATTTATTCGACTTTTTTCGAATTTTTTTCATGATTTCATGCTATAGAAGGATAGAGTATCGTCAGAAACGCCAAAAAACGATGTTTTTAACGCGTACCGGCCATTGTTTGGGCCCAAAAAAGGCACTTTAGGTTTTCACCCCCAGAATTCCCATACTGTGCATGTATGATCACTAGTAAAAGATGATCCGGAACATCAATGTGGATAATGCGTTTTTTCTCATGTTAGGAATATTTCTTCGATTTCTCTGGCCTTATGCGCATTTACTGATTTTTTAATTTTCAAGTCAAAACCCTGGCCGGTCTTAGAATTTATTTTTGGCAGGGTTTGATTTAGGATCGATACTGTATATTCGATTTCAATATAATCTGCACTGAACATACGTACATGATCGTAAGGGCTTGGGATTTTCGACCCCCCCCTTTCCAGAAAATTTTTCACCTCCACTCCAAGAAAATTTTCCACCGTCTGCCTAAAATTCTTTTTATTCCTCCCTCTCCCTCCTCAAAATTCGCGATTTTTCAAATGTTGCCAAAAAAATCCGAGAAAATTGCTGTTTTATGCGTTTTTAGCTATCTGTTTGTCCGAGATTGTCAGATATGCGGTGCTTCGCGGCATTTATGTACCTATTTCTTGACCATACATATTTTGTTTAATTTATTCGAATTTTTTCATTTTTTCGAATTTTTTTGTTTTTATGCTATAGAATAGAGCATCGTCAGAAGCGTCGAAAAAACGATGTTCTTGACACGCATTTTACGATTTTTGAATCAAAAATGTGATTTTTAAATTTCCCGGACCCTCCACCCAGAATTTTCATGCCGTGCATGGCTTGCACTGACTGTCCATTTATGTTTTTCGCTAAAGTTCTGCTTTACATATGTTTCCAGCTAATTATCAATATTCCGTTTAATCAGCCGGTCAAACTGCATTCGGTGAAGATAAAGGGGCCAGAAGGTATGCGTTTTGGATTATTCAAACTTTTCTAAGTCAAATATTTATTTTATGTCAAATTATAAATTTGAATTCTTTGAAATGTAATTTTTCAATTAAGATTATGCACCGAAGACTATTAAAATTTTTATCAATCTTCCCGTCACATTGGGCTTTGATGATGCTTCGCGGTCGAATCCGCTCCAAGCTTTACAGTAAGAAATCCCACTTTACTACACGTAACAAATCTAAAATCTTTGGAATGCGTCTCGATTATACATACATTGCTCGTTATGAAAGTTGACGCACCATTATTGTAAGATTAATGTTAGATAATGCGTCGCGAGCGCCGCGCTTTGTTAATTATTATGTATCAATCAGTGATCGGACCGAGGCCTCGGCCTCGGCCTCGGCCTCGGCAAGCCTCGGCGTTTTTTGGAGCCTCGGCCTCGGCGCCGAGGGCGAAGCTGAAAAGTGCCGAGGCGCCGAGGGTTAAAATCAAATTTGAAGAAGTTTAATATGTCCGTTGAACATTAACTATTTAGAATGCATCTGCAGTACAAAGGCTATTTTTTACCTATAGACTTTTCTTGTGGTTTTAGTCGCGTACCCAGTTACACAAAGTTACATACAGCAAAGTGTCAATTTATTATTCATGTGATGACTAAGTTTTAATTCTCATGCTTGCTACATGGATCGGAAACACACATTCCCAAAGGGGAGGGGGTGAGGGAGGTTTATTACCACCCTCTCAGGGTACAAGACTCAAGTCACTGTCAGACGATTTTTGGTGAAAACCTTTTGAATATTTTTGAACCTAATTTTTACTATGGCAAAAGTGCAGCTATTTATAAGAATTTCCCGAAGTGATACAGTATTTTTGAATGTAAGCAAGAGTAAATAGACAAACTGTCACTTTAAAACATGCATGTAACAGCTCAAAATTTTCGGGAGGGGCTCCTCGGCATACATGTAACGGCTAGAAATTTCGGATGGGGGATTAGCGACTCTAATTCTATGTCAAAAATGGCAAAAGCACCTAAAATAGCCAACAAAACGCAAATTTTCGCTAAAAATGGGGAGGGTGGGTCAAAATTTTCTGACGTTGTAGGGAAGGGTTAGGGAAGGACGTCCAACCCTGGGTGGGTGGGGAAATCCCCAAAGCCCTTCCTATTACACGTATGGTTTTCGGCCGTTTTTATGGGAGAGGGCGTAAATGATTACGAATTTTCGGCCGAAAATCGCACAAACGCACCTAAAAATGGCCAATAAATGCAGGTTTTGCCAAAAATCAATCTCGGCTCGTGCATTCTTTGGAGCCATTTTTATACAATGTTAAAATACTTTCTTGGACAAAGTGATATTAATTATATCGTTTTTCAGTATTTTTTTAAGAAATTTCAAAAAATTTTCGGCGCTTCGCGCAAAATATCGCTGATATACTGTATTTATATTAAAGCAGAGGCATTAAACACTCAAAAATCAATTTTTGTGTAATCTAGGCATCTTTATGCAGATTTAAATATCTTTTGTATCCATTTATACTGTTTTTAAAAATTTTATGCAAAACAAGTACTATTTAATAACTCAGCACATTTAGCCTTTCAAAGATAAAATTGACTAATTTATCCTGATGTTGCATTGGATTTCTAAGCACAGTAGTGCTAATTACAAGATTTAATTTGCATATTACAATATCTGTAATATTTCTGATTTTGTAGTACAAGTTGTTTTAGCTTTCTCAGTCAAGTTTTATGTGTAAATTTCATCAAAAGCTCATAAAAATTTCGGCGCTTCGCGCCAAATAATCTTATAACTATATCCAGGCCGAATTATCACATTTAAGACCACGGTTTTTTGTATTCAGCAAAGATTTTTCATAATGTACAGAGACTTTTCAGGACTGTCTTTGTACATGCACAAAGATTTTTGGAGAGACAAAAACTGTGAAAAGGTGTAAAATTCCCGAAAATTTTCGGGGCATCAGTAATTATCTGTCCTATATATCTTTAAAATAGTAGAATTTGCATTTAGAATGGAAAAAATGTCAAATATTCAGAGACCTAAGAATTAGCTAAGATACGCTACCGAAGGTCGAAAACCCCTGTTTTACCACAATAAATCGCTACTGTACCATACTATAATAATACACAAAAATTTGCATGTACAAAATGTTCAAAGACTTTTGGATACCATTTTTGTACATGTAAAAAGGTATCTTGCACAAAAAAACACTGTTTAGGACTGCATGCCGGTTACAGGTCACACACTGGCAGTATGTAAAAATAAGTATGTTTAAAAATATATTTATATAAAATATCTACAAAAATTTGTTCGCTCATACAAAGACACTACTTAGTTTACTGGTCCCCCATTTTGGGATTTCACCCTTCCCTCAACTCTGGACCTTGGGAAACTATGATCGGAAAGTACAGTGCAGTTTCTGTCATATTACCTACCACACCAGAATTGGATGACTGAAAAAGCGTGTGTAAACATGCATTACTGCAAAAGCGAGCACAACAATGGCTACAGTTCTGTCTTTACTTAGCTTATTTCGTTTGTTCGTTTATTTCTTTGACACTGTTTTCTTATTTATGTATAGTAATAAAAGTTTTTAAGTGCTTGTTCAGCCATATTTTTTATTAACTTTTCCAAGTCTTCAACGGCAACTTGTTACATTAAGTAAGCTTTCATTCTGCTGACTTTATTCAATAAATCCTTGACACATTTAATCTACTATTATTGAAAATGACATTCAATAAAGTGTTCAATATTACGATTTTTCTCTAGCTCATGTGCATACAAAATATTCTAAGAGCACTATTTATGGGTATAGGTATATAAGCTTGACCCTCGGCATTACCCTCGGCCTCGGCTCGGCCTCGGCCTCGGCCGAGGCAAGGATTTTAAGGCGCCTCGGCCTCGGCCGAGGCCGAGGGTCCAAAAAGTACCCTCGGTCCGATCACTGGTATCAATATTGTATTTTTCAATCATAATACATTATTCTGCTAACGTGCCGTTGATGCGGCGACGAATACGGAGCAATTTAGGCTATTAATAACATAAAGAAAACGAAACGCGCTCGTGAATCGCCTTCGAACGCGCGCGTGAATGCCGTTGGATCCAGCGCCATTCACGTGCACGCTTCGTTTTCTTGATGCTATACACACCTGGGCAATGCCCCTCATCGGCCCATCACCAGGACGGGCCGAACCAAAAGTTGGACGGGGCGAAGGGTAACTTGGACTGGGCTATGTTTTGTACAGGGAGAAAATTTTTGGAGATAATTTAAGGAAATGCTATATACAGTATATTATGATCAGTTTGCAAAACATGCACACGAACCATCTTAATTACATTGTTCGACACCTTTTTCATGGATGGACCCACCTTTTTTTCAGTGACTGACTCACTGATTATGCTGAACGACCCGCCTGTTTCAGGCACGGACCCACCTTTTTTTAGGGACAGACCCACCTTTTTACAGGGTACAGGGACCCACCCAACCTTTTGGCTGGAAGTTGGACGGGGCGAACCGTCAAGTCGTTGCCCAGGTATGATGCTATAAATAGCTAAATTGTTCAGTCTGCGTTGCCGCATTAACGGCATGTTAGAGAATCATATCCTATAATAAAAACAAGTTGATACAGAATAATGGAAAAACGCGGCGCTCGCGTCGCGACGCATTATCTAACATTAATCTTGCAATAATGGTGTGTCAACTTTCGTGGCGTGCGCTGTACATGGGCAGCAGTCAAATTCTGGGGGTCCGATGAGGCGAAATTGCCAAAAATAAGACCAAAAATTTTATTTTGGGTGTTTGGATCCAGACTCCCTCATACCACTCTACGCCCATGTGTGGTCCTGACCCGATCCCATCATTAAAGAGCATGGAAAATTTGTTTTTAAATTTTTTTATCGTTAACTCATTTTTTACCTAGAGACTGAGATTTTTATTACCCTAGTTCTGGCGAAAACTTTTATTTTCCTTTTTCGTAATATCCGGCCAAAAATAGACAAGCATTTTTACGTCTTCCCCTAAAAATGCCAAACGCCCTTCCTGACATTAATGAGCGTTACGTTTATGTCCCTACTTAAGTCCGGTTGTCCACCAACCTCCAATGGTCCAGAATTTTAACCCCCCCTTTTTTTGGCCAAAAACTTTGCGATTTTATGCCATTTTACTTGTTTTTTGTCATTTTTAGCCGAAACAATAGAAGGCCACTTACCCCTCTCTTTAGCAATGGCCGACTACCACACCTGGTCGTGAGGGGTATGCACCCCCCGTCGAGAAACCAAAATACCCCCTTCCCCCAGAAATCAAAATACCCCTCCCCCAGAATTCAATTTTAAATTTTTTTTTGTTTTTTTTCGCAATTTTTTGATGCCAATAGATAATGCTCAATGAGAAACGTCGAAAAATGGTATTTTTTCGCCATACCACCACTTCAAAAATCATGCACCCCCTACTTAGAATTTTCTTGCTGCCCATGTATGCCGACTACCCCTCGTCCACAAATTTTGAGCCATGATATCGTCGTACATACATGATTTTGGGGGTGTAAGATTTTCACCTCCATCATGAAGAAAATTTCAGCTTCCTCCCGAATTTGCGATTTTTCAGAATTTCCGAAAAATTTCGTATAAAATAAGCTCAAAGTGTCCAATTTTTCGGCGATTCGCGCCATATATTCATTTTTGAGTATATTTTGTTCAATTTGTTCGACGTTTTATGATTTTTTCGAAATTTTGTTATGTTTTTATTTTCTACAAGGTAGATTATTGTCAAAAACGCCAAAAACGGTGTTTCAACGCGTACCCACTATTTTTGGTTACAAAAAGGAACATTAAAATTTCACTTATCACCAGAATTTCCATGCTGTGCATGTCTGGTATCGCATGGCAAATATTTTTTCGTTCACATAATTCATGTTTTTCGATATCTTTTATGTTGTTGTTTTTTTTAAATAAGTCGCTAGCTTTGATGCTGCATTAATCGCGCGTTTTTCGCCTAGATTGACCGAGAAGCAAGTTATTAACGGCGAAATTATTAATCTTGCGTTCGTTAAATATCAAAATGTTCGGAACGTTACAGTAAGCCCAATTTGTAATATACGATTCTCGCCTCAAAATTTGATTTAACGTTTAAAAATTTTTTAGGCTTCTTTGGCCTATATTATAATGCTGGCACGATATATTATCCTCCTTAGCAGAACTCAGCGACTGTTTAATATTCGAATTTTTATAAATTGCAAATTTTATGAGTCTTCAATTTTTTCATATTTGAAATTTTAGTAATTTTGCAAATGTCAAAAAACACCTGCAGAAAAACCGATGATAAGGCGAAAAAATGCCATTTTTTCAACGCTTCTAGTTGATTTTTATGCATCGGTTTCTAAAAATGACGAAAAAGACGAAACATTTTTTGCTGGGGTCTGTTGGCATAGGTGGGCAGCACTAAAATTCTGGGGTGCAAGATTTTTTAAAGGTCAAAAAATGGTCCTAAAAATAGAGGTATGGCGAAAAGATGATTTTTCAACGTTTCTCATCGGGCACTATCTATTGGCAACAAGAATTGCAAAAAAACAAAAAATGAATTCTGGGGGATATTTTGGTTCTTTTTTGGGGGGCATGCTCCCAAACCCCTCGCCCACGTGTGTCTGTGGGGTTATTCATTTCTGAAGAATTTTTGAGAAAATTCTGTGGGATCCGAGAATGGATAGCGCTCAAATTTCGGTCTCTGACTGGGGGTTTAAAAATTTTCAAAGGTTGTAGGAAAAACGATTAATTCTAGGAAAAAACACAATTTTTTGTTGTTTCTAATCAACCCTTCTATAAATTGGCCTTAAAAAATACCAAAAGCGAGAATAGACTGAAAATATAATTGTGTGGGCTATTTTGAATTTGGGGTGTTTTGAATTCTTACCTGTATCTGAGGACTAATTAATCAAAATAGTTTATAAAAATTGATTAAAAATATAATTAACAAATTAACACTACTTAAAATTATAAAACCAAAACTAATTGTTGACTAATATAAATCTAAACTCCCGCATCCAAATCTAAGAATTTTTACTTCTCGCCTATTTTTTTTAATTGCATTTCAGTTTTGCATTTTTTCTTCCCTAAGCTTTTTTCCAGTTCTTCATTGCCGACAATCAGGGAAACAAGAACACGACTAGAATAACACAATTAAAATTGTATGGAAGCCCGATTAATGCCACGAATATGCAAGACTTTAAAAGGGTAACAAACAGCTAACAGTCGTACACACACGTGGTTTTGGGGAAAGTTTGGGGGTCACTAGACAACACGTAGTGCGTGGCGGGTTATGCCCCCAGAAAGCCGAATACCCCCCGCCCATACATGCACAGCATGGGAATTCTGGGGGTGAAAACCTATAGTGCCTTTTTTGGGCCCAAAAATGGCCGGTACGCGTTAAAAAACATCGTTTTTTGGCGTTTCTGACGATACTATATCCTTCTAGAGCATAAAATCATGAAAAAAATTTCGAAAAAAGTCGAATAATTTGACCAATATATCGCTTAAAACATGAAGTTATGGCGCGAAGCGCCGAAAATTTGGCGATTTTGAGCAAATAGATAGCCAAAAACCCTTAAAAAGAATTTTTCTACCAATTTTCAGGTAAGTTTAGGAAACTTTTGGAAAATCGCCAATTCTGGGGGGTGAAAAATTATTCTGCGGGGTGAAACCCCCCCAAACTCCCCAAGATCATGTATGCCCCCGCCTGAGAATTCAATTTTTGAAAATTCTTCTCGCAATTTTTTGATGCCAATGGATGGTGCTCAAGTGTTCGCAAGGTCAGGGTCGGCAGGGGGTGAAATCCACACGTGGGCATATGGAGGTCTTCGGGGTATGCACCCCATAGAAGACCGGATACCCCCAGCTTTCAATTTTTTATAATTTTTGTTGTTTTTTTTGTCGCAATTTTTCGATGCCGATGGATAGTGCTCGATGACAAACGTTAAAAATGCTGTTTCTTCGCCACACAACCATTTTAATGACTATTTTTTGACCTTTGAATAATCTACCCCCCTCCAGAATTTTGGCGCTGTCCACCTACTATGGTGAAATCCCGAAAATCCAAAACAGTAAATTTAATGCTACCCGATTTTTTTGCTGTTTTAACGATCAAAATGGTCAAAATAGCCTATAAAACGGTTTTTCGTGGTAATATCGCGTTTTAAACGCATTTTTTAGTCCATTTTAACTGCATTATGTCACTTTTATTATAAAAAATGTAAAAATTATTAATTTTGGGTGTTTCTTGAGTACAAACTTCTTAAAAGTACTAATCTGGCGCGGAGCTCCGGAAACATTTTGACGTTTTTACTGCTTTTGACCTCAAAAATGATGCCAAAAATGTTCCATCAGCTCAAAATCGCCCGACAGTACCTGACAAAATGACCCTTCGGTGGGGGTAATACCCCCCCCTAAGTGCGTGTATGATGGTGCTCAATGAGGAACGTTGAAAATTGTGTTTTTCGCCATTACCAACATTTTAATACAAGTTTTTGCCCTTTGAGAAATCTTTGACACCCCCAGCCCCCGCCAGAATTTTGATTCTGCCCTCCTATGCACTAGAACCCCTTCCAGATTCCGGTTCCAATAATCGATACACCCCTAGCATTGGATATTTTTATTGAGTTTACTCTTTTCTTACTCCCCCAGAGTTCGGCTGCCGCTTGTGTATGGTCGTACAGGGCGGCACCTTAATTTTCGGAAATTCAGAAACAGTGCAAAGGTCAAAAACGCCCAAAAAATTTATGTTTTGGTCCAAAACACTAGTTTTCAACGTTTATCATCGATCTCTATCCATTAGTATAAAAAAATCGCCGAAAAATAAAAAACAATTGAAGATATGTTTTATGCCTCTTTATCAGATTCCTTGTGGAGAGTGCCTTTTAGACTCTTGAGGTCTTCCGATGGGCCCAGAGACCCCCACGCCTATGTATTGTAAGAAATTTCTTAATTTCTTATAAATGCACTAAATAACGAGTTAAAATTTGTCCCTTTTATTCGTATGTTAATAAAAAGTATATCCTCATTTGATTCACCTAATAAATTACATACATATTATAATTTACAATTTATTATATTTTTTATCGTTTTATTTTTAATATTACTATTTTTATAATTAATGCATTTATTATTGTTATCATAACTTTGATTTTATTACTTATTATTTGCAAGCACGTAACTGTGAGGTAATGGGGGGTCCTGACCATACGTGGGCAGCAAGAAAATTCCGGGGGATGCAAGATTTTTTGAAGGTCAAAAAAATGGCCTTAGAAATGGTGGTTTGGCGATAAAAACACCATTTTTCGACGTTTCTCATCAAGTACTATCTATTGGCATCAAAAATTGCAAAAAACGAAAAAAATTTTCAACAATTGAATTCTGGGGATGTATTTTGGTTTCTGGGGTGCATACCCCCAAACGCCCCACGCCCAGGTGTGGTCCGACCCCCCCCCCAAAAAAAAATTCAGGAAATATCGGAAAAATAGGACTTTTCACACGTTATTTTGTGTCTATTTTTGGCTTGGACCCCCCAAAATTGGTATTGTTCTCCCCAAAATAGGAGGGTCAGCTACGTGCCTGATTATTTAGTTAATTCGTACTAATATAATTGCACTTGGCGTTGCTGCTTTTTGGCATATAACGTGCATGCTAAACGTATCTATGTAATTTTGTTTTGCTAATTTATTTTTTGTATATTTGTTTTATTAGTTATATTTATTTATTTCTTAAATTATTTATTTGTTCAAATGTTTCAATTATTATGTATTTATTTATATATAATTAAAATATTTATATACCGCTTGGTATTTATTTATTCATTTATTTATAATTAAATTATTTATTCACATTATGCATATCGGTAATATTTATCATGATATATATTATGATTTTTTTAATTTTTTTATTTATACGCTACTGTACGTTATTCATTTTACCCAGGTTGCGGGAAAAGCCGGCGAAGCTCACTAAGTGATACACGATAGTTATTTTTATTTCGATTGTGTTTGACTTGTAGTAGGTACAGTGTTTGTTTTTTTGCACAGTGCAAACTTTTTCGGGCCCGTGCGAAGAAAAAATTTGGTGATTTTTGCGCGGTGCAAAGAAAAATTTGGGCAAAGATAATGTAAAAAATATGTCGATTTTTGAACGCCTAAGTCACTTTAGAATCAAATTTTCAAAATTTTTTGGCGCTTCGCGCCGGATAACACCAAAGTATCTTATTTTCTTTCTAGCACGCCCACTGAGTTCAATTTTTCATCCTATTTTCATTTCTGATGCAGACAGGCTTATTCTACTTTGCGTATTCCATTACCGAATTAGCAAGACGTGGATCTTGTTTTAGCTCGTTTTACTTTTTTCAAAGGTCACCCAATTTTAAAAGTGCAAAAAGTTTTAAATGAGCACTTTTTGGAAAAAATGCAAAGATTCTCGGTACTAGTGCTTGATGTCCCATGCCTTTTTCCGACACTTTTCCTTAATGTAGTAGATTTCTAGACCAGGTCAAACGAATCATTAGGTGTTTGTTTTACTTTACATTGCCTACAAATTGATAATTAAGTTTTCTGCGTCTACCCTATTTTTTCATTTTTTGCTCATGCCATTTTCTGAGCTTTCATATGTTTTAAACAGGATTTCGATAATTATGACGATTGAAGCCATATTTTAATTTTAGCATTACAGTGTTGTTTTGTACACATTTTTCAGTGCTAGAGAGTGAAAAATCTGAAGTGCTTTTTTGGAAAATCCCAATAAAGTTTCGCGCTTCGCCCGATTTATTCACTTTTATAGATATTTTCAGCATAAACATTTCAAATAAAATTTTACATTTGATCATTTTTATGATTTTTTGGCTCGAAAATACGAAAAATTTTGCGCTTCGCGCGACTTATTATATTTATCCACTTATAACATGAATCGCTAGAAAAATATGTCATTTTATTTTTTGAGCATTAAATTCCTGCAGAAACTATTAAATGTGCTGAAAATTTGTTACAGAAATCGCAAATCTGTCGTTTCTCTCAGGGTAAACATAATGTGAAAGATATAACGGCTAAACCTACAGTATCCTACCGCGCGAAGCGCGGAACATTTTTGTATATAAAATACATTGTACAAAAACATTTTCGGTCAAAGTGCTAAAGGATTTTGGGAGGTTTTTTGCACGGTGCAAAGAGGCCCCACCAAAAAAAACACTGTAGGTATCTTGAGAATTTAAAATCTTAGTACCTACTAAATAATGATTCGCTTCTAATGTCGTCTTTTTCCTTCAATTCGCCCAAAATCGAAAGTTTTCACTTAAGTTTTGATTCTAGTTTTCACCTGATACATTTTTTGGCAAGAATATGAAACCGTTTTGTGTTGCTACATATATTTTGGAATATTTGTCGTTTCGTTCAGTCTCAAAATTGTTATTTTTCAGCTTTTTGTGCTGTTTTATTTTCCATAATAAATGAAAAATGAAGCAGCTTCGGTGGGTATCTACATTGTAGCCATTAATACATGAAAATATGGATGGTGGCAATCAGACATGCACACGTGGAGAATCTGGGGAGTCTAGATCAGGCAATTACGTGAAATTTAGAGCAAATGGGTGAGATTGGGATTTGAAACGGAAAAATTCTCGAATTTTTCTGGCAAAAAACCTTGAAATCGAACAGAATGTCAATTGGACAGATTTTATGTTAATGTTAATGTTTATATCGATTGATAGGCTAAAGTCCAAAAAACCTTTGTGACGGTCATGCTCGCGAAGCGTTGATGGTCCAGATCACTTAGCGGAAAATGGATAGACTATGGAGACCTAGCATAGGTACATACAGTAGTACTTCTAAATATTTACCCATCTGTTCATTTACTGAATTTTCTCTCATTTGTTCACGCTGGCGGATTTAAGGTGGCGGGGGTGGGGGGCACTCGCCCCCTCTTTTAATAATTGGCGAGATAATGCAGCATATGCCAGTATTCAATTATTTTTGGCCGTCGTTGATCATAATTTTTCCGGCGCTATCGCCGGTTAATACCTACTTATTTTCTTGGCGATAAGCCATATTTTTGTAGGTTTTAGACGATTTAGTTGCAGAAACAGCTTTTTCGGGATAGTTTTCTTTTGAAAAATGAGCTTGTTAAGCGAGAGTTGTAAACCAAGAGAAATTTATGTTGATTATGTTATTTATGTTGATTATGTTGATTTTATTTATGTTTTATGTTGATTTATGTTATTTATTTTATTTATTTTATTTTTTTATATTTTTTTCATCTATTTATGTTGACCCAGCGATTCATACACAAGGTTTCGTGAAAGAGACAATAGGTACCAAGCTTAAAAACTAGTCTTTTCACACGTAAGGTTGAATGAAATCCAATAAGCGGCTTACAAGCTCCATGAAAATGAAATAACTTAACAGGAGAAGGGTAATCAATCTAAATGACACCATGTTCTACGTTAGCTATGTTTGCATAAAAAACTGGAATTTTTTTAGTCACTAAAAATTTTTCCGAAAACCGCTGTTAAATGAAATTGGGTGACAGATGGAACCAGCTCATCATTCAGACTGCACTTGCCGCACCCGCCTAGTTATTCAAGCTCCTATTTGTAATTTGCATAGATACATAGGTGGGCATACCAAAATTTTAATTCGAAATGTTGTAGGTATGTAACTACGACAGTTACACGATTTGAACTTTAAACGAACAATTTACCATCAGTTCGCGAAGGCTAGCCGACGACATCGTTATACTCTATTGGATTTACATAACTAGTCGAGTAGTCATCCCTAGGATGGTTAGCTCGAGTTTATGCCTTCAGCTCCTCAACTTAATCCCTATTTTTCAATACAAAATTATATTAGGTACTTGTCCGGTAAAGCAGAGTTACATATATGCTAACATCAGTAATTTACCTATGTTACCGCTATAAGCTTCTAGAACATTCGATTTGGTAAAAAATTATTTTAATCGTTGTTAAGTTGTTTTCGTTGAAGTTACTTTACTGTAGTCATCCTCGTAGGATACTCAGTCGGACTGTTGTGTGCCGGCTTACAGCCGTGCGTTGTACATTTGTGTAATAAAATAGTGGAAAATCCACCCAGTGATAACCTATATCGAGGGTTGGTCGAGCGACATCGACGATTATTTTATTTTGGATTTCGACTGAGTATAAAAGGGTAAATAATTTATGATCTTATCTTTCGTTTGTTTGGTGGAAATTCTCTTATCTTTTCTCAACCCTAAATTAGCTAAAATCATATTTAATATTTTATGATGACTGACCAGTTGAGAGCTCGCTGTTCTTGTATTTGAATTTCAGAGTGCTACACAAATTAGGAACCAAAAACATTTTCGAATTACTCGGACCTTAGAAAAGAAGTTAAATTATCAACTGGAGTTGGGTTGAGATAAGTCAACTGACCTTGCGAGCACTCCGGGATTTAGGTAGGTACGAGTATTAGGATTTAGGGCGTAGCTGCTGAAACTCCCGACAAGAAGCGGTCAGCAATATTAGGACCAAAGGAGTTGAAGCCGTAGGTCTACAAGGGTCAACGGGTTCAGAATCGCCTAGCGATCTTGCAAACCTGACCAGCGCTGAGAGCAGTTTATGTACCTAAGTAAGTCCTAAAGGCAAATACACCCGCATCTGTGTTGAGTCCGTAAACACAGTGCGGCCCTGTATTTAGGTATTAGAAACGGATTAAAATTATGTACCGCTAAATCCAAATGACAGAGTTGTGGAATGAACAGTTTTACACCTAACATTATCATTATCAAATTCGAAATAACCGTGTAGGTATCTCAAACAACTTTTTTGTCCTGTAATTCAAATTCCCTAAAGGATCGTATGAGAACAATCTTAAATACAATCATCACTGTCTTGATCAAGCAGAGAGAATCGATACTGGTTAGTTTTTTTATAGTTTAGGAGTAAATTTCGTGGGAGCAGAGACAATACCGGAGTATTGGCTCTGTCTATCTGTTGTACCCTCCATCCCACTCAGCCACCAGCCTCCTCAGCATACTCGTATGTACATCACAATGTAGTCAAATGGAATCAAATAAATTTACAGAAAAACTAACGTTATTTTACCAAAATTAATATCGTTTTCGTTAACGACGACTTTCGAAAAAAAGATATCGTTTCGTTAACGACGGCTCAAAAACACGTCGTTAACGATATTCTTCGTTTTAATGTCGTAAACTATAACAACCCTACACGGAAGGCACACTTGGCGGGTTAGACCTTTTTATGTTTTTAGGATTTTTGTCAGTTTTACACCGCCCTCAGACCCCCATAATTCGGCTGCTGCCTATGTATGATGGTGGGTATATTAAACAGTGCCGCTCAAAAGTTTAAGGTCACTCTGATTGATTACTCCAAAATCCATTGGGTTTTCGAATCGCTTTTAACTGTGAAATTAAAAAGCCTAAATTTCACTTTGAAAAAGTTCCTAGATTATTTTTCTCTGCTGATTTCAAAAAGTTTCTCGATTATTTTTCTCCGCTTATTTCGAAAACTTTAGTCATTTCTAATTTTGTTCACCACTAACTGATTGATTACGGGTTCATTCCGCTCCATTCTGCTGGTCGTTTGATCAAAAATCACATCTATGTTTAAGGATACAAAACTATTCCAAAGAGTGATAGCCGGATGTTTCAATATAAGTTAATGAGTCATACAAAACAAACATAAGAAACACAAACAAATCGATTCCTTTACTGATCTTCCTAGACTCGGGGCGGTCCTGTAAATTGGCCACTAAAGAAATATGTGGTCTAAAGCGAACTTCTTTAAAAATTGGCGTCTGACCGCTCCTGACATGCAGGGTGAATTGTCTATTGATTGTGGACCATTGGTTTATAAATAGTCAATTGGTCGGTATTTTTGCCGTATAATTGGATCGTCATAAAAAGTCTTTTTGCAATCGAGTTTAACAAAGAAAACGTATTGATTTTCGCTCGAAATTTCGGTCGTTGGACTTTTCTCGATTGTTCAAAGGTTTCTTTTTCTTGGAGAGTGATATTCGATTACTTTACTTTGAAATTAAGGGGTTTTGTCCGGACGTTCAGACAAAAAATAAAATGTCAAATGCATGGCCGGAAGCGTCAAACACAGAAGAGAATGCAAAGCTTTGGTCTGGAGTCCATTTGGAGCAATGACGTTGTGATTTGGTTTCATTTCCTTCCAACCGAAAATTTACAACCACTTCACATAATTGCTTAATTAAGGAGCACTTGGTTTCTCCTTTGGTGACTGCCTCATAAAAAACGTCCAAGATATTTTTTTCCCGAAGGGTGATGATCCAAAACAAAAGGCAAAAACCACTGTATCATATTTTGTGCGAAAGGATTGCCTTTATTATTCGGACCCCTGCAGTCCCAGGAACTCAATCCAATTAAAAATATTTGGCGAATTATGAAAGACAGGCTTCAGAAACATAATTCCCTAGTGCATTTTACGAGCAAAAATGATTAAAAATTAAGGAAATCTGGGGTTCAATCCCAAAGAAAAAATGCGTCAAATTGATCAATTCGTTAATACTTTGTATACAAGCATTAATTAAAGCTAAAGGCTATCGGATTTCCTTTTAGTTGATTCTTTTTTTGTTGACTGTTAATTGATGATACTTGTTATTTATGGTCCTGTTCAATTTTGAAACTCTGGGACAATAATTAATTAAAAATTTACGATTAAAACAGACACTGCGTTAAAATCGTGGGTGGCCTTGAACTTTTGAGCGGCACTGTATGTACGTCTTCAAACTTCTTTGGTCGATTCAGAAATTCATAGGCGTTTTTCCACAAAATTAAGTACGTGAAAATATCTATTTATCTCTAATTAGTATGCAAGCGACGAAACTCGTTAAATGTAAATGAAGCGTAACAGCTTTGATAAACCAATACCACTTTCGCGTCTGATGGTAAGTATAATAGGACCACTTTTAAATTAAATTAATTAGTTATCTCTTAGCCGAAGATTAACGAATTTAGTGCTCTTTCTGTCAAAATGACAGCATCATTCGAATCTATGATTCGGATCACGATTTCCTTCGAAGGCAGTAGGATTGATGGTGTGACGTGAAGGAGTGGGGGGCTTCAAATCCTCGGGAGACAGGAAAGGAAAGAATTTGTTATGTATGAAAAATATGGCAAAATTAAGACTAGGCACTTTTCTGTAAAAGTTCTTGAAATTGGTTTCAGTAAGGAAGTGAATTGAGTTGAGGTAAGTATTTTAGGAGAAATGTATACCTTCCAGTTTTGTGAATCACTTTAGCTAAATACATCTGATCCTGTTTTGAGGACCCCAGACCGGCCCGGTCATACTTTTACGCACACATTATTTTCACATACGCACTGCTCTTAATTTTTTCAAAGTGCATGCAAAAACTGCCTAAATAACTTATCCTTTAAATTGTTTATACTATGAATCATTTTATTAATGATTTAGTCCTATATTATGAATCATTTTGAATGATTTAGTCCTTCCTGCCTAATTTAGAAACACGAAGAAAACTGAAGAAAAACTCAATTATCTCACATTTAACCGCATGTACTTTATATTTTGATATTTTGACCGAAGCGTTGTAAATTTTCATGTATATTTTAAATATGTAAATAGTAAAGCACCATATATTTTATATTTTTAAACTGAATATTATTTACATTTCGACTAAACAGCATGCCTGAATCAATTGTAAGGATGTGTTGCACTTTTAATACGTGATGGCCATCAACTTAACCTATGACCGATCAAAATAAGTATGTAGTTTTCTGCACTAATTTAGTTCTTTTAACTAGCTCTTGTCTGAACTAATTTAAAGCAGAACTCAAACGTTTATATTATTTATTAATAAATGCTTGATTAGTTGGATTTTTATGTTGGTCGTATTTTGTCAATTCAAGGGTGTCAGTTATTATTTTTATGTTATAAAAAAGTTAGATTTAATTTAGTTTAAAAGTTTTTTATTCATCCAATAATAAAACACATTGCTGCTTCTATTTACTTCATATTTTTGACATATTAAATTCGGAACCTTACTGCCTTTGTACCATACATGGGCGTGGGAGTTAGATCCGCATAATCTGATAGACCCCAAAAATCGTTAGACGTTAGACTCTCCAGAATAATATTTTTGGCATGTTCTTGGGAATTTTTACAAGTTTTAGATCACCCAGACCCCCAGAATCTGGTGTTGCACAAATATTCTCCATACATGCTTGTCACATAAGTTCTTTATTCGTATAAGGCCCTGACTCAAATATGCGATTATAACATTTTGGTTGAAATTAATTTTTCTCAGATTAAGTAATTTCGGACTATGGCTTCTTTGAGCCTATTAATTCACTTCCTTCTTATATGCTAAACAATATAAGTTTAGCCATCTTATGCATGAGAAACGTGATCAAAATAGACGATTGGTAACTCATAGAAATAAGCCAAGTTATACTTGTTCTACGTGTTTCAGTTAATATTTACACAACATAACTTAGAGCATGCTAGGAAGTTATTGGATGCATTAAAAAGCCATATAATTATGCGAAGTACTAACCAGTTTTCCATTCTTTCACTTTATTTTACAGAGCACTTTCAAGAAAGACTTTCTCAGCTTTACTGTGTTAATGGTTAAAGTTTGCAATAATCCAGAAGTCTCAAGTCTTCAATATCCATAATCCTGCTGTATAATGAGCTGTATTTTGCCTCACTGTGCTTTTGAAGAATTATATGCACACATGGACGTAAAGGTCTGGAGGGTACTGGACCACTTCCAGAATCCGGCAAACCCCGACAAATCCCCATAAATTAAATTTTTGATGCTATTTGACTCAATTTTTCGCCGTCAAACCCTCAGAATTTAGCTGCTGCCCATGTATGCTTATATACGAGCTTTGTTCCTTACCTGATCACAAAAAATACGAATTCTGAAGTTTCAACCAAAGATAAAAAACAGTTGTTTAATGGAGAAATCCATTTTTCGGTGTTTCTTATTTATGTACACAGATCTATTCATCGACCTAAGATAAACGTGAAAAACATCAACAAAATTTTAAAAATTAATTTGTGAGTCCGTGTTTTTTGAATTCTAATGGTTCAAACTCCCTCGAGCCTTTCGTGCTTTTGTATGACCCTATAGTCGTTCGAAATATTGCTTACGAGCTTCTAAAAGTCGAACTATCATTTTGGCCTTCAATAAATTACGGGCTCTATTGAGTCGCTTTTGTATATCAGAAATCTATTTTTTCCATGTATACGAAAAGATACCAATTGCAAAAATTTATTATTAATAAATGAATAGATAAATGTGTATTCTTGTTATTGTTTAAATAACGGTGGCTGGCTTACCAAATGCAAACATCCTAAAAAGCTCAATTAGTGTTAAGTCTCTTAAATATCAGTTAAATTATTTTCAGGAATACACGCGTGGTCTTTGGTTTCAGTTGCCTGAATATTTAACTACTACTCGTATTTCTTCATATCTTTCTTGTTTATTTATTTCGTTGCGTCGGCGTGACAAAGCGCGTGAGTTGTGCAATTTCATTAAATAGCCATCTACTGGAGCAATCACCAATACAATTGTTTCGCTTACTGTTTTATTCGTTTTTTTCCGTGTTTTATCTGTTTGACGCAAATTTATTTTCTTAATTTTATTTTACCGACAAGCGTTTATTTTTTGAGAATACTGAGATTGTTGGGCTTCAATATCTTGATTTCGAAACAAAATTTAGTTTAAAGGCTATGAAATTTTTTATTATCTCTCCCTTTTTAATTTCAAACGAAAATTGAAATTTGTCGATCCAACCAGAGCATCCGCTAGCCGCTTTATTCCTCGTTAATTCTGAAATTTAACCTAATTTTAATGAGGATTTGACGCTGATTTCCAAAAATAAATTAAAACAATTTCCAGCAAGAAAAGCGTTTAAATCAGGCTTAACCCTCCGTTTATCGTGCCCTATGCCGGAGCATAATGAATCACTTTATTGGCATTTTTTCTGTTATTCCTTATCCATGTGTCCAAAACTTTGTCTAGCCTCGTTTTGGCTTTAGTTACATCGTTTTTAATGGTTTAGCTTGATGAGAAGTTATAGAGTAGTAAAAATTTAGCATTTTTTGGCCTATTTACAGTGTATTCACAAAAACTCAAAATGGAAAAATTAGGTTCTAATAAAAAATTTAGGTGTTTATTCCTTCCAGCTTTTTGAATGCAACCCCTGGTTGTGTTTAACGCAACAGAAATCTATTTTTTCTTGCTTTTGTATGGTTATCCACCAGGCGCCTATTCTAATGCGTTGTAATAGTTTTAGTTTTACCACTTTCAAAAATAATTTTCACTGAAAATAACATATATATTTCGAAAGAGCCTTCAACTGCAAAAACATGATGGTAAACGGAGGATTAAACCACACATCGTTTTTTTACAAAATAACATCACTTGTTAAAAAAAGTAAGTTAGACATGAAATGTCTTATTTTAAGCCATTGTCATTAAATTCATCGCTAAAAAATATAAATAGACCAAGCAGAAAGTGAAAATCAATCATGGAATATTTCTTATTGCAGCGTCCTCTTACACTGAAGCAATATCTCCTGATTAATAAAATTGAAAGAAAAAATTTCACGCGAAAATTTGGATCCAGACTACACGAGGGCGTGGTAGGTCTGGGGAGGTTTATACCCAAAGAATCCGTAGACCCCTAGAATTGAATTTCTAACGTTTTTTTAACGAATTTGCCCCATCAGACCACTAACATTTGGTTGTTTTCCATGTATGGCCCCAACTGCTAAAGATAAACAAAAGCACTTAAATGCACATGAGAGCTAGTTAGATCAAATTTCTCTTTAGCAAATCCGCTATAATCATGCAAAAAAATTAAATGTGTTTTGTTTTCACAGAGAAATAAATAAAATAATAAAATAATAAAAATATTGAACTAAAATAGGTAATAAAATTATTGAATTGAAAAAAATTCAAATACTCTATTGTTATAAATATTAACCCATCGAAAATTTAATTTTTATATTCACATCAGGCTGAAAAAATATTGCGATTTTGTCAGAAATGAATGCCTTCATTTATTCAAGCGCCGTGTTATTCTGGTTTTTGACCCTGGTTAACTATTCAATGGCTGATATTTACGAAAGAATTTTGTACGAAAAGATACTAGAGAATTACAATGTTCTCGAAAGGCCAGTCAACGACAGCACTCAGCGACCGGTCGTTTTTATGAAGCTCAATCTTCAGCAAATAGTCGACGTTGTACGCATATGATTTTATATTTTTTATCACAATATGGTGAAAAATGACAAATATTCAAATTCACATTATTTTCGATATATTTTACACCATCGACTTGAAACAGTTTTGATTTATGTCCTCAGATGTACGATATCAATGCTTTGTTCATTCGAGGCTGTGCTTAAGAGAGGTGGGGGGGGCGGCAGCCATAGGAGGGCAGCACCGAAGTTCTAGGTTGGGGTGTGTGCAAGATTTTTCAAAGGTCAAAAAATGGTCTTAGAAATGGTGGTGTGGCGAAAAAACACCATTTTTCAACGTTTCAAATCGAGCACTATTCATTGGCAATTGCAAAAAAATTTCCAAAAATGGAATTCTGAGGGAAGGTATTTTGATTTCTGGAGAGTATTCGGCCATCTGGTGGGGTGCATACCCCTAAACCCCCACGCCCATGTGTGGCGGCAAATCTTTCCTTAGCCGGAAAATTGGTTTTTCAAAGTAAGGTAATGTATGGAAAGATGAACAGATGTAACTTTATTAGAAAACGTCAGAAAAATTAGGTAACACTTTTCAAAAAAAACTTTCACTAACCCCCTCGAAGTGTTTTCGCACCCTATAATTCGCGAATTTGAAAATAATCGTAGAAAACGTCCTGATTTCAGCACTTTCAGCGATTTCTTATTTTGAAAATGCCAATTCATTCGGCGCTAGCCATTTTTTGACGATGTGTTGCTCAGTTTTCTCGGAAATTTTTCAAAACGCTTTCATTCTCTAGGAGGAAAGTGCGTCGTTAGAAACGGAAAAATGATACTTTTGAAGCGTATACATTGTTTTTGAGCCAAAAAGGCACTTTATAAAATACTTTTTTCGGCTTCACTCTCCTTTCAGAATTTGCTAGATGTAAACTAATTGGACACAACACACTATAAGAAGGCTTGGCTGATCAAAGCTCATCGAATGCATTATTTTATAATAATCATAGATAGAGCGTTAGCGCGTACCTATAATATACTTGGGTACCCCTAACATATGTCTACCCCTACAGCTATAATGTGACTCATCTGGGAGGTGCGGTTAATAAAAAAAATCGAAGCGGATGTTTTTCGTTTTTCTTTACACTTAATACTAAGGTTGTAATCAGTGTGTAAATTCTTTACGTAACATTATTAAATATAGGAACCTTTGATGGTTTTTTAGCCACATTGTATATTATTTTGTGTGAATGTTTTATATAGTAACTTGATAGTACAAACTTGTAGAAAATCAAATTATCTAAAACCCTATTTTTTTTGTTTTTTGAAATTTGCATAGTTTTCGAGGGATAGTGTAAAGAGTGCTAAAAATGCGAGTGTAAAGGCAGATTTTAGTCGCGTTTTTTACTTCTTTCGGTCTGTCAACAAATCTGGTTATAAATCCTGAAAAATTTTTCCTAAAAGAAATGTTCTAGAACCCAATGGCTACCTTCGGCGATTACTTGACAATTAATCGCCAACAATTAATCGCGGACAATTAATCGCCAACAGTTAATCGCAGAACAGTTAATCGTGCGCACAATTAATCGTGGGTCTATTTAATCGTAAACAACTAAGCGTCATCAAAGGCATGTCAAAAATAAATACTTGTATAAAAATATAAAAAGGTGTGTAAAAAGGAAAGTAGTGGATGTGAAAGCTTAGCTTATTATCATACATGCACACATAGGCATTCTGGGGGAGTAAAATTTTGAGGTGTCTTTTTGGGCCTAAAAATAGTGGGTACGCGTAAAAAACATCGTTTTTCGGCGTTTCTTACGATGCTCTATCTTTCTAGAGCATAACAGCACGAGAAAATTGGAAAAAAATCAAAAAAGTCGAATAAATTGAACAAAATGTAGTTAAAACATGAGTTTATGGCGCGAAGCGCCAAAAATTTGACACTTTTGAGCAAATAGATAGCTAGAAACACTTTAAAATAACCTTTTCTGCGAAAAATCGTGAATTCTGGGGGGGAATTGAAAATTTTTCTAGGAAAGAGGTGAAACCCCCAAACAAATGGAATAAAATATAGTCAAAACATAAGAATATGGCGCAAAGCGTCGAGAATTTTACACGTTCGAGAAAATTGATTGCTAAAAACGCTTCAGAATCATCACTCCACAGTTTGGAAAATTTTCAAGGCGCTACGATTAGAACAAAGTAAAAACGAAATGATGATTGAACAGTATTTGGCCGGCCAACAGCCTCCCATTGGAAGGAAAAAATACAGAGATTTTACAGCTCGTATTCGAAGAATCGTGAATAGCTACGGGGAGCTGAATATTTCTTATTGTTTGCGTGGCTTTCAATTTTCATACAAATTCGCGGTATTTTGCAACGATAGTTTTTGTTTCAAGTAAAGTATTGCTTTTACTATAAATACATACATATAAGTATATTAGGCGATTACATATCCCGGCGATCAATTGTTAAGGCGATTAATTGTTCGGCGATCAATTGTCCACGATTAATTGTGCGCGATTAATTGTTGGCGATTAATTGTCTGCACACCACCTTCGGCTTACCTGCAAACTGTTTTACACTGAATACGGAGTTAGATCCAAGGGTTTAAAGTTTACACTCTAGTGGAATAGCGTAAAAAACGGGTTTTGTCTGGAATTTTTCCGCCAACTTCTCCGCTTGTAAGTCGAGACAAGTCAAATAAAATAAAAATAAAGTACGTTCAAAGGGCTACTCAACCGCATTTAATTAAACTGGATAATATGGTATTTCTGTGGTGTAAAGTTCGAAATTAGGGAGTAACATTGAACGAAAAAAGACGTTTTTTCTTTTTTCGATTGTTCAATATCTCAAATCGGATATGAAACCAGTGTTTTTCTTGTGCAAGGTCCGTTTGTACATGTACAAGGATGGCCCCTAAAAGTTTTTGACATTTTGCACACACAAATTTTTGGGTACTGTAATATCGCACAGTAGCGATTTTAGTGTGGTAAAAACAGAGTTGTTCGACTTTTGGTACACTATTTTAACTAATTTCTGGGTCTCTTAGAGCAAAAATCACAAAGAATCGTCTCAAAACGGCGCGAAGCCCCAAAAAACATGACATTTTTAGTTTCGGAATGCAATGTCTGCTAATATAAAGATATATAGAACACACAATTAATCATTTCGGCGCGAAGCACCGAAAATTTTTGCGAAAGTTTTTACAATTTTGTCTTCCCAAAAATCTTTGTACATGTACATAGACGGTCTCGAAAAGTCTTTGTACATCGTGAATTGAATACAAAAAACACTGTGTGGAGCAAAAGTTTTTCACACGCAAACGTTACTACGATTCAAATGCTGCAAACTAGTCTTAAACGAATTTCTTTACACTAATTTGGGAGTTACGTTCAGATTTTCAAAGTTTACAATGAGTTGGATAATATAAAAATACATTTTTGTCCTTTTTTTCGGCGTTTCTCTCCATTTAGAAGTTAGGACAAGTCCAATAGAACAAAAATAAAGTACTGTCTAAGGGGTACATGTCACAGCTAATTGAGGTTATTTACATCATTATTGAGCTATTCCGGGAGGTGTAAAGTCAAAAATCGGGGGCGTTTAACGTGGTTCTGTCTTGTTTTTTCTGCTAACTTCTCCGATCACGATTCTGAACATGATCACAAATCTAAAAATGTACCATGGGTCAAACGTCATACGTCAGTTGGGCGCGCTTGTTTACACTCAACAGTGGTGTAAGGTGGTTACATATAATATTCATTTGTCTGTAGATTATTCTTAAGAGTAAATTTTTCCATAAATATTTGTCGTTATATCAGAGAAATATCAGAATTACTACTCCGACTTGAATCTTCTTTTCATTTTTGGTGGTTGTGTATAGTTTACACTGAAAATTAACTTTAGTTCTAGGACGCTGCAAAAAGCTTAATTTTTTCATATTGTCCTATGTAACGCCAGAGTTACGAATCTGAGTGTTAGCCTTCTGTACATCCAGTAGTTGCTTAAATTTATGCTGAAAACATAACATTCGATCAGTTTTAATAAGATAAAAAGTGATTATGCAATAAAATATTACGCTGATGTTCAAAACAATATTGTTTTCCGCGTTCTTAGACAGCTGTCATTATTTTGGCATGTTACCGTATGTGTTTACTGGACTGATTTAATCAAATCATGCTAATTAAAAGTAGGGTACTAGCAAAGAAAAATGATCCGATGGAACAAAAAGGACGAATATTGGAATTGCGGATTATTAAAGACGTAAGAGGAGAGGACTAGGAAAATGTAACCTATGCGCTCGAAAAATCATAAGAACCTGATAGAAATCAGATTTCTCCAAGCAGCACAAAAATTGAAGTATATTCTGCGGCCCCTGAAAAAAGAAGGTGTCCTCTCAAAATTCTTTTCACTGGTGTTTGGTGAAAAGCTTGGAAGGAAACCTTGGCCTGTGTAAAGTAGCCGATGTAGCCTGAGATCAATATCACATTTTCATGACAATATTTAATCAATATTCACTTAAAAGGCTCAATAGATGAATTATGAAATTCATACCATACTGTTTATTATGGCTCTGCAGTTACACGAGTTACATTAGCGTGCTGAGATGATGTAGGATGATATTATACATAGCACGTGATCGTCCTATTCTCAACAATAATGTTTCATCATATCCTCTAAATTTGTTTTAATTTACTGAAATCCCACCGTTTTCATTTTCTTCTAGTTTAAAATATTTCATAATTCTCTTCATAATTTAATGGTATGTTTAAACTTTAAGTTTTTCTCTTGGTTTACAACTCTCGCTTAACAAGCTCATTTTTCAAAACTATTACCTAGTGCACAGTCGCTTCTATAGGTAGGTACACTTCCTCTGCTTCTGCATTTTACATATATGAGCTATTAAAATCTTCGCTCTATCGTTATGCACTATTGCATTTATTTGCACGGTTATCTCGCTCATTCACCTTGCGCCATGTGTCCTGAATTCTTCGGCGCTAACCCGTTTACGCTTGTTTAGTGCCTTGCATCACTTCATACATTTGCAACAGCGGTCGTTCGGACTTGTATTCAGTTAGGGTATGCAAACAGAATGATTTGTCGTTTTCCTTAATACGATTGATTAGTTCGATGCTTAAAAAATTAAGTATTGTGCTATTTATTTCTGAAAATTCTTGGGGGTCTGGTTGAGTGAAATCGCCAAAAATCTTCCTTAAAATATAATTCTAGGGCCTACAGCATTCTGTGGGGTTCTCCATCTGTTGGGGGTGCAACCCCACTGAAACCCCTTCCGCCAACTTGTGGCTACAACTACTTCCTGTAAGCCGCAGAATATACTTCGATTTTTGTGTCGCTTAGAGAAATCTGATTTTTAGCAGATTCTTATGATTTTTTGAGCGCTTAGGTGACTTTTTTCTTGTCTCCTCCTTTTATGTCTTCAATAATCCGTAATTCCAAGTATATTCGTCCTCTTTGTTCCATCGGAGCATTTTTCTTTTTTCAAATCATAATTGTATAATACATAAATTATGGAAAGCGTTTCTGGAAAGACGGCAGTTCATTATTTTCGTAATTGATTAATTGATTAATTTTTAGGATGAAAAGAATCAAATGATACAGACGAGCGCTTATTTACAATTTGTAAGTAATATATCTACTATTTTATTTGGTATTATTATGATAAATCTTTTTAATTGTTCCACTAAATAAATTAAGAAAAGTGTGCAGCAGACAGAATTACTTTATGACATTCTCTTTGAGAAAAATATTTTATATCAGATTTTATAATTATTTCTTTGTTTTATAATCAGAAATATTTTATAATTATTATTTTACTCATATTATCATTATTTCATTATTTTCATTATGATTTTTATAATTTTTGTACTCTAGAATTATTTTATAACATAACCTGTTTTTTTCTAAAAATAAGCACATGATTTTTAATTTCTATTCGGTTGTTCAATAAAGCGTGTTTCCAAGTATATTCATCCTCTTTTGTTCTATCGTAGCATTTCCCTCGCTAGTTCAAATATTATTTATTATTTGGAATTTGATATTATTCATTTATTTACTTGGATATTTGAATATTATTTGGATATCATTATTTATAATGTATATTATCTGAATATTATGATTTGGATATTCAAAATTTTAAGCATTTCGGAAATATGTTAAGTTTATGTACGTTTCACTAAATTGTCATGTCTTAGCAGTATTCTGTTCAAGAATTGGACTGATTACCGCTTAAAGTGGGATCCAGCCGATCACGGTGGCGTAAGTGATCTTAGATTTCCAGCCGAGAAGTTATGGAAGCCCGATGTTTTATTATATAACAGGTGATTAATTGTATTACTTAATTAACTTAATTACTAAAAAATTGTGCAATATGTTGTGAATAAAGAGATTAAGTTGTCTAAAATTTTTTTTATTATCGCACACTGTTACAGCAAAAGAACATTCATAGTTAAAAGCTGATATAATGAGCTTACGATGCTAATTTTTGAAAAATTGATTTGAAAAACAAGAAACGCTAATTTCTCAATAACATTTAAATCGTTTAATGACGTTTTATCGGTATTTGGAACAAACAAATCAATATTTTCTACACATTATACCTGGCATATTTTTTAAAAATATTTCTCAGCTTCGAAAGACTAAATTCGTATAAATCGAGTTCACTACTTTTTTGCAGCGTCGATACTGCTTTTGATACAACTTTCAAGTCCAATTTAGTCGTTTATCATAATGGCATCGTTAGCTGGCTTCCTCCTGCTATTCTAAAGTCTAGTTGCAATATTGACATCACGTGGTTTCCATTTGACGATCAAATTTGCTATTTGAAAGTAACAGTTTAGTGTTATTAATCAATCAATAATAACTTTTTTAAATAAATAGATAAATAAATAAATAAATAAATAAATAAATAATTAATTAGCAGATTAACGAATTCAGCTTTCTTAGTCGCAAGCACCGAGATGAGCAGATAAGGACTTCATCGGATGTTTTGGTGTTTTAGAGGCGGTATGCGAGGAAAGCAGGATAAAGTATCTCTTTTTGACTAAAGACAGAATTTTAAATTCTTTTTAGATATCTTAAACCCGTAATGAAGCAGTTCTCAACGCATCTTTATCCGTGGTTAATTATGTTCCGGTTCTGTGTGACCTTATGAAGATATCAGGCAAAAAAGGATTATTTTTTGTGATACATTTTTCATCCTCAGAGTTACATTTGTGTTTTCGTTAATATTGTGCTTTTAACGATTTATAGCCTTAAATAGAAAGGAATGTTTAACTTTTATTAAAAAATGTATAATTTTTTTGTATTTTAGCCATAAGTTAATTATCTTGAAGGAAACAAGAAAGTTCTCCGAAAGAGACATAAAATCGAAGAAAAAATCTTGAACTCGTCTCAACCTTCGAATGTTTTTTTAAATTTAAATACTAAATTTCTTCTTAAATCGTTGCTTTAAATGTCCAATACGTCACTATCATGTTTTAATTTTACGTGCATTATCTATCGAAATAATTATTTATTAGTTCGGATCATGGACCTATAATGGATGGAAATTGGACCTGCAAAATGAGACGAGCGAGGTGGATACGTCTGATTTTACGGAAAATGGAGAATGGTTGCTATTGAGTAATTGAAATATTTACCTGTGCATACTTTGACTACAGTATACTCATATTAAAAACTTTTGCGGACTCCGACATAAAAGCTTTCGTTCGATAGTATTGATTTTATTTTTTATACGTTTAACCGTTGCACTGGATCTAAAACTTTATTGCTTATTGTCAATAGAAGAGCATCAAAAGTCCAAAAACAGTTCTCTGACAATTTTTGTCCAAAAAATAAGTTCTCTGACAATGTTTGCTCAGTGTATGTATACTTGTGCTATGACATATATCCCGTTCTCCTCGTATATCAGAAGACTCGATACTTTGTATCGTATGCGCGAATTGACAAGTACAGCAGAATGTCGAAATTCAGGAGATCAATCGTTTTTCCTTAGTAATTCTGAGTTTTAAATCGCTGAAAGGACAAAATAACTGCATTTTTCGAGCTTTCCGACTATCTCAGTTCATTGTTTTTAGAATGCAGATTCTTCAAAAAAGGTTGAAGGACGCAGGACTTACTAATATGGGCAGAAATGGCAATGCTCAAATTATTTTCAAATTATTCTTATTCGAGCCATAAATTTGCTGAAACGCCCGATTTGTTTTATTGCCATTTTGCAAAATAAAAACCTTATTTGATAGCAGACAAAATTTCATCAAATACATGCCGGAGGATTAAAATTCCTCTGACAGCCAAAAGGACATTCAGGTGACAGACTGAAAAAAATTTGGAACGCCTACATAGTTTAAATTCGGAAAATGTGCAAAACAGTAATGAAATTGAAGCATGTTTCGTCGCATCCTACGAAAAAGCAATGATTTGGGCATTTATTTCAAATGGCATAGTCCCACTTCTTCGAATGACCCACCTCTTCGAACGTCCCTTCTGTTCGGATGTCCCAGGTGTTCGCAAAGTGATGTAATATGAAAATTAAGTAAGAAAAAAATCCACCTGTTCGAATGTCCCACCTCTTCGAACGTCCCACCTCTTCGTAAATCCCACTTCTTCGAATAAAGACACAAAATGCAAATAATTCTCCCGAAAAATCCCATTTCTTCGAATGTCCCACCTATTCGAATTGTGAGCCGACATAAGAGCGTACGGCATTAGAGCGCGCGACATTAGGATGCGCAACATTAGGGCGCGCGACATTAGAGCGCGCGACATTAAAGCGCAGCCATAATAGATGTTTTTCACGCAACTTTACAAAACTTTTATGCTAACGGGCAAAGTTAACTACCTACGCATGAATATCTCTGTTTCAGGTAGTGATAAATGCATGCGGTTTCTTTTGTTTTGTGAAGCAATGAACAGACTTTTCAATTCTTTCTATAATTTCTCGTTTAGTTTCACACTGGTTGAATTAGTGGATGTACGGAAGTATAAATTTTGACTTTTCTACTTACCTTTGGAAAAAGTACGTTAACTTTTGAAGCAGTAGGTTTTGAGTAACGCCATTTTACCCGTTTCACTTATTTTCTTGACACAGATTAAGGTATTCATTTTCACAATTTTTTGTAAATTGCACGCATTTACTGTAAGTTGTGCAAATCAAGCGTGAAATTTATTGCTGCAGTAAACAATCATAAAACTGCTGTATATAAAAAAAGATCAAAATTCGTGTAAACTTATCCTGCATTTCTGTGTCAAGAGAACAATAGAGAAGGGTATAGTTCTATTAGAAAATGCATGAAAAGCTTCAAAATAATGTACTAAAATGACACTCTTACTACCGTAGTTTTAGAGCTATATGTGTCAGAATACAGATCAGTCTACTACATTGCACAAAAGATGTTTGAATTAACGTCAAAATTTTTGAAACAAGTAACACCTACAACTTTAAAACTAGCATAGCAAGGGGTCGTATGGAGACACTGTTTTGCAGAGCATTTATCTCACTTACCAGCCACTTCTTAACCAAACAAGAAATTCAACTGATTTTCGAAATGTATGCTAGGTATATTTTTGTACACCAATTTTTAGAAACAAAAACTTACAAATTGTTTTGTGGGAAAGGAAAAGTCTATGTCTGCCTCTATGACGCACCATTGTAAGTGCACTTTAATATCGGCGCTCTAATGTCGCGCGCTCTTATGTCGCTCGCTCTAATGTCGTGCGCTCTAATGTCTGCATGCCTGTTTGAATGTCCCATCTCTTCGAAAGTAAGAGTATGACAAAGTATACGAACATTGTTGGACTAAATATTAAATAAATCCGTGCGTTCACGTTTTGAGGGGTTAATATATAGAAAAAATTTCGGTCCCTGTTGGTTTTTCGCGAGTGTTAGTAAAAACCCCCCTTTAAAAAACCCCGTGTATTAGAGGTATAACTCGAATCCGATCTTCGGCTCCGGTCGTTGAGTCGGTTTTCTATGGAATAAACGTTTTGGGGTCCGTGGCGTTACCTTAACGTGTTGCCGTGGAATGCTCATTTATACTGAGTTTCGAAGGTGGAAGGAAGTTCCTGAATATTTGTTTGATTGATCATCGCAGCAGATTTACTGAAAACTAAAAACTATTTCGATTTTTTGATTCTGGCCCTACTCAAGCCTCAGAAAATTTGATCTCTCCATTAGGAGCTATAAACCCAAACACCATGCGGTGTTCGTCTGCGTAGAAGCTTTAATTATATCTTTGATACTCTTCTAATGATCATTTCCTATTTTCTAGGAGCGCCGGTCATTCGTACTGAATTTAAGTACGTGTGCTGCCCAGAACCGTTTTTGGATCTGAAGTTTTACTTTCATTTGAGGCGTCGAACGCTCTACTACGCCGTTAATATGATCATACCAAGCATGCTTATTTTATTGATTACGATTTTAGGTAAGTATTACATTTATTCAGATTGAAGAATATACGTTGCATATTATCGAAAGAAATTTCTCATTGCTACTTATCTATTTTTTAAGAGTCGGAATAAAGGTAAAAGAAGAAAAATGACAAAAATAGAAAAAAGTAGACAAGCGAGAAAATTAAATTATTATTTTAGTAAACGGTATTTGCATTTACTGTATTAAATTAGTAAACGTATTTGCATTTACATTCAGATGTCTAAGTATTACTGTATTTGTTGACTTTTAATTATCTAGAGCTAGGTCTTTTCAATTTATTATGGAAATTCATTTTTCAAAATAAAGTAAACTTTTTGAATCATTCACGATTTTATTTTTTAAGTGCATGCAATGCAACTATAATCATTTTTAATTTATACGGACGTAGGAGGGTTTGGAGTCTGGCTGGATCCCAAAACTCCAAAGGCCTCAGCAAATTCGATTTTTTATTTTTTTCAATTTTTGTGCTAATGATAGAGCTCGGTAAGAAATGCCTAATATAATGTATTTCGGCCCCAACTGTATATTTTTTGGTCCTTTTTTGACACTAGAAAATTTCGGATACAAGACACCCTCTGAATTTCTATACTATCCAACCTTCTTCAGAAATCTTTCTTCAAGCCGTTCAATCGTCATTCCGTACAAAAACTATGTTTCTCGCACATAAATAAAACTTCGGATTGTGTTTTATTTACTAATTTATTTATTTTTCTTTTTTAGTTTTGACTTATATTTTAATGTTTTTTATTTCATTTTATTTTTTATTTTTTTATTCAGTATCGATTTATTTCTAATCACAAATGTTATAACTGAGTTCGGCTAGGAAAAATTGTGCCAAATGATGACCAAAAGTAATTTAAAGAATGTATCCATATCTTCGTTGGGTCAATGAAGGCACGCACGCACTGTCCCCTCCCAGGCCCCCTTGAATTTATCCTCGATGCAACCTGTTAGCAATAAAATTTTATCATTTTGAATCCTAACTCCTGAAATAATAAGTCATTAATGCATCCTTATTTCACAACTTATGTTTCTTTGTGCCATGAAAGTGTATTTATTTAGGATTCGCACTGCCAGCAGAATGTGGTGAAAAAGTAACCCTGGGTGAGTGTTGTTCTTTTATTAGTATTGAAATTCGATCAGATTTTAAAACACAAAATAGCTTGCTGCGATACAAAAGTACAGAGAATAAAGTTCTCAATCCTGAACTTGTTGCTCTTTTGCGCATTTTTCATTTGTATTTGTTGTCGTTGAAATTTCTATTTCGGTAGAAATAGGTTATTAAACGAAAATTCATGAATGTGCTTCGTCGATCAAATAACTACATTTTTTAAGAGTATTTATTTTTTCATTTCTGTATAATGTTTAAATAAAATATTTTCATTAAATCATTTTTACACATTTTAAAATTTAAATTTAAACTATTTTTTGACTGAGTGGATATTTAATTATTTAAGGGGCATTAAAATGCACGGGGGTTCAATGAGTGCTACCCTTCATAAGCTCTTAAATTTTTGTTATCCATGAGCAGCACCAAAATTCTGGGAGGGGTTCAGGATGGGGTAAATCAAAAAATGCTTGCTAAAAATAGAATTTTGAGGGGTCTATAGTAATCTGCGGGGACATTTCCACTTCTGGGAAGGGGGTACAAACCCTCACCTCCCAAGCCCATGTGTGGTTGCAAGAGAAATATTGGAGAATGAAATTAGACTGGATTAATAATTTGCGTATCGAGCAAACTAGTGACTGAAATCAATAAAAAATTCTAAATTTCCTCATATGAAGCATAATTTTTAAAAAAATTCTTTAAATAAAGTTTTTTGTAGTTTTATTTGTAATTGATAAAATTGTAGTAAGAATGGTGCTCATTTTCCGCAGAAATTACCGTTCTGTTGTCCGTTTGCGTTTTCTTGAACATGGTAACTCAGGTCATACCGTCCACGTCGGAATCAGTGCCAGTTATTGTTATATTTTTCACTTGCAACATGATCATAGTCTCGGCATCAGTTTTATTCAATGTGCTGATACTGGGGCTGCATTACAGAACGCCCGATACACACAAAATGTCCGATTGGGTGAATTTTTCTACTTTTCAGACTTTATCACTACATTTCTTTGTTTTTCATTCTTTTTTCTTTTTTAATCAGATATTACGTTCGTTTTTTTACCTGAATAACTCCAGTAAATATGGATCGTTGAATTTGGATCGTTCTAATTTAAGGCCAAAATTAGATTTGAATTTTATTTCACTGTTTAAAACTTAGTTGCGCAAGGTCAAACTTTAAGTGAAGGGGTCAAAATCAAAAACTTTGGCATAGCTAAGTGCTTTGTGAAAAACGGTTTTATAGCGAGAAAACGATGCTATCGCTTTAACACCATCGTTTTCGAGCATTTGTGGCAAATATAAAGCCTTTTTGGACTCACAAACGTAGTTGCGAATACATAACCTTTTTGAATTAAATATAGCTGTTCAGCCATAGGTGGGCAGCGCCAAAATTCTGGGGATGTGTGCAACATTTTTAATATTAAAAAAATGGTCTTAAAAATGGTGGTATGGCAACAAAAAGCCAATTTTCAATGTTTCTCATTGAGCACTATCCATTAGCATCTAAAAATCGGGAAAAAACTAAACAAACCTTCAAAAATAGAATTCTGGGGGTTATTTCGGGTTTTTTTTGGGGAGGGGGTATTTGGCATTCTTGGGGTGCATACCCCCAACCCCCATCCCCCTCCACGCCCACGTGCGCATTCAGCCCTTTTTGAAGACCGGAAAATAATTATAAATCCTTTTGAGACTCAGAAATAAGAACTATATAGCATTTGTGAACTCATATACGGTATGTTTCTGATTTCAAAAAGGCTATATACTCGTAGATAGTTTTCTGAGCCCAAAACAAGCTATACAGCAATGCTTTTTGGGCCCGAATAGCCAATCCCAAATTAAGTTATATAGCTAGCAATCGTTTTCGGGCAAAAATGGCTATATAGCTACCACTTTTTCAAAGCTCAGGGGAGTAATACCAACCTCCACCCTTCCTCATGCGCATGCATGGTTTAAAAAGGGATTAATTGGGTGTGAGCATAACAGATCTTTAAATTCAATCGAGATATCGGGACCCGGATGAAGGAGAAGGATTCAGCCGGACCTCACTTTGATGAATCAGATGGCACGACATGATTAGAGACTTAGTATTGACGGACAAATCTAAGATTTAAATAGGAGTATATTAAATTTGAACCCAAATTCTTTCGCCCGAAAATAATTGACAAGGAATCCGGCTGGCAGTCCAAAAATCGGTAGACCGCCAGAATTGAATTTTTGTTGCCTATGTATGACAAAAATGTTTATAACTGGTATTTTTGTGCCCATTTGCAGTGCAACGTAAATATTATACGATTCCAATTTGTACGAGTATTTGCTTTCAGCTTGAGCCTTTTGCTTCTATGATGCGATAAAAGCTAAAACACGACAACGATGACGTTTTCGTAATAATTTTTGCATATAAATATGATTTACATTTCTAATTGAGCTTGCTCTAGGCTAAGTAAAGAAATAAAGGAAGCCACGGAACAGAAATAAATTATGTGATAAAAAGGAAAATACGAGTTTAGGAATATCAGAAAGCATAATTATTATTCGCGTAACACGGAGTGGTTTATTATAAAATAAAACAGACTGACAATAGGTATGCATTGTTTTTTCACCATCCGCCGAAAAGGAATCAGTTGAAGAGTCTTGCGTGGAATGCAAGTTTAATATGAAGCCAATATAAATTACCTTTCCAAAATGTCCGATTCTCTTATTTTTGATATAGTTGTTTTATTTAAACTCAGAAAACGACTTGGCATTCTATCAGCATTTCTGCATTTTTATTGAGTCATTTTCATTTCGAAATTTTTCATTTAAAATAGCTTCAAAACCGGTTGCTTGATTGTTTTATCTTTCCATTTTTTCCTAAATTTTTAAATATTCTTTTTATTTTTTGTATTTATTAGCTGTTGTTTTGTGATAATTAAACTTTCTTCGGTCTACCTAATTCGCCTTTTGTTCGAAATTTCATTTAGTCCATTATACGAAGAAAAATTGATTTAACTTAAACGAATTCAATCTGATTTAATCTCGTCATTCCAGATAAAAGTGCTCCTGCTCGATTGGCTACCTTGGCTGTTGTGCATGAGTCGGCCGGGGCATCGCTTTCATCGCGATTCGCTTTTCAATTACCTGAAGAGCAAATTTTGGCCGCGAGCCAAAAAATTGCGCCCGGCGGTAGGCAAGGGAATGCCGAAGAAGACCGAATCCCATTTTCCCATTTTGAACCGAGATTTGTCGTCGTTTTGCGAGGAATGCGGAGCGGAGTGCGTAGCGTCGCTGCCGAATTCGGCGGAATCGGAAGCGGAAGAAATTTGGAAGCTCAACAAGCCCGACTCCGCTGACGTCATCGCCGGAACGGATTCGCATTTGAAACGCATGGTGAAGTGTTTGACGAAAATTCACGAAAGTTTGACGGTCGTCATAAAACGACTGGAGCGCGACGATGAAGAAGAAGATGCCAAGAATGATTGGAAGTCAGCCGTTCAACTATTTGCTTATTCACTTTTTGCCCGGACGTGTAAATAATCCGGGGATAATGCTTTGCGGATCCGAAAATCGATTAAATTGAAATAAATGGTGAAACGGTTCGACTATGTGTACAAAAACGATAATTTTTTAACCTTTCTCGCGAGCAAAATGGGGAGAAATTTTTTACGAACGGAATTTTCGGGGTGTTCGCCTCCCAAACCATACAAAGGCAGTAACCGAATTGGGGAAGGGGGTCTATGGACTGGATAGGTCAAAACCGGCGAAATGCGCGAAAAACATGCCAAAAATGGAATTATGAGGTCCAACGTAATCTGTGGGGTATATTTTGGATTTTTGGTATTTTTGAAGGAGTCTAAACCATACGTGCACAGCATGACCGATCTGGGGGGAGGGTGATGGTGTCAAAAATTGAGCTTTTTTGGGCCAAAATGACCTGAAAAACTAGTATAAGCGCTAAAATAGTGTTAAAACAACGCTATTACACAGTTTCTGGTCAATCTGAAGCACTTTTGAAGCAAATTTATAATTTTCATCCGTTTTTGGCCTTCATTTTGCCTCATTTTCCCCGCAAACTTTTCCATTTTTCTATTCTGGGGGTTCAGGACCCCACCCCAAACCCCCATGTGCATGTCTGACCTAAACCCCCCCCCGCGCACGGGTGCTCGCAACTGAGCGGGTCAGACGAAAAGGTTTTAAAAAAAATTGCCCGAAAAAGTTAGGTTGTTCAAATGTTAAAATAGCAAAAAACGATGTCAGTCTTCATTTCTGATCAATTTCAAGGAATTATGCAGGAAAGTTTTTATTTTCGTTGATTTTGTAATCCTTATTTTGTCTATTTTCCCGGAAGATTTCACATTTTTTCATTCTGGTGGTCTAAAATCTTGGATACCCCCAATCATACGTGTACAGCATGGGAATTCTGAAGGTCAGCTTGAGAAATTTTTTAAAAGCGCTGTTTTGGGTTTAAAAAACGATTGGTACATAGATTTAAAAATAACGAAGGAATCGAACAAAATATAGGCAAAAAATGAGTTCGAGGTTTAGAGCGGGAAGAAGTCGACACTTTTGAACGCTTAAAACACCACACTTTCTTCGATTTTTTTCGGTAAATCTAAAATTCTGGTGGTCGCAGCTATTTTGCGGGTTTCAATAGCCGTTGTGGGGATCTAAATTCCCCAAGAATGTGTATGCCTTAAACCTCCCTCCCGTATGCCACACCCGTGCACCTCAAGGAGATCTTTCAGGAAAATCGAAAGCCTAATTATCTAATAAAAGGCTATCCGAATTTCAATTTTCTTTAGACAAAATCTTTTTTATCTTTTATTGTTTTTTTGTACCGAAAATCAGAAGAATTTGAATAATTTTTGAGAAATTTGAACTCATCTCAAGATGCATTCTTATCTTCGATCAGATAAACCCGAGAATTGGTTCTGTTTTATAGCAGTAGGTACTCAACTTTGAAGAGCTTCATCAAGAAACCTTGAAGTAGGATCGTGTGAGTCCGCTTCCTTTTCTTGACAAATACATTTTGGAATTTGCTTAATTCACCTTGAATTTCCAGTTGCTGCCCGTTTCAAATTAATTAAGCTGAGCCTGAGCGTAACTGTAAATAAAAGTTTTGCAACGGACTCCAGGACAAGCGACGTTTACATTAAGTATAGTTTCTTTACCAAAATTTCTGTAGAAGTTATAATGCGGACTTTAAATCTAAGCCGTTTTCGTTCAATAAGAAATGAAATGTTTTCTTAAAGTTACATAATTTCAAACAGAACCCTTCTTGCACGAATCAAATAATGAGAAGAAAAACGCGTTTTACTTAGAGAATCATTTTATTAAACGTTGAAACTTAACAAATTACCTAAAGCAAAATTCCATTATAGGTCAACTTTTTTCCCACGCGTCAATAAATGCTTCATTTTAATATGTTGAATATATAAATAAATAAATAAATAGTATGTCTTGATCTTGTTCTTTCGGGCTGCTTTAGTTTACTTTTTAATTTATATTTTTGCAGATTTGCTGCTATGGTAGTCGATCGCTTTTGTCTTTACATGGTCACCGCGATGATTGCTATTACGACATGCGCCATTTTGTTATCGCCACCTCACTTAACTGCGTAGAGATCAAGATAATGAATGATTTTTTGATGAAGAAAAACGATGAATTGTAATTAGTTTATTCTTAAAAGTTAGTTGGATACAGTTGGAAGACAATAAACAAAGAAATTTTGCCAGCTCTCAATGTCAAAACAAAAAAATGTAATAAATCATTCTATCACGTTGAGTTTTGAAATCTTGCACATTGAAACTTGGTAAAGAGATCGGATTCGTGGCCCTGAACAGATATGCACATGGGACCCTCTGAAATGGAGAAATTGGAATTATTCAAGGAAACTACGGTAAAATGACAACTAAAAATCGACTAAAACCAAATATTTTCTGCAAAATGCTTGAAATTAATAACAAACTGTAAATTGACATTAACATTTTGGCAACACCTCTGGTGGACCCCCGTTCCACCTGCCCGCCCTTCTGTGCATCTGTAGTCTTAAGTGCGCTGCGTGATTAGTAATAGGGGATAAACCGGGAACGAAAGGATTAAACTTCTTTAATTTTTCATAATTCAAAAGTCCTTAAAAGCGTTAGCACCAAAAACTAAATTTTGGGGGTCTATCGATTTTATCTTGGGGGGTCCAGACCATAGATGCACAGCATGGTGGATCTGGGTGGAGAGTTAGCCGATCTGGGGGTCAAAAATTGAGCTTTTGTGGGCCAAAAATGACCCCAAAAACTTGTATAAGCGCTAAAATAGCATCAAACTGTTATTACACAGTTTCTGGTCAATTGAAGCACTTCTGAAGAACATTTTTAAAATTTTCATCCGCTTTTGACCTCCATTTTGCCTCATTTTCTCCACAAAATTTTCCATTTTTCCATTCTGGAGGGTCTACACTATAGATGGGCAGTACCAAAATTCTGAGGGGTTGCAAGATTTTCCCAAAAAATGGTCTTAAAAATGGTGTTATGGCGAAAAAAAACATTTTTCAACGTTTCTCATCGAGCGCTATCCATTGGCATCTAAAAATTGCGAAAAAAAACAAAAAAGATTTCAAAATTTAAATCTGTGGATAGTGTATTTCGGTTTTTTGTTGGGGGGGGGGGGTATACGGCCTTCTGAGGTTACATAACCCCAACCCCCTCCCACACCCACGTGTGGTCTAGACCATGAACCTCCAACGTGCATGTCTGGTCTAGACACCCCACGCTATGTTTGGTCACTAGCTGATTGTGCAAATAAATAGTAGATAAGTTTATTCATAGCTTGCACACTTCGAGCGTTTCCTCTTAAAAATATTAATTTTCATTCGCTTTTGTTCTAAATTTCGCCGTTTCCTGAGAAATTCCATTTTATCGCCATCTGAGGATCTAGAAACCTACGAGTACCTCACGCGCCGGTGACGAGCTGATAGAATCATAGCAAACTAAATTTTCTGCACCTTAAAAATGATCGAAATAACTTGCATCACATACAATATAATGTATTTTAAGTTTTAAAATCATTTTGAAGTTTTCGTGTTATGAAAATTGAAAGAAATAAAGATAATGCGGATTCTTAAGCAGAAGCAATGGGTGACGCGATTATACCTTTTCTTAAGGATTCCACCGCTGCCCCTCAGAATGGCTTGCGAAATGGCTGCGACATAAAAAACAATGTTTTTGACATTCACCCATCGTTTTTTGGCCCAGAAAAGGCACTTTTTAGAATTTTTTCTGGGCCTGACTCCCTAGAATTCCCATTCTGTACATATATGGGTGCGGTGCGACCCGGAAGTTAGTAAGCCTCCGGAAGCTATCGGACGGCGCAATACAATTTCTAAGTTGGTCGCACAGACGGGAAGTTTTATAACCGATTAATGGTTAGATAAGTAAATATGAACGTCTGGGCTGGTATATCAAAAATTGCATTCAATATACAAATCCATTGTTAGTGCGTCGCTTACCTGTACTTATTCGCAGCTAGCATTTACTCGTAGCTCTGTATGTTCCGTTATAATATAGTAATCCTAATAAGGAATCAACCAGACGTGTTTATAATACTATTTTATCTTCTTCGTTATTTGGAGTATAACGTTTATTTAAAGGACCATAGATGAGCAGCGAACAATTCTGGGGTCTGAAGGGGTAAAATTGCCAAAAATAGCACCAAAAATTTAGTTATTCGCTTTCTGGGGTCGTTCGATTTATGGAGATTTCAGGATTCTCTGCGGGTCCAGTTCAGACCACACATCGGCGTGGGGATCTGGTCTGGACCCGCGAGATTTGGCGGACCCCTAAAAATCTATAGAACTTCACTAGAATTGAATTTTTGGTGCTATTTTTGACAAATTGCCCCATCGAACCCCACAGAATTTGGTTGCTGCCCATGTATGGTTCAGACCCCTTTACGCCTATGTGTCATCTGGACCCCTTAATTCGAAATTTAAAAAAATTTCCGATAAAAATAAGGCAAAATTAAGAGCCTTTTTAATCTTTGAATATGAAGAGCCCGCTCATCTTTCGCAATTGCATTTGAAATTGAGAATTCTTAATTGAATAGTAAGTGACAGGCAGATATCATAGGTAGCGCGTTAGCGCGTACCTATAATATACTCGGGTACCCCTAACACCTGTGCACCCCCCTACAGCTATAACGGGACACTTCTGGAAGGTGCGGTTCTTTTTAAAAGAGAGATAATAAAAAATTCGCTGCCGATGTTTTTTTGTTTTGCTTGAAACTCAAAACTGACTGTGCAAAGAAGGTGTAAAGTTTTTGTATAACGTTATAAGATAGGACAAATTTTGGGACATTTATAATGTGGCATGTGGACAACTGAGTATTGATGACTCGAAGAATTGAACAGCATAGGATAATAGAGGGATGAATTCTACAGATGGTACTTTTTTTGTTTTTTGAAATTCGCATTAGTTATCTAATGGCAGTATAAAGAGTGCGAAAATCTGGGGGTGAAAAAGCACTTTTTGGTCGAGTTTTCAACCTGCTTATGCCTGATACTAACTCCGGTTATGAGATTTTTGGAATGTTTTCTGACAGAAATGTAGAGCGGATCAAGGGCTACATTCTGCATATAAGCAAAGTCTTCTACGCTCTATGGTGAGTTAGATCCTGGGGTTTAAAGTTTACACTCTAGTGGATGGTGTAAAAAAACGGATTTTGACTAAGTTTTCTCTGCCAAATTTTTCCGCTTATGAGTCAGGGTAAATTGAATACAGCAGTAATAAAGTGCCTCTCAGGGGCTACACATCGCAGCAAAGTGCATTCAAAAAAACGCAATATTGAGTTATTTATGGGGGTGTAAAGTTCGAAATCAGAGGTAAAAAATGGGCGAAAAAACACGTTTTTTTCTGAATTTTGATAAATAAATCATACCAAATAATTTTTGCAAGAGAATTTTGGCACACAGGAATGTACTACGATTTAAAAGCTACAAATTGTACCAAACCGAATTTCTTTAAACTCAATGGGGACTTCGGTACGGAATTTTAAAGTTTACAGTGTTCTAAATGATGGAAAATACGTTTTTGTTGCGTTTCTTGTTCGCCACTTTCTCCGTCCAGAAGTCGGGATAAGTCCAATAGAATAAAAATAAAGTGCTTTATATCGGGTGCATGTCAAAGCAAATTGTCTATACATTAATATTTAGCGAGAGTAAAGTCAAAAATTTGGTGTTCAAAATGCGTTTCTGTCTTGTTTTTTCTGCCTGCTTCTCCGGTTATGAGTCAGGGACTTGATTATCAAGTCTAGAAATGGACCAGGAATTAAATTTGATATGCCAGTCTGGCGCATTTGTTTACACTCTACAGTGTTGTAAAGTGGTTTACACCTATTGTTAGTTTGCCCATAAAACATTATGGAGACTTGATTTTTTTCATAAATATTAAACGTAATATCGGAAAAATATCAAAATTACGAATCTGACCAAAATCTTCTTTAGACTGGGTGTTTACATGAAGTTTACACTACATATGTATTTATCTTCGTTTTTGAGCATTCCAGAAACCTAATTTTTTCCTGGAGTCTAGAAATTTTCAAAGAATCAAATGTAAGACATCACGTAGGCGCGTTTTTTACATCCAACAGTGATGTAAAGTAGTTTACACTCATTGATTATTTGTCCTCAGACCATTGTAGACATGCAATTATTTCATAAATGTTGAAAATAATATCCGAGTAATATTAGATTTACAAATCGGAATAAAATCCTCTTTATAGTAGGCGGTTGTGTAAAGTTTACGCTGCTAATTAATCTTCGTTCTAGAGCTTTGCGAAAACCTGAATTTTTTGCCGAAATCTGAAAATTTACATGGAATCAAATTAGGGACGTCAGCCGGGCTCGTTTGTTTACACTCAACAGTGATGTTAAGTGGTTTACATCTGTGTCTATTTGTCATTAAACCGTTATGGAGACGTAATTTTTCCATGGATGTTAATCGTAATATCCGAGTAAAATCGAATTTACAAATCCGACTAAAATCTTCTTTACACTCGTTGCTAGTGTAAAGTTTACACTATATAATAAGCTTCATTCTAGAGCCCCACGGTAACTTATTTTTTCTCTAAAGTCGTAAAAATGGAAACAGATGTGATACGTCTGCTAGGGGTGCATGAAGAGTAGTGTAAAGTGATTAACACCTAATGTTAATTTGTTCTTAGAACATTATAGAGGTTTCATTTCTTTATAAATGCTGATCGTTATATCAGAGCAATATCGAAATTATTAATCCCACTAAAATTCTTTACACTCTTGTGTAAAGTTTAAAATGGAAATTAAGTTTAGCTCTAGAAAGTTTTGGAAGCATATTTCGTTACAGGATGTTCTACGTAACATAAGAATTACTAATCAGAATCTTTGTTTCTTCTACAACTAGTAGCTTTGTAAAGTTTAAACCATTCAATTATTAGAAGAACCGCACAGTAAATGAAATCTAGTATTGTATTTCCAAATCTTGCTAATTAAAAGTGGGGTACTAGCAAAGAAAAATGCTCCGATGGAACAAAAAAGGGAATATACTTGGGATTGTGAATTATCGAGGATGTAAAAGAAGGGGACTAGTAAAAATCTCCCTATGTTATATGCCAAGAATCGCAAAATACGTAAAAAATCAGACTTTCTCTAAACAATGCAAAAAATCGAAGTATATTCTGCGGCCTTTGAAAAATGTAAAAGTTTAGTAAACAATTGCTGTAGACATGTGTAAAAGAGTATGTACATAAGGTCTCTTGCACGTCAGCTTCCGTGTTTCCTACTGCTTTGAACCAACAATATCATCGATTGTCTTGAATGCATCGATATGTACAATTTCATTCAATTCGCTTAGCTACTGCATTGCTAATTCGCTGCTTTTTTCAATCAATTTTTTGGTAATTTGAATATTGCTTGCACTTAGACACTTAGAATGGCTGTATCTGCTAAGTGACATGCTTAGTAATAATGCAATACGAACAACTTAATTATGATTTGTTAACAGCATTTCACTTTCAGTTACATTATTAAGCAACTCAAAGTTGAATGAAGTCTGCAAAAAGTTGCAATATGTAATATGCTTTAAGCTATTATGTCAATCAGAAAAAATTATTTTAAAATAATACGTTTTTTCAGAGTCAGCAGAATATACTTCGATTTTCTGCATTGTTTAGAGAAAGTCTGATTTTTTACATATTTTGCGATTCTTGGCATATAACATAGGGAGATTTTTACTAGTCCCCTTCTTTTACATCCTCGATAATTCACAATCCCTAAGTATATTCCCCTTTTTTGTTCCATCGGAGCTTTTTTCTTTGCTAGTATTATATGTTCAGTTGCTTTTTGACACATTAAAGTTTTAGCCTGCTGTTTGTCTGAGTACTTATTTCTACTAAATTCCATTCTGTCATTTGTTCGTTAATAATAATGAACCGCAGCCTCAACAGACACGCAGCTGTGCGGAGGATATGGAAGGACTGCCCCTCCCCCTAATTTTGGAAGAGCGAATGTTTTTTGCAAGGGTCCCCTAAAGTTAAAAAGTTGAAAATTCTGAAAGTGCATCGGAAAGACTGCCAGAATAGATTCTAACACACTTTTGAACCAATAATCCCTAAACTTACGGGCGCTTCGCGCCAGATTTATTATTTTTGTATAGCTTTTGTCTTCCGAGAACAGCCCAAGTTTGAGTGATGCAATTTTTTTACTTTTTTGAAAATGTTTTCTCCTCCAGTGTGTAGAGCTCGCCAAGAAACGCTCAAGAACACCATTAGTTTTGCCCGTCTACAAGTAGTTCCTAAGATATCTGACTTCAAAATTTCAGCCCCCTCCAATTCAGAGGGCCAGCTACATGCCGGGCCTCATAAAGTCATTTAAGATTAACTATTACCAGTTTGTTTTTATAATGAATCTGGTATTTGATCCGGCTGATCTTACTCGGGGTAGCTTGTTTTAATGTTTGAAATAAGGTGGTTTTTTGTTATTTAGTATCGATCTCTAATCGACAATGCGTATCGTATTCGAATATTTCTCTTTGATTTCAATACTTGCGTTTCACATTGGACAGGTTAGTAAAAATTACTGTATGAAAAAGATATGATAATTGTTGTTCATAGCCTTTATCGGAAATAATAAATAAAACTTAACGACGTAAAAGGTTGAAAAGTAATTAGGCGAAAAATCAAGCGAAGCGGAACATAAAAACGTTGATATTAGAATAGGTCAGATTGTTAAGTGCTCTTAAGTTTTGTCAATTAGTTTCTGTGAATTTTATTTTTTTCATTTTTTACCTTTTTATTCTATTTCCGTGTCTTTATCACCATTTTTGCAAATTTGAATGAATGTACAAAATTGATGATTCTCAGGTCATGCATAAAAACTGTTACTAAAAGCAAGTATTTTAAAAATATGATGACCTGCGCAACGAATAAAAGGTCCGATAAGTCGTTTGCAAGTGGAGAGGTAGAAATCTGGGATATAATCTGATGCCAAACTAAAGTGAAAAAATTGGTTATCGAAGGAAAAAACGACAGAAAAAAATTTTGATAAAATTTAATCGAATTAAAATGAAACGTTACTAATACACTATGGTATAATTTGTAAAAATTAATCTTACCTAGTCTTCAGCCGTTTTAGCAATCAAGCGGCCCTATATTTTTGGAGATATTGACGAATCTTATAGAGATATCTGATTTTCCCTCTTTTATTTCAGGTTTTCTGATTGTCTCGATTTGGCAGAAATAAGATTGATTTCGCCGCTCGTGGCTTATTGTTGATAGGAATTTTTAGGACTTTTTTCAAGGGACGAGCGAGAGAGAATCATTGAGCTTAAATCACCTCCAACATATAGTTATAAATGCTTAAATAATATTAGCATTCTCATGAAATTTTTGACTTTTTCTGACCTAAATATTTTGGATTTTTTTCTCAAAAAATGTTCCCTTTCATGCTATCCGGCGGCCAGAATTGGATTTAAGGGGGAGGGGGCGGGGATAGGCCAAACACAGTTGGCGAGATAGAGAATGGATGATTTTTGGCCTTCAGTGATCATAATTTCTCATATTTTTCCGGCGCTTGGCGTCGATTATACTTATTAATGGCATTTATTTACTTTCTTGGTGGCTTGGAAGCCATATTTTTGTTCAGGCACTCTTCTATTTTCAAGCATAAACAAATTCGACGTTCCGCGTCAAATGCTGCTATAAGTAAGGAAAATCGAGCAGTAATTCATGTTTCTAAACAACCTTCCGCTTAAATTTCTCGAATGTTTCGGCGTTTTCAGCCGGATTTTCGCTAAAGTCAGGGAAATTAAATCATTCTTTCGCACAAAATTGTCGGACTTCATGAAGGTCGAAAAATTCTGCCGTAAAAGCGATTTTAACTCAAAAAACGGACAATTTAAGAGCCAAAAAACGCTGTTTCGCTACGTAAAGAGTGAATTTGTGAGCCTGTTTTCGACTGTTTCTGGAAAAGTGGGCATACCGCCACTCTATTTACAAAAACCCGAAAAAACAAAAATCTTCAAATCCTGATCCTAAAAATCTAAAAATCCAAAATCATAAATCCTTACTTTTTCAACATATGTAATGGTCATACCAATTGACGAAAATGCAACGCGATCTTGATTATATTGACCACACGTGGGCGTGGGGGGTATGCACCCCCCAGAAGTTGGAATACCCCCAGAATTCAATTTTTGAAATTTCTTTTTGCTTTTTTAGCAATTTTTTGATGCCATTGGATAGTGCTCGATGAGAAACGTCGAAAAATGGTGTTGTTTTGTATTTTCCACTATACGACCACTTTTAAGACAATTTTTTTACCTTTGAAAATTTTTTCAACCATCCCCCCAATTTTGGTGCTGCCCACATATGATGTTGACCCGCCAGCCTTTCCTCATTCAGCCCAAGCACTAAAAGGCTCTAAGTAGGATTAAAGAACTGAGTAGATCCGAAACTTTTTGTGTTCGGGCAAAGTTTCGAAAATCGAAACGCATTGAGCTTTGAGAATTCAATTGGGAGCACGTAATTCGCTAAAGTATGTGTTTCTTGACTATGATTAAAATTTTATCGGTAAAAATATTGTTGCAGCAGCTTTGAAACGTTATTTATTCATTTTTGAAATTTCCCAACATTTAAGACCAGCTGTTTACCCATTTCCGTTTATCTATTTGGTTCGGGTAATGGTTTCTCGACAATTTTTCGTATAATTACTAAATTTCTGAGCAAAACGACTCTTTTCCAGTGCAAATTCTACGATAAAGATGCGGTAACAAAAATCAATCTCTGGTTTAGCAAAGCATCCAACTTGGCATTTGACCTTGAAAACTACAAACCGTGCCTGGCCCAAACCACAGAAGGATTCCATATTCGTGATCCGGTGTTCATAAATAAAGAAGTCGAAAGCATTCACGAATGCGCACTTTTATGCCTGAAAACAAAACAGTGTTTGTCGGCAAATTATATAGAAAATGACATGAGACAAAATTGCTTGCTTCATTCGAGCAATGCCGATCAACTCGAACGACTAATAGTGCAAAATTCGGTTTATATCGAATTCGATTGCGCACAAAGTAAATCGACTCTTGACCATTTGTATTCTTGGGGGCTTCGACCCCCCTACAGAATGGCTGCGATTCTACACCCCAGAAGTGTCGATTTTTAGTTAAAATCGTAAAAAGTGTGCTTTTCTGAGCGTTTTTCATCGCATTTTTGGCTCAGAGGCGTCGAATCTTTTGGCGCTTCGCTCCATATAGCTTTTCATTTTCGGAAGTATATTCTGTACAACTTCTTTGATTTTTTCAAATTTTTTCCTACAATTTATTATGTTTTTATGCTCTAGGAAAGACGTGCATTATCCGAAACATCAAAAAATGTTTTTGATGCGCACCCATCGTTTATATTAGGCATATAAAAAGGCGCCTTTAAAAAGCTAAAAGCTTTTGGCGTTGACACCCCTCAGAATTCCCATAAATATTTATTTATAAATATCTCAGCTGTAAAAATTCCATTAATTCGTGAATAAATTTATATTGAATTTTAAGTAAATTTTACCTCAAATTCAATATTATCAAATTCTTTGCGGATCTTAAAATTGACATTAAGTTGCAGGCATGTAGCTCTGGGGGGAATGGGGGTCCGAACCTCACCAAATTCAGAAAAATCAGAAAAATAGGACTTTTTAAACGTTAGTTTGTGCTTTTTTTGACCTTTTTGGGCTTGGTCCCCCGAAAATTGGTGTTGGTCCCCCCAAATCCAAAATAGGACGGCCTAACCTACTTGTTCGGAAGATCAAAGATTAAAGTTTTAGACTTTGAAACTTCACTGACAACACGGAAACCACAGACAACGTATTAAAAGTACGCAACCTTAATGCTTACTCTTTGTCTTTAATGCTACATACTTGTTTATGATTGTTTTTTGTTATTTGTTTTTATTCTTAATTTTTTATATGTATTTATAGTTTTTCTCTTCGAAACATTGCAAAGTCATGGGCAGAGATTGGCCAGCAATCAACAACCAAATTAGGCAACAAAATCGTTTTAAATTAATTTCCCCTCATTTTTCAAATCAGACATACATATGTGTGCATATATAAAGCAGCTATGTAGAGAAGCACGTCTGAACGTAGACGGTCTGGGGAAGTTTGTTCACCCCAGAATCCAGACGACCCCAGAATTGAATTTGGCGATTTTTCGGTGATCTCGTTCTATCAGAACCTGCTGTCCATGCATCGTGGAGAGATTATTAACTATCACTTTGCAGCATTGCACAGGCATAAGGGCGAATTCCTTTAAACAAATCCACATAATTATTGAACGTATTCTGCTGTTCCATGGCTAAATTAGCCTATAAAGACGAATTTAGAAATAGACCCACGGAGAGCACCATGATTTCCGAGCGGTACACAATTGAGAAAGATCAAAATTAAAAAAACACAACGAACTGAGCTATATATATATTTCTTGTTAGATAGTGCGTTAATATTACTAAATTTTCTGTATTGCTCACGTCATACCAGCTATGCAATAATCATAAATTACATGTAAATAATGATGATCAGTTTCGGTTCAGGCTAATGAAAAAAGTAATGCAGTTGTCTAACAATCATATTCGTTATTCACATTCGTTTATTCAAGTCGAAGTTATAGATTTGAACTTTTGAAACTTTTTAATTCAATTTAAGATTTTTTTAAATATTTTTTCAGAGCCAACGATCTACACTTATTCCGTCGACAAACTGAAGGCGCCAAGTAGCTGCGGAATGCCGCAGAGTGCCACAGAACCCCAGCAGATTCGTCAAAGACGCATTGTTGGCGGATTCGAGACGCAATTCTACTCGCAGCCCTGGCTCGGATTCGTGTTGTACAAGGATAAAAACATCTGCGCTATTAACCTTGTATCCAAAAAACCCGACGACGATTCGACCGTTTGGGCCATAAGCGCTGCGCATTGTTTCGCCAATAAATTGATACATCGAAGGAGGTTAACTTATAAAAAGGCGCAAAAAGGGCTAAATCCCAATCCTGCATGATCATGGGGAGATAGTTTCAGCCTCCTCCTCCCTTCAAAAAGTGTTCTCTCCCCCTGAAAATTTTGTACCTCCCCGCCCTCGTAGAATTCCGAATTTTCCAAAAAAATGACAGAAAAAGTGCTGTATTAAGCATTTTTAGCTATCTCTGCTCTAAAATGACAAATTTCTTGGCGCTTCGTGAAATTATACCCGTTTTTCACCGATGTTTTGTCCAATTTAGTCGAATTTTCCGATATTTAAAAAAATGTTTCCGTGCTTCTATTTTATAAAAAGATGGAGCATCGTCAGGAACACCGAAAAAATAACGTTTTGGACGCGTGTCCGCCGTACATGGGCAGCAGCCTATTTCTAGGGGATTGCCTAGAATAGCACTAAAACTCTAATTCTGGGGACTGTATCAATTTTTTTGTGTTTTCAGATTCTGGGGGCTGCAACCTCCAAACCCTTCCCCACGCCAGGTGTGGTATTTACTGTTTTCTAGCCGCACCCTCCTCTGATTTGTGCATGTCTAATCCCAATTTTAGGCATTATGCTTCCAGATAATTAAAAAAAAGATCCTTTCAGACTTATCGCATTCAATGACCGATGAAAAATCTTTAGATAAACTGAACGAACTTAAAAAAAGTTTTCAGAGAAAGACTGATAATTTAAAATCCTTGAAAAAATTTCAGTTAGCCGCCAGCATTCTGTGCGCTAAGGCAGTTTGTTGTCATGCTATCCTATTTTCGTCGTTTACTAGCAACTAGATTTTCGAATCATTTTCAAACAATACAAATTAGGAAAAATTTTTATGCACGTCAACATGTCTAATGCGTCGAAAACACCATTTTTATGATGAAAATGATGCAATTCTTTCCAGGAAATGAATTATGTATGACTGTATTTAATGAGGGGGCGGCCGGCTTCCTTGGCAGAAAAAACAATGATAGGTTAAATCATGCATGGAAAAATCGAAAAATTTACATTTGTTGGAAAGTCATCAAATTTTTGGACACTTCGCGTCATCTATAAAATATTTTTCATTAGTCCGCCCCAGGTACGACCAAGGAATGGCACTTTTTGCTTCCTATTGAGGGGAGAGAATTTTTCCTCTTTTCTTGAAATGTTAAGATTAAGCTTAATGGATACAGTGTGCGAAAAACGTCGAAAAATTCGGTTTTTATTGGCCACCCCAACAGAGTTTCATTTCAACCAATTTATTTCGAGCTTGTCCCCCTTGGCTGAATCCTGGATAGCGGTCTGAAAACATGAAAAGATTTTTGAATCAAATCAATTTAACTGAAGAAAATATGGTCATAAAATGGCTGCTATATATTAAATGTAGAAACATAATATTTTGTAGCCAAAATACCGCAAACAAACGCATTAAACAACATATTTTATAACCTAATTGGAAAATCCTAAATTCGGCAGGATCACAGCGATTATTTTAGAGCGGATCAAAGCCTTCAGAATACTCAGGATCATACATATATCATGCAAGGGCAGCAGCCAGATTCTGGGGGATGACAAGAGCCAGCAAAATTTCCAAAAAAAAGCTAAACGTTCAAATCTGTGGGGTTCATCGATTTTCGCAGGGGTTTTTAGATTCTGGTTGGTGTAAAGTTCTAAACCAACCATGTCTCAGTTTGCTCAGGATAGCCCTTCCTAACGAAATTTCCAACAAACGTCTTAATCCGCTGCTACTTTCGATTCATAGTCTTTATATTCGCTCTTTTAATGCGTGCTATATTTGTTAGAAATAAAAAGCTTCTTATCTAGAATCGCGTACGCAATTTTGCAGGTCTTCTCTAATGTCGGAATATAAATTCGTTTTTGGGGTTCAAGATTGGCGCCTCTTTACGCCCCACATAATAATCAGAAGCCCAAGAAGTATACAATGGCATCCTTCGTTTCAAAACGGTTCATTCAAACACGACGTAGCTGTCGTAGAATTCGCGAAAAAAATTACTTTTTCCGCTTACGTGTTGCCCATTTGCTTACCTGATTCCAAAACGATAGATTACTACCGATGGATATCGTTGTCGAAGTGCCATGTGTGTGGCTGGGGAAAAACATTGTGTAAGCTTGTGAGCATGCATAGACGCATAGCTGGGTCAATCTGGGAGGGAAGGTGCAGCCCTCATAATCATATACGTGCACCATGGGAAATCTAAAGGTCTAACACAAAAATTTTAAAAAAAGTGTCTTTTTTTGCTAAAAAACCATGAGCACGCGCCAAAAACAGCGTTTTTCGACGTCTCGGACAATGATCATTCTGTCTGTAACATAAAACAGTTTACAGATTTCGAAAAAGTTGTTAAAAATGGATAGAGTAAATTAAACAAAACATAGTCATAAAATGTGTATATAACGCGAAGCATCTAAAATGTAAGACTTCCGAGCCAAAAATGAGCTGAAACCGCTTAGAAAGGCATACTTTCTACAATTTTTAAGGAATATTGACAATTCTGGGGGGTCACAGTCATTTCGCGGGGCGGTAAGGGTCAGTTGCCATTCTGGGTACTCAACCCGCAAATCCCCTCCGATGAACACTTTTGGTCACATAATTTAGCTTTTTTGGGGAGGGGTCAAAGACCTCAAAAACTGGCATAAATGCTAAAATAGTGCCAAAATACGTTATTTCATTAGTTTCTACACTACTTCGAGCATTTTTTACGAAAACTTCTAATTTTCACTCATTTTGGCCTTGATTTTGCATCATTTCCTTATAAAATTTACTCCTTTTCCATCCAGAGAGTCTGTACCCTCAGACCGCCAAGTGCTGCCTCCATTCGTAGTCATTTGTATTTTACATCACTCGACCTATTTTTAAGGCTATCGTGGCATAATTAAACACTCCGACTCACCCCACAGACCGGTTTCGGTTGTGCAAATGTGGTCTATTGACTGAGAATTGAGCTTTACAAAGCGAGATCAACGCATTGAAAAAATTTTTAAAAGTACTTTTTTGAATTATATAAAAAAATGCTGTATGTAAATGAGTAGGCGCGAAGCGCCCTAAACTCTCGGGCTTATTAAATCAAAAATGTGTTAAAATCTATACAAACGGTCTTTCAGATGCACTTTGAAAGTTTTTCATCTTTTCCTTTGAGTGATTCTTGTTAAAAATTCTTGTATTTCCAAAATTTTGGGAGAATAGCCATTCCCCTATATTTCCACCCACAGCTACGCCACTGTCTTTTTCGAACTGGAAAACGATAGGTATGCGTCAAGCTTTAAAGAGATTCAATAATTTTAGAGCAGAACCATGGGCCGCTTCGTCATAGCTATAGATAATTAGAAAATTAATAGATAGTTTATTTAGTAAGTTTAACAAATTTGTAGAAAATTAAAATGATAAAATGTGAGCATCTGATCGGATCTTCAGGAATGTAACTTTGACATTCCTTAATTTGCGATCTCTTTTACAGGAGAGTATACATATGTACATTATACTTTTCATGTATTATGGGTTATATCCATAGGTGGGCGACACAAAAGTTCTGGGGGAAGCTTTTTTCAAAGGTAAAAAATGGCCTTAAAAATGCTAGTATGGCGAAAAACACCATTTTTCAACGTTTCTCATCGAGCACTATCCATTAGCATCAAAAACTTGCGAAAAAAACAAAAAAAAATTTCAAAAATTTAATTCTGGGTTGGGGTACTGTTATTTCTTAGGGGTATTTTGGTTTCTCGGGGTTGCATACCCCCCAAAACCCCCCACGCCCAGGTATGATTATATCTGATTAGTGCTTAAGCATTAAAAGCCCTTAATCTTAAAACTGAATCACTAATATACTACATAGGGCCGCTAAAGAAGATAATTACCAAATTTTCTAAAATCCATTCATCACTACACAGCGCGCATAATATTTTCGTAAAAATCATCATTGCAGACGACGATAGCAACGAGCAAGCATCAGAAAACCATCCTGACACATTGAATTGTTTGCAGACCCGACTCCAAAAAGTTAGCAACAGCAAACTTTTGGTCCATACTTCGATCATTGGGGATCTGAAAAATTACGTTGGAGTTAGTAAGGTAAATAAATGTACATATGTTTATAGCACCAAAAATTCCATTCTGGTGGTCTATCGATCTTGGGAGGCATCTAGAAATCGGGGGGGGGGGCTTACGCAACCTGTGTCAAAGAATTTTCGGGCGACAGATAATAACTTTAGCAATTTTTAAGAATATTCTAGCGAAGCCCCATGAAAATTTCATGCGATTCGCACTTAACATCTTAAAAATATAGTTAATATCTTGACTCTCGTAATCAACTGTCTGTATGCATTCAAATTGATCAGCTTCGTCAAAATGAGAACGAACTAGAGCTGATCTTTATACATTCTTTTGGAAATCGGTTTGCATTTTGCTTTCCTTTTTTCGTCCCGAGGCAGTGCTTCGAAGTCCAGAACGGGAGTTCCCCAGGTAGGGCACATAAGGATAAACACTCCACTTTATTTCGGGAAAATTTCTCTAATCTAAGGATAGATTTAAGGCCCGGAAAAGGAGTACCGCTTGGTGAAAATATGTGTTATGCAGTTAGTAATCCAAGCCGTTTCCGTTGGGGGTTTCTTCCCCCTGGACGAGCTTAAGTACCGAGTACCAACTCTATTTTCTGGAAAATTTCTGCCATTTAAGGTTAGTTTCAGGGCACGGAAACGGGTACCCTATGACAAATATATTAGGCTATTACTAATTAATCCAGTTTCCAATAGAAGCTTCCTCCTGGGGATAATTTTAAGTCCCAGATCAGAAGCCCATCAGGTAGGGCCAGATTTTACCCCGACCCGCATCAGCCTATATGAATTCAAATTGATCAGCTCTTTTAAAATCGTATGATTACAAGTAACAAGAGCTGATCTCGAAACATGCTTTTAGAATCGGCTTGTACTCGTATTTTGCTTGGCGATTAGCTGGTCTAGGGTTCACTCATACAGCCTTTTCGAGCCAAAAGCACAACGACTGTGCTAATCTATAACTTTTGCGGAAAATTTTTTTTTTAAATTTTTGCCAAAATATGTCTTTTTCTTCCATTCTGAGAATCTTAAGTCTGTTCCACATAAATTTGGGCATAAATTTTAAAAATTTTTTGGAAGTTAGCCGACGGATTACGCAAAATCATAGGTAGCGCAATAGCGCTACCTATAATATACTTGGCCATCGTTTTTTATATGTTTATCACAGCGAGTGCAAAATTTGTGTCCCTCCTCACACCAACAAAGGCACACACCTGGGAGGTGCGGTTTTTTTAATCGATAGATAATTAAAAAATTCGATACCGGTGTTGTTTTTTGTTTAAACTCAATACAGACATAGCGATGAGAGTGTAAAGTGTAAACCGAAAAATCAAATAAATTGCGGAGTGCCAATTTATTTTAAATGTTGCCCCTGAGCTGTAGATTACGAATCTTACCTTAAAATTTCTTTACACTGAATGGTTGTCGCAAAAAGATATGGGTTTTTTACTTTTGCGTGCCCTTGAGCTTATCTAACTCAATTTTAGTTTCTATGCAGTCCAATTGGTTTTATGTTGTAGAAGATTACAATATCTCAAAACCCTCTTTTTCTTCTCTTTTACTCAATATTTCTTGATTTGTAATTGTTTTAGTGTAAATGGTTCGAGACGGAAAAGAAATTCCTTCAGCTATTCCACTAAGCGTTATCAGCACAAGTGTAAAGTTTACACTGAGAAGCGCTTTTCTGCCCAGAGCATTAAGTATCCAAAAATGAGCAAAGGGCCATTTTTTTAAAATGTTGCCCCTCATTTGTAGATTACGAATCTGGTGTAAAGTATACGTGTTTTTTACTCTTTGTGTGTGGCACAGCTTATCTAACTCAATTTTGGTTTCTGTGCAGTCCATTCAGTTCTATAATGTAAAGGGCTACAATATCTCGAGGCTAAATTTGTTTCTCTTTTAACGCAATATTTATTGATCTGTAATCGTTTTAGTGTAAAGGGTTCGGGGCGAAAAATGAAATTTCTTCAGTTACTCTGCTAAGTAGGCGGAACATGCTAATTATGCTTAAAATGTGCCCTAACCTTAGCGTTACAGATCCTAGTTTATTTTGTTCCTATACACCCAATATTGCGTTATTAGCACAAGGTGTAAAGTTTACAATATATCATTAGTGATTGAGCATTAAAATCCAATTGATAGGTTGAGTTCGCAGGCCCTTAGCCAGAATTTTCTGTGGGGGGGGGGTGGTGCGACCACAAGAAATAATGAGGATGATGATAACCTACCAAAACCGAAATGTTACGTTTGTTTTGACATTTCATGCTTATGCTAGTACACTAAAAACGATTCTTTTCTACAGAAAAATTTCAAGTCTCTCATGAACACACAGACAGGATCTATAGAGCATTAGAAACGCAAAACTAGATTAAGTGGCTGTTTCAAGATCACAGAATCTTATTGAGCATGATACCTGGCTGCTAAGCAAGTTCTATAAAAAATAACCTTGCATTCATGCAAAAGAAATAGTCTGGCTATGCAAAAACATGAGGAAAAAGTAAGGACTAAGCACAACGAAGATTTATTTTGAAAAAGAGAAAAAGTATATGAAAGGTATCATATTAAAGATCGATTCTACGCTTTTTCTCCTTGCAAAAGTCCAAAGGGTCATCACTGGTGAAAGGTATGGCACGATGGGTATGAACAATTGCTAAATTCGAGAAGCGTGCTTGAGACATTTATGACAGTAAATAAGTTTTCAAACGACGCATTGTCGAAAAGCTCCTTTCTATACTTACGGTTGTGACAGGCAATGTTCGTTCTAAAGCCCCCATCACAGACTGACAGAGCTTCAAAAACATTTGAAGGCTTAGTGTCCTTGAATCTGAGCAACCAAGATGAGAATTCGAATTTGAACTGAAACAATGAGCACTGGAATTCCACTATGAATCGCTCATAAATATTCTCCAGTCGCTTCTATTTATCGTGAAAGCTTAGAATCAGGTAATGCAGTGAAAAAGTTTTAGACGTACTGTCGTTGAAACGTATTAAGATCTGATCTTCCAGATCGATCAAGTATTTCCTGTAAATCGTGTAAAATAATATGACCGTGCATCAGGGGACTCGACTGGGAATGCTATGTGAGCTCCAAGGTCTGCTTCTACCATCTTTAGGCCTGCACTTTCATAAGCTGTATCGAATTTCTTCCTGTCTTCAATAGCCGCTGTGATACAGATGGAAAAATTTTGAATTTCTGTCTGACATTTCACAAAATCTGAATTAGATGATTGCAGCTTTTTTGCTGTAGCTAGCAAAAGATACGAAAATCCTATCAATAAACAGGTTGCGAAGATGAATTCGAAATTCGCAATCATACTAGCCATTTCCTTAGCCTTGATGTCATTTTCAGCAGAATAGAGTCGATTCAGTTTCTTCAGCACATAAACATATAAGACTGCAAAGTTATCAACTGCTTTGTGCTTTTCGACCCATCTAGTCATGCACAGGCGTTTCAGCTTATTGCAAGGCACTGATATTAGCAGCTGACTTATCAAATCTTTCAGTACCTGATTTCTCTTCGGGGACTGGTGAAAATAGAAGGATATTTTTTCTATAAGAGAAATTGCTAGTCGAATCTGGGAATCACTGACGTTGAAGACAGAGCTAAGTTCAGCAAATGAGGACCTGATTCGGCTTGAGCTCGTTTCAGGGAACCAGCCATAGCTCCAGCGCCATCATAGCACTGTGCATATAGGTAATCCATATTTAAGCCAGAGTCTATTAATAGTTTTAAGATAGGATCAGCAATTTTTCTCCAGTTCCATAAGAAAGATCTACGAAGCCTAGAAAGTATTCGAAAGATCTTGCATTCTTCACAAAGCGCACAGAACACTTAAATTTGAGCACTTGTTGACGTCAGTCGCTTGATCTGCAAAACCTGCAAAGCACTTTCTAGTCTATTAATAGTTTTAAGATAGGATCAGCAATTTTTCTCCAGTTCCATAAGAAAGATCTACGAAGCCTAGAAAGTATTCGAAAGATCTTGCATTCTTCACAAAGCGCACAGAACACTTAAATTTGAGCACTTGTTGACGTCAGTCGCTTGATCTGCAAAACCTGCAAAGCACTTTCTATTATTTACTCTTGCAACAATTTGATTTCTAATCAAGTAAGCCAGTGCAAGTGATCAGCTCATTTTGTATTTCTGGCGACAAATATTTCGCATTTTCGGCTGAACTTTGCATGTGTTTTCGAAGATCCTCATCGTTGCAAACGTTGATTTGATAACTTATCATTTCTCTGAAATTCCCTTTGTTTAGGCTGCTCTGTTCAGTGAGGTCACATGATTCCACCTCGCCTCTTATTGCACAATTTTGCTGCACTAAAAACTTGATGATCTCAATGAATTTCTTCCAGATACTATTGTTTTGGATGCGCTCTTCATGCTCCTTCTGACGAAGCTGATGCAAAACTGTTTCATTCCGTTGTTTTGCTTCAAGAAAACATTCACCACGTGCATAATTTTGAGCATGATATTGAGAATTTGAATGTCGGTCGGGGATTTCGCGAGCTTTCTTCAGATGCAAATAAGAAGCGAATGGAGTAAGGACTAGAAATCCCAGCTGTTGGTCACTAAATTTCCTGGATCCAAACAAAACACAGTGTTTACAAAAGGCACCAGCTTTTTCTATGCTGTAGCAGAGCCACATTTTGTAATGATCGTTTTCCAGCCACTCATATCGAACTTTTCGTGGATCCTTTTGCGACTGGCTTTATTTCGTTGGGAAAGGAAATCTAGCTTCTGGGCGCCTTTGCATCTAACAAAGAGTTCGACCTTTTTATCATCCTCAATGTTTTTGACATTAACGTACAATCCAATATCAGAATTAGAGGTGCAGGAACTTGTAACTGGCTGTCTTTGACTAGCATCTTCATTTGAAATTTGTGCGACCGATGTATTTTCGGCTTCTAGCTCAGCCTGAGCATTCATCGTCTCTATAAATCCTAATCCTTTTTGGAATAAAACCAAGTAAGTTCGACTGTCTTTCCATTGCATATTTGTTAAATCTTGTTTTGGATGTTTTTAACTCATTTTAAGTCAAATACACATATGTAAACTACAAGAATGCAAATCCAGATTCAGGGAAAGGAAAACATTTCCCAAAAACTGCTGAGTCTGATTGCTGAGCTTAACAATCGAAATTCCACTGTTTAAATCATTGCAGCTATTCAGTGTAAACTACCGAACTTTTCAACGTGCTAGAATTGACGTTAATTTGGCACCCTTGAGAATATAAGGCACAGTAATAAGTTATTGCACCAATGTGTCTGAAATCTTTAGTATAAGCAGTGCCCTATTAATCAGTTTGACAAATACCCTTGGGGAGCTGGGTGCGGCCGCACCACACGCACCCCCTGGCTATGGGCCTGAGTTTGTGCTAGTGGCTGACGTGTACGTTATCGCATGCGGATTAAAAAAAGAGTAATGAGTTCAAATCTTCTGAATACTGACTTTTTCATTTTTTAAAATTCTTTTGGCAAAACCATGCACTTCATTTGACTTATTCATCTATTTAGGTTAAGTAATCCGCTGGCTTCTTCGTTTATCGTTTTGTAAAACTCCGAACTTATGTTTACTATTTCATCTTAGGATCAGTATTTAATCATAGATAGCGAGTAGTTATACCTGGCTCCCTAGACCGCAACGCTATAACATAAACAATGGTTAAGGATAGGCAATTTTAAAATAGCCTATGTTATAACATAGGCTAATGGTATAACATATACAATGGTTAAGCATAGTCGAGGGGGTGAAGCCTTTCTCCCTGGATAAGGGCCAGGGAGCAATGGTTAAGGATAGACAATGGTTAAGGATAGGCAATGGTTTAGCATAGACTAATGCTGTAACATATGAGGACATAGTTGAGGAGTGGAAGGGGTAAATTAAGCCTAAGCAAGCTAAGCTAGGCCTGTAGTTTAACTAAGACTAAACCTAAACTAGTGTAAAGTGATTGTGAGTGTAAAGTGACCCTAAGTGAATTTTCCGACATACACACCCATACTAACGCGCCTGTGCCCTGGGGATGGGAGGGGGAGCCCCAACACATCAAGCATATTCCCCCTAAAATGTAGCAGTGGTCCGATCTTGCTACCTCTGCCACTCAGTCTTAAATATATCCAAAATGTGCCAAAGTAAGACAAAACTAAGTCCAAGGACTGGATGTGAGTTTAAACTAAGCTCAGGTAAGCCAAGGTGTAAAACAAGCCTATGCATTATAGAAATTTATCAGCAGTGTATGGCTTCCTGGCCCGTTATGTTCACCTGGCAGATTATGCAATTAAGTCTAAATATAAAGTAAATTTGTAAACTAAGGCTAGCTGAGCTAGGGATTAAACTGGGCCTAAGCACAAAAGGCTTGTGCATATATAGTTTTGACTTCCCGGTCATTTGACTTTCCGGTCCTTTGACTTCCTGGTCCTTCAACTTACCATACCTTCAACTTCCTGGTCCTTCGACTTCCCGGTCTCTTTGACTTCCCGGTCCTTCAACTTCCTGACACTTCGTCACTTCCTGGTCCTTCGTCACTTCCTGGTCCTTTGTCAATTCCTGGTCCTTTGACTTCTTGGCCCTAGCTTAAATGTGTTGAAGCAGTGGTCGGCTCTTGCAACACATCAACATGCTTATGTAAATGCAGTCGCCTCGTATCTCACTAGAGCGATACAGGCGTGGCTAGCATTACCTTCGGACTTACTTAGGTACCTAAACTGCTCTCAGCGCTGGTAAGGTTCGCAGATTGCAGGACGATTTTGAACCAGTTGACCCTTGTAGACCTACGGCTTCAACTCCCTCAGTCCTAATATTGCTGACTGCTTTTTGTCGGGAGTTTCAGCAGCTACACCCTAAATCCTTAGATTCGTACCTACCTAAATCCCGGAATGCTCGCAAGGTCAGTTGACCTATCTCAACCCACTCAAGTTGTTAATTTAACTTCTTTTCTAGGATTAGGCTGGCTTGAAATGTTTTTTGGTTCCTAATTAGTGTAGCACTCCGAATTCCAAATACAACAACAGCGAGCTTTCATCTGGACAGTCATCATAAAATATTAGATAATTTTTTATCTATTTTTGGGTTGAAGAAAGATAATAGAATTTCCATAAAAGATAAGACCATAAATTAATTACCCTTTTTCCAAGTGACGTAACTCCAGAATAAAATATAATTATCAATGTCCAATCCGGTCCCAAAAATAATAATCGTTGTCATCCTACCTACCAACCCTCGATATATATTATCCCTGGGTGGTTATTTTCTAATTTTTAATTGACGAATATACAACCACGGCCCTAAGCCGGGACTAAGCAATAATATTAAAGCCAAACATGACAAACGAATAATAAACGCCAACTCGTCCGGACTATGACTTATACTAATTCTCGAATAATAATACAACTCATAATAATTCTGGACTAAACATACAACTGACCAAAAATGAATTTTATTGAACACTAAGTTCATTTAACATTAATACCAAATTTACATGTATCACTTGGCGTCAGTAGACCCGCACATAAAATAAAATGAACCATATTGATTGGTTATGCAAATAATAATATGAAACAAGAACGTGAAATAATACAACACAAGCGTTCTACTAGGATGATTATAATAAAGCAACGAAATTGAATGTTAGAGAACTTTTACATAAGTAAATTACTCATGTTAGCATATATGTACGTAACTCTGGTTTTACGGACAAGTACCTAATAGAATTTTAAGTTGAAAAATAAGGATTAATTGAGAACTGAAGGCATAACCTCGAACTCACACATCGCAAGGACGACTGCTCGAAAAGTTATGTAAATCCGGTACAGTAAAATGATGTCGTCTGCTGGCCTTGGCGAACTAATGGCCAAGTGTTAGTATAAAGTTTGCAGCGTGTAACTATTGTAGTTACACTTACACATGTTGAGTGTACCCCCTGCCATCGCAAATAATGAACCGATTGAGCCAAAATCTTGGATTTGGATTGAATGAAACATGTACTATAAAAGATGAAACTAAAATGCTGTATGTTCGTGAACTAATTAAGCTAAAAATTTTTGTTGATAATAGGTCATGCTTGGAAAAATCTGGTATTTTTACTGTTTTTGACTGTTTTTACGTCAAACGCACTGTTTTGACTTAAATAGCTCAATACTAGGTTGTGCATCTGTCTTGCAAAGGAAATAAACATCGAATTTTGCATTCCTGATAATTAATATAATCATAGTAGTTATATGCATAAGGGCAGCTACTAAAATGTGGTATAAATATATATTATGCTGTGCAAGTGAATACAGGAGAAACAAAACCTTAAATTGATTAAAAATTGAACATACACCTTATACAAAGTGCATACTATTTGCACAGCATACACCGATTATATACTTTGCGGGGTATGTAAGTTGTATGCCACAGGTGTTAGGTCTCTGAAGCTATTATTCTCTGCTGAGGAAATTAAGAAAGCCTTTCATTTAAATATAATTATTACCTCAGGAACATATTTATCGAATCTAGCAAAATAGCTTAAAGGAGTTCATCTTGGCCACTTGGAACAAGCTCAAAACTGTTATAACATATATTAACAGCCTTAGTTAGTTCAAACCACTTAATTTTTTGTATAAGAAATAGTAAATTGTGTGCTTGATTCATTTATATGCGAGCATTAAAAATGGCTTCCGGATAGTGAGACAAAGAAAAAAGTGTAATTCTGCAGTTTGGAAAAAAGTGCAGTTTGGAAAAAATTGTGCAGAGTTTGGAAAAAGTGTGCACAGTTTGGAAAAAAGTGTGCAGAGTTTGGGAAAAATTGAGAATATCACAACAATTTTGGGATTATTAGAATGTCATCATTATTCAGCCAGCTATAGTATAATAGAGACGTGTAGTGGAAGTGGGTGGCCTGACTACAGCACTTTTTCAAAGCTATGAGTGACAGACAAGAATGATTTGGTCAAAAACTCTTTTGCTTTGACATAATCTATTGAAGAAATTATACAGGTATATTAGATGTAACAATTTGATGATGCAGACATGTGTACAAAATAGAAACACAAGAATAAGCATTCAGATACTATTATTAACATAAGTGTTTGGCTATAAATATTGGGCGTCTTACTTGGGTAGTGTGGCTGTAAAAATAATGAACCAGTCAGCCAATGTTCATAGAAATAGGTATTACTTGCTTACATGCTTGCTACACAACTGTCCAGGCTTTTGTTGACTATAACATTCATTATTGCATTTTAATGTACCAGGGACATAAATATACTGCATGCAGTCGGCAAAGTCTGTTGAATTTATAAAAAGTGCTTGTAAAGTTTGGAACATTTTTTGTAAAGTTTGGAACATTTTTTGGAAAGTTTGGAACACTTTTTGTAAAGTTTGGAACATTTTTTGTAAAGTTTGGAACATTTTTTGTGAAGTTTGGAACAGTTTTCGTAAAGTTTGCAACATTTTTTGTAAAGTTTGGAACACACTTTGCACGTTATAACATAGGAAGTTTGTAAAGTTTGTATCATTTTTTGTAAAGTTTTGATTATTTTTTGTAAAGTTTGGAACATTTTTTGTAAAGTTTGGAACATTTTTTGTAATCTTTAGAGGAATTATTGTGAAGTTTGGGGAATTCGGAACAAAGATTGTAAAATTTGGAACAAAGCTCTTAAAAGTCAAAAGAAAGTTATGTAAATGTTCAGATATTCGAATTCAGCCACAATCAAAGGAATATACTGCATCCAAAAATCCTTGCTTTTATTGCCTAAGTTAATATGTCAAGTTGCATAGATAAACATAAGACATGTATACTGTTAACCATCTTTACAGAAATTTGTATTTGTGACACTGGGTTATCTGCCTGATTGGTTAGTTGTAAGCATGGTATTGCACAGCGCGCTTGGAATGTTGCTTGTTAATTGATAATGAGCATGTAGCCTAAGCACACACAAATGTGCCAGAAATACACAATACTATTTAAATTACACTTTATTGGTGTGTTAAGCTCACTTGTGTTGTTACATTAATTGAGCAATTCAGCAGCAAGCATCAGGCTGCATGCTTTTGTCTATATTGTAAAACCATCACATCAGTACAGATTTAATTGCAAATCCTAATATTTGAGACCATTAATTTAGAGTGTTTGCTATACAAAATCTAATTTGTGCAGAAAACTGCAATTCTTATAATCCAATTCTGGCATCTTTTAAAGCTTATTTTAACTTCATTTTATAAGTTAAAGCAGAAATGTACTACTTGGTGTCGCTAAAATCATCTAAGAGTGTTAGACCCTGAGGAAGGGGGACCTCCCACCCCTATAGGAACCTGTGCTTCTCAAGGTGCAGAATATTTGTTAAAATGGCGTTTGGGTCGGCCAGTGAAACAAAACATCAGCAGAGGGGTGTAGAGATGTTGTGGGCCGCCTTCTTTAGCTGGGGCCTGTAAAAAATTGACAAAATAATATAATCTTTTGATCAAATTTTGCAACATATTTACCAAAAGTAAGCTAGATTGGTATTATGGTTGTGGTTTGTTGTATCTATGATTATATAAAACCAATTTGATGTATTTTTGGAAGCATTTGCTTCACATTTGGCTAAATGGGCAAATATGTTTGAGGACATACTGTAATAACAATCAATGCACACGTTAGGGCATAGCAAGTTGCCTGATGTTGTATATGCTGGGTGCTTTGCAGCAGATAATAGGATCACTGTTGGTGTGGCTCACTAATGTTAACTATAGCTCTTATATTATTCGAATATTGATAATGTTCTAGGCACTTTTGTTCTCTTTTTGCCTCAATCATGTTACATGTAGCGTGTTGATGCCTATATCTTTGTAAGCTTTTCACAATGCTGTAGGTTGCTGGCAAACGTCTTCTTAAATGCTGGTGGAATACCCTGTGTATTGGTCTAAAGGTGCGGAACTTTGTGTAAGTCCGGGTGGACACCTTTTGAATTTGCTGCCAGGAAGGGCTTGAGCTAGGATACATATGCTACTACTGCCAAAGCAGCATTGTCATTTCTGGCCAATTACCCTTTTTCTGTTGATTTGTGTAACGTGGCCGGTTTTATTATTAAAGCGGGGAGCTAGCAAGAATTATAAATGAATGTGCAAAAGAAACGAATAACTTACGTAACAATATTAATAAGTTTGGGGAATCCTACGAGTGTGTGAGCAACTGAACCAAACTGAATTTTGTGCAAGCAGTCAGTAATTTTTATAAGACTAAAATGAGTGGGCAAGAAGCGCAAAATCACGAGTGTCCATCAGGTCACAAATAGATAAAGATCTATGCAATCTCATGTGGTTGTTAAAAGTAATGTGTTCAATGTGTTCTATTTTCCAAATATTTCTAAAATGCGACCTTTAAGTGAGTTAGCGCATGACTATTTGCATCATTTGAGAAATCGGAGATTTGCGATAAACTTCCAAAAGCTGAATCAGAATCATACTTTTAGCGGAAACGTTATGAAAACTTCTCTTACAATTCGCTAAAAGTTGTGTGCATATAAAAAGTAATAATGTTATACGTGTGTGTGTGTATTAATGGTTAATGTGTTGCAAGACTAAAATAACGCTTTTGCTACATTTGCCGAAAATGAGAATTTTATCTAAATTAGTGGTTCCTAAATTGTGAATAGTCAAGCAAAGAATAGAATGTGGGCAGTATCAACCTGCTGTGTCATTATTTTTTAGAATCCTAGGATTTACAGATTAGTTCAAAAAATGCAATTTTGAGTAATACTTATGTAGCTCACTTACCATAGTATGCCCCAGTCAGTGTATGCGTGGATTATGTTTATATTGACGGTGTAGTGCTTTGCAAATGAAAGAATGACAACCACTTGCCCCACTCAAGTTTCCTATTGAGTAACAGTAAATATCATAACCACCTAGTACATCAATACAATTAATGACAATAAAAAATACACAAACCGGCTATGTGCGCTGAATCAGTCAGTGATTGAGAAACAGTATTTTGTTGCATGTATTGGAAATATGCTCGGGACATGTTAACATATACTGTATGATATACCTTGGTAAGTACTATGTTCCTGTGACCCCGGCTAAAAAGGCGGCCCAGCATATCTCTACTCCCCTCTGCTCATGTTTTGTTTCACTGGCCGACCCAAAAGTCATTTTGCGCACAAATACAAATTTCTGTACAGATGCCTAACAGTATACATGCCTTATTGTTTATCTCTGCAACTTGCCGTATTAACATTAGGCAACAAAAGCAAGGATTTTTGGATGCAGTATATTCCTTTAATTGTGGCTGAATTCGAATATCTGAACATTTATATAACTTTCTTTGACTTTTAAGAGCCTTGTTCCAAATTTTACAAGCTTTGTTCCGAATTTCCCAAACTTTACAAAATGTTCTATACTTTACAAAAAATATTCCAAACTTTACAAAAAATGTTTGAAACTTTACAAATAAATGATCCAAACTTTACAATTAATGCTTTTAAACTATACAAAAAATGTTCCAAACTTTACAAGAAATGTTCCAAACTTAACAAAAAATGTTCAAAACTTTACAAAAATGTTCCAAAATTTACAAACTTCCTATGTTATAACGAGTAAAATGTGTTCCAAACTTTACAAAAAATGTTCCAGACTTTATAAAAAATGTTCCAAAGTTTACAAAAATGTTTCAAACTTTACAAAAAATGATCCAAACTTTACAAGAAATGCTCCAAACTTTACAAAAAATGTTCCAAACTTTACAAGAAATATCATAAACTTAACAAAAAATGTTCAAAACTCTTCAAAAAATGTTCCAAACTTTACAAACT
>JAVLUZ010000346.1:1776722-2021158 GCA_036768485.1 Mermis nigrescens | reverse complement strand
CGTACAATTCAAGGCATGGACACTTTAACCTTTTAATTGGGCCACCATTTCCCTATCGGGAACATATTTTCAAAATTTTTTTGCAAAACAAATACTCATCTAATTTAAATAAGGCTTGTTTTGGAGTGAGAAACAAGATGTTTGCTTATCCTGTGAGCAATTTCAAAACTTAATTATGAGTATGTGCTATGCTATACTATCTCAAGTTAGACAAAAATAGCGAAAGTTTGTCATGTTTAGAAATTTGCATATTGTCAATCAACATACAAAATTTTTGAGCCAAATGTCATGCAGTCATGTTTGCAGAGGTTTTCTGATCATTTTGGTATGTTATCCATTCTTATTTAGTTGTTCATCAGAAGTCATGTTTAAGTTTATATGTGATGTTCCCGTTTGGGAACGCTGGGACCCTATGAGTGCAAAAATATTCAATTCCTGGAAAGAGAACAAAATCTATGGGGCAGCATATGTAACCTCGGCTATGCTCTTTAGCAGTGACCTCTTATGCATTCCTTCAATTTTCTAGAGCTGCACAAGCATTCTGGTATGACTCCAATGCACATATTCAAAATATTAAATGCAGGTTTATGGGATTCTTTACTTGATTCTATGTGTTACGATTACACAACAATCTAGCTCTTGATCTCTAGCAGCTTTAGGCAAAAATTCAAGTGTTTCTGTAAATAATTCTTATGTGCTTTTGCAGAAAGTACCTGCTCTACCTTACTTTGCTTTATTTTTTTACTATAACTTACAGAGCTATAAATCTCTAGAGGCTTAGATACAAATTTTCTTGAATTCATGCACATTATCATGGGTTTTTGATCTGTAGAGCTTGTACTGTACTTTAGCAAACTTTATACCACTTTACTTCAAACGAAATAATAGAAGAAAACTGTCCTTGATGAACGAAACGGACATTGTACTCATAGGTGGGCAGCACCGAAATTCTGGGGGGGTGAAAAAATTTTCAAAGGTCAAAAAATAATCTTAAAAGTGTTCTTATGGCGAAAAAAACACCATTTTTCGACGTTTCTCATCGAGCACTATCCAATGGCATCAAAAATCGCTAAAAAAGCGGAAAAAATTTTCAAAATTTTATTTCTAGGGGGGAGGCATTTCAACTTCTGGGGTGGGGTGCATACCCTCCACGCCCATGTGTGAGTGTACTGTTTGAAAGATATGTGTACCTAATTAGACGTCATTTCACGCTTTCATGATTCGAGCAAAAGGTTTGGTCTAAAATGACCTGCCCACACCCCCCATAGATGCACAAGGTCAGGGTCGGCAGGGGGTGAAATCCCAAAAATCTAAAACAGGTAATTTAACCCTCACGATTTTTTTGCTGTTTTAACGATCAAAATGGCCAAAATGGCCTATAAAAATTTTTTCGTAGTAATATCGCATTTTAAGTCCAGTTTGACTGCATATATCATTTTTAACATTAAAAATGCAAAAATTTATCAATTTTGGGCGCTTTTTGAGTCGAAAAATTTTTTGACGTTTTTACTGCTTTTGACTTAAAAAATGATGCAAAAAACGTTCCATCAGTTTAAAATCGCCGGACAATACCTGTCGGGCTGACCCTTCAGTGGGGTTATACCCCTCTCACCCCACATGTGCACGTACGCCCCCCTCAAGTGAGCATGGTGTCCATACATGAGCAGAAACCAAAGCCTGGGAACCTGACAGGGCGAAATCGCGCCACGATTTCAATTTTAGGGTCTAACGGATTCTGTGGTTTCGGATTCATGTGAGTCAAAACCACACGCGGGCGTGGGGGTGGGGAGTTTGGGGGTATGCATCCCCCAGACGACCGAATACCCCCAGAATTCAATTTTTTTGAGTTTTTTCGAAATTTTTGATGCCAATGGATAGTACACGACGAGAAACGTTGAAAAATGATTCTTTCGCCGTACCACCATGTTTGACCTTTAAAAAATATTTCAACCCCTCTAAGAATTTCAGTGCAGCCCTCCTATGGTCTAAACCCCCACACCATGTGCGAATTGAGATATCAGGAAAAACGCAAACAAAATTCTATCGCCTTAAGAAATTGCCTGAAAGACAAATATGCAAATTAAGGCAGTTGATTAAGATGGCTGCAAAAAAGGTCGCGAAAACACGTCATCATTCCTAATTTTACGACCATTCCGACTCAACATGAGCGACCAAACTACGATCCTTTAATTTTGCGCAAGCTTACAACGCTGAAGTTTTATGGCCATAATAGACTGAAAATTTGCAAGGAAAATAAAATCCAAAACCAGCAACGAATGATTTTGACTGAACAACTGAAAGGTGCTCAAAAATTTACTAAGACTTAAATATAACGCGATACTTCGTTAGGTAGTAAGACTTAAAATATTGCTGAAAACTAATATTTACGGAATTTAATACAGGAAATCTCCGAAAAGAATTACGCTTGCACTACGATTCGTACAGTTCAAAACGTGTTTCGATACTTGCAGGCGGCGCACTAAACAGACTGATAAAATACAAAACAACAAACAGGTACGACGAAAATGGAAAACAATCAACGATGACTGATGTTGCATCGTACACGTTATCACGGCCAATAATATACATAGTCTGGCAGGTTCTCCAAAGATCAAATTATCTGATTACAGTCGATTGCAACTGTTGCTAAGAAATTTGAGCACTTAACACTCATTCAATTCAGAGCTTAGACATGCGCAGCATGGGGATTCTGGGAGGGGGAACAGTGAAATTTCAAAGAGCATTTTTTAGGCGAAAAACTGGTGGGTACGCGACACGTCAAAAAAAACATCGTTTTTAGGCGTTTCTGACGAAATTTCAAACTTCTGAGCAAATATATAGATAGCTGAAAACGCTTAAAAAGCACTTATTTCACGAAGTTAAGGAAGCTTTCGAAAAATCGCGAATGCTGGAGTGGGGTAAAAAAATTTCTGAAGGGGGAGGGCGTGAAAAACGATATCACAGGACGTCATCGTGTTTTAATGTTGCTGTTTAAAGATGCATACAATTAATAGGGAAATGGGGGATCCTCCATCGATAGCCAGTCGCCCCCCTCATCCCCGAAATAAAAAAAATATTTGGACACCCCCTAGATTTTGGGCAAAAAGGTGCTTTTTTACCGCCATTTTTAACCAAAAATTTAGTCATTTACCCCCTCTCCCAGATATATGCAGATATATATCAGGGGGATGGAGAGTCCCCCATCCAAAGTTGTTTGTCTCCTCATCCCCTCAAGTCAGACAATTTTTGACCCCCTGATTTTAAAGAAAATCTTGCGATTTTTGGCAATTTTTAAGCGTTTTTTTAAATTAAAATTAGAGGTAATTTGCCCGCCCCCCTCCTAAAAATTGCTGGGGAACCCCCTTCCAAAATTTTAAGCCGTTGTAAAAGTTAACAATTATTTTGTGCTCAAATTTCAAAACCTGTACGTATATCAACGCTAAAAGTGCTGACAATTCTCGAGAAACTTAGGCAGAGTGAAAATAGCTCTCGTTATCAAATTAACGGTAAGATCAGAGCAGAACATAATTCAAAATGTACCGATTTCTAATTGAATAAAAATCGCACAAGAACAAATTAAAACGATAAGCGTACTGCGAGCGGGTGATTGTTAAAAATATACGTAATATCCAAGTGACAACGCATTTAAGAATTCGCAACGTCTGACAAGCAACCACGCTACTTTTTAAATACTATCCAAGTTTATACAATAACAAGAACGAACGACGTCGGCAATTCACATAGGTAGCTTATAAAGTAATCTGGGTATTTTAACAAGGAAAACATGCGCAATCAGAGTAGGCGAGTAGCGCACAATAAAATTGATCTTGGGTGAACTGTCGAAATTCGGATCCAAAAAATTTAAAAGAAATATCCCTCGAGACATTCGTCGCATTGTCGAGACGTCCTGTTTATATTTATTCAATGTACAGTCACCGAGCTGTGAAATAGGCGAACAATAAGTGATATATGGGAGCGTTGGACGGGGTTTAAGGGGAGGGGTTTGACCCCCCAGAATGGCAAGCCCCATTAGAATGGTCGATTTTTCGTAAAAATTGTGCCTATTAGAGCCTTTTTAGTTCATTTTTGACCCAAGTCTCAAATTTTCGGCGCTTCACGCCGAAAACACATTTTTTACTATCATTCGTTCAATTTACTCGATTTTTTCCAAACTCTCAAAAGATTTTTTTACGTTTTTATGTTCAAGAAAGATTGAGCATTGACCTAAACGTCAAAAAATAGTGTTCCTGACGTGTACCCATCGTTTTTATCCAAAAAGGCACTTTTTATAAAATTTTCAAGCCTGACCCCCCAGAAACTTCCATGCTGTAAATATATGGGGGATCTCGCATCAATATTCGGACGTACGTCCAATCATCAAGAAAGCAATATTTTCACCCCCTTTTCCTCGACTTTTGGGCCAAAACATTTTTTTATTCGGTTTCTATGTTTTTGACATTTCTTTTACCTCAATTCTGCAGAAAAATAGCCTGCCATCTTGACTCAAAATTTGAAGCCGTAACATTTAAGAGCATTGAAGCGAGGAGCGGGCATTAAGCCTGTGCGATCGACGTTTCAGACACTCTTATTACATGCCCTGGTCATCAACACTTTGATAGTCACCTGATACATTTTTGACTGTTTACATCTTTTGATGTGTCCTAAGTTTTGCACCTCAAAAAAGTGAGAACGAAACATAAGAAAACACGTGTGAAATCGAAAATTAACTTTTCACCAAAAATGCAATTCCAATCAGGGATGGGATTTAAGAAATACGCATGCACGTGATAGGTTGGGGGTGTGGTGTGGACATTAATAGAAAAGGGGAAATATAAAAATAAGACAAATCGAAGCCGCAAACTAATAACAAGAAGCATTTATTCCGCAAATTATCCCGTAATCGAGCATCATAAATAATAACAATTAAATGTATTCATAAAATTTATAATACCTTGATATCAAATAAAATCAATAGCAGCAACTTATAATTCTTCAGTTATTTATTTGATCATTTTTAAGATTAATGTAGTTTAAGAAAACGAGGAATCTAAAATATTTTATTATGGCTGACCAGCCAGAGCAACCAGATCATGTACTCAAAGCTTATATTTATTTAACTAACTCCCAAACGCAGGCGATCGAAATCTGAGAAGAGTTAGATTTTTTCATTTTTCGATTTGTTTCACGACGATCTATAACACTCGCGAATAAAAAATCAGAATATGACAATATTACATTCTTTAACTTAAGCCCATAGGATTATATTTACAATAATAGAGCCTCTCCGCTGTACTTATAATTAATGGCATAGATTTACAGCATGACCGATATCAAGGGTGGGATCAGCCAGTCCGGGGGTCAAAAAATTGAACTTTTTTGGGCCAAAGTGACCTCAAAAACTGATATATTTGTAAAGCGCTAAAATAGCGTCAAAACTACTTCATTACATAATTTCTGGACAATTTAAAGCACTTTTGAATAAAATTCTCAATTTCCATCCATTTTTGGCCCTCATTTTGCCTCATTTTCCCACAAATTTTTTCATTTTGGGGGTTTAGACCCCGACTCCCACGTGCATGTCTGATCACAGGTCAATAGCGAATAAAAAAGTCCTGAGATTATTTGTACCTCAACGCAGGTCATAAGAAGCGGTATGCAGCCATTTTCTTTCCTTTGACCTTTCTCCTCTCGAATATTAAAATGAATGCTTCTATTCACTTGAGTAATAATTAAGGAAAATTCTTATCAAGTTTGTAATAAAAGGCTAGAAGGCCGGCTGCACTTCATACACAAAAAGAACATGATCATAGGTAGCGTGTTAGCGCGTGTATCTATAATATACTTGGGTACTGGGTTTTGTATTCGGCAAAGATTTTTCCCGATGTACAAAGACTGTTCGGGACCGTCTTTGTACATGTACAAAGATTTTTGGGAAGACAAAAACTGTAAAAGGTGTGAAATTCCAAAAATTTCCGGCGCTTCATGCCGAAATGAGTAATTGTTTGTCCTATACATCTTTAAAATGGCAGAATTTGCATTTAGAATAGAAAAATATTAAATTTTTTGAGACAATTTTCAGTAATTTTTGGCGACAGAAACCTAGAAACTAGTTGAAATACATTACCAAAGGTCGAAAAACCCTGTTTTACCGCACTAAAATCGCTACTGTACGATTTATGGTACACAAAAATTTGCATTTAAAAAATGTACAAAGACTTTTGGGGACCATCTTTGTACATGTACAAACGGACCTTGTAAAAAACACTGCTTGAGTACCCCTAAAAAGTGTCTCCTCTCTACAGCAACACTGAAACACTTCTGTATTGTGCGTGAAGATGGATAATGAAAATTTCGATGCTACCATTCTGGCACTTATTCACTTTAGGCCCCTCCGAATTTTATCTATCCTTTTTAACATTAGGGTATAGACCATGTTGCTCATAAGTTGTTACGTTATCTCACTAGTGTTTTTCAGGTTTACCTAAAACAATGGCTTTAATTTTTGATGTCCGAGGCTTTACATTGGCTGATCTTTATTCACGCGCAACACCGGATGAGGCAACGGCAATTTTTGCCCATTATCGAAGAATACATTTTACCGAAATCTACTATTATTTCCGACTGCTGGGTGGCGTACAACAATATTTCTGCACTTACGAATGATTATATACACCTTTCCTTTAATCATTCGAATAACTTTGTCGATCCAGTCAGCAAGCTTGCACTAATCACATCAAATCAACTTGGTAAAAAGCGAAGCAGAAGCATTAGGCTAATTGCGGTACACACTATTCATTGCTGGACACATATCTTGCAGAATTTATGTGGAGAAAAATATTTCAGCGCGATGCTTTTCACTATATCTTGGAACAATCGTTATTTCTATCCCGTGTTTTATCTAATTTCTGTTGTTTGTCAGACGTTTAATAATAAATGATTCACTAATTACATCGTTACTTTCTATAACGCATTTTCGCTTTACAAAAATTTTCCACCATGTAAAGCCAGCCTAAATGTTTTTCCACACCTCAAAATTTAGTTCACAAAAACACCTGAAAAGGGAAAAACGCTGCTTCGTACACGGTGTTTAGAGTGTGCGCCTACTATATAGACAATCTTAATCATAGGTAGCGCGATAGCGCTACCTATAATATAACTACTTGGCCACCTTTTTCTTATGTTTATCACAGCGAGTGAGAATTTTGTGGGCCCCACTCACAGCAACAACAGCACACACCTGGGATGTGCGGCTTTTTTAATCGATAGATATAAACTTAAAGACTAAATGTTGATTTTTTGTTTACACTCAATACCGAGTTAGCAATGAGTGTGTAAAGTGTAAAGCGAACAATCAAATAATTTGAGGAGGGCCAATTATTTTAAAAATGTTGCCCCAAGATGTAGATTACGAATCTGACCTTAATTTCTTTACACTCAATAACTGTTACACAAAAGAGTAAAGTAAACATGTTTTTTACTTTTTGCGTATCCTTCACCTTATCTAACTCAAAATTGATTTCTGTGCAGTCCCAATAGGTTTTATAATGTAGAGGGTAACAAAATTCTTTCTCTTTTAACGCAATATTTCTTGATATGTGATCGTTTTAGTGTAAAGGGTTCGAGACGAAAAAACAAATTTCTTTTAGCTACTCCGCTAAGTAGGCGGAACATGCTGATTATGCTTAAAATATGCCCTGACCTAATGTTACTCATCCTAGTTTATTTTGTTTCTATACACCCAATATTACGTTATTATCGCAAGTATAAAGTTTACACTGAGAAGCAGTTTTCCGCCTAGAGCATTGGGTATGGTCATTCTTTCTTTGAAAATGATGTTCGTAACGTCAGAATAACGAATCTGACCTTTAAACTTGCCTACAACCGGAGGCTGTTGAGCTGTGAAGAGGTAAAGTTTGAATTATGCACATATTTGCTAATGCCAATATTTAAGTCCGTATTGCAAATTCTTTGATAAGTTTTTTAATTCAAAGATTTTTGATTAATCTTTAATCGTTTTTATTCACAAACATACACTGTTTTGAAGGTTAACTGGAATAAGAAACATTCTTCGAAATACTACCTGCAAATTATTTCAAAATAATAACAATTCTTATGCTCTGTCTTTATCAAACCGAACCCAATTTTTTCATTGTTAAAATCCATGTAAATTTGTCTGTCCATTTTTGGGATGTATGCGGCTCATAAATTTTCTTAAATTGTTCGCATTTGCTGACACGTCGACCGGATTGTTGATTTGTGGCCGGAATTGTTCATGTTGTCTTGCTCGACTACTGATTTTTGCTGCTTTCTCGTGCATTGTTCAATTGCATGCAATTTTTGGCGGCCGACACATCATTGCGTTGGTTCACACACTAATGTGTTTGTTACCATGCCTGACTTTCGCTTGCTGTTTCTGTCGATGCAGGATTATACTTTAATTAGATAATAACCTCATTGGCGTACATAAACTTTCTGACTACTGTTGTTACCTCTCTTTGAATGTTAACACTTGATATTGAAGCTATAAACTGTTAAAGAAAAAGTATAAAGTGTTAGACTGCCTTTTTTGTAATGAGAATGCAGTCTTTAAGGACAAAATCATGCTATGAAAAAGTAGAATACTAGCAAGAAAAATGCTCCGATGGAGCAAAAAGAGGAATATACTTGGATTTCTCTATTCATAGGGATGTTAAAGGAGGGGACTAGGGAAAATTTCCCTATGCGCGCAAAAGCCGTAAGGACGTGCTAAACAATTAGACTCCTTTGAAACAACGTAAAAATCGAAGTATTTTCTGCGGCCTGTAAAAAATCAAGTTTTAGTCACAAAACATTTTTCACTGTTTCGCGAAGAACAATTGAAAAGCTTTCATGTTTGTTAAACAGTCGATTTATAATTTATTTCACGAAACCTTACCTCCCACAATGCCCCGGATGATCAACGAAAACTTCACACCTCCAGGCAGTGATCGGACCGAGGCCTCGGCCTCCGGCAAGCCTCGGCGTTTTTTGGAGCCTCGGCCTCGGCGCCGAGGGCGAAGCTGAAAAGTGCCGAGGCGCCGAGGGTTAAAATCAAATTTGAATAAGTTTAATATGTCCGTTGAAAATTAACTATTTAGAATGCATCTGCAGTACAAAGGCTATTTTTTACCTATAGACTTTTCTTGTGGTTTCAGTCGCGTACCCAGTTACACAAATTTACATACAGCAAAGTGCCAATTTATTATTCATGTGATGACTAAGTTTTAATTCTCATGATTGCTAGCATGGATCGGAAACACACATTCCCGAAGGGAGGGGTGAGGGAGGTTTATTACCCCCTCTCAGGGTACAAGACTCAAGTCACTGTCAGACGATTTTTGGTGAAAACCTTTTGAATATTTTTGTACCTAATTTTTACTAAGGCAAAAGTGCAGCTAACTATTAGAATTTCCCGAAGTGATACAGTATTTTTGAATGTAAGCAAGAGTAGAGTAAATAGACAAACTGTCACTATAAAACATGCATGCAACAGCTCAAAATTTTCGGGAGGGGTTCCTCGGCATACATGTAACGGCTAGAAATTTCGGGTGGCGGATTAGCGACTCTAATTCTATGTCAAAAATGGCAAAAGCACCTCAAATAGCCAACAAAGAGCAAATTTTCGTCAAAAATGGGGAGTGGGAAAAAATTTTCTGACGTTGGAGGGAAGGGTTAGGGGAGGACGTCTAACCCTGGGTGGGGCTGGGGAATTCCCCAAAGCCCTCCTGTTACACGTATGGTTTTCGGCCGTTTTTATGGGAGAGGGCATAAATGATTACGAATTTTCGTCCGAAAATCGCAAAAACGCACCTAAAAATGGCCAATAAATGCAGGTTTTGCCAAAAATCAATTTCGGCTCGCGCATTTTTTAAAGCCATTTTTATACAATGTTAAAATACTTTCTTGGACAAAGTGATATTAATTATATCGTTTTTCAGTATTTTTTTAGGAAATTTCAAAATTTTTCGGCGCTTCGCGCAAAATATCGCTAATATACTGTATTTAGATTGAAGCAGAGGCACTAAACACTCAAAAATCAATTTTTGTGTAATCTAGGCATCTTTATGCAGATTTAAATATCTTTTGTATCCATTTATACTGTTTTTAATAATTTTATGTAAAACAAGTACTATTTAATAACTCAGCACATTCAGCCGTTCAAAGATAAAATTGACTAATTTATCCAGATGTTGCATTGGATTTCTAAGCACAGTAGTGCTTATTACAAGATTTAATTGGCATATTACAATATCTGTAATATTTCTGATTTTGTAGTACAAGTTGTTTTAGCTTTCTCAGTCAAGTTTTATGTGTAAATTTCATCAAAAGCTCATAAAAATTTCGGCGCTTCGCGCCAAATAATCTTATGAACTATATCCAGGCCGAATTATCACATTTAGGACCACGGTTTTTTGTATTCGGCAAAGATTTTTCATAATGTACAGAGACTTTTCAGGACTGTCTTTGAACATGCACAAAGATTTTTGGAGAGACAAAAACTGTAAAAAGGTGTAAAATTCCGAAAATTTTCGGCGCATCAGTAATTGTCTGTCCTATATATCTTTAAAATAATAGAATTTGCATTTAGAATGAAAAAACTGTCAAATATCCAGAAACCCAGGAATTAGCCAAGATACGCTACCGAAGGTCGAAAAACCCTGTTTTACCACACTAAATCGCTACTGTACCGTACTATAATAGTACACAAAAATTTGCATGTACAAAATGTTCAAAGACTTTTGGATACCATTTTTGTACATGTAAAAAGGTATCTTGCACAAAAAAAACACTGTTTAGGACTGCATACCGCTTGCAGGTCACACACTGGCAGTATGTAAAAATGTGTATGTTTAAAAATATATTTATATAAAATATCTACAACAATTTGTTCGCTCATACAAAGACACTACTTAATTTACTGGACCAAATTTTGGGATTTCACCCCTTCCCTAAACTCTGGACCTTGGGAAAGTATGATCGGAAAGTACAGTGCAGTTTCTGTCATATTACCTACCACACCAGAATTGGATGACTGAAAAAGCGTGTTTAAACATGCATTACTGCAATAGCGAGCACAACAATGGCTACAGTTCTGTCTTTACTTAGCTTATTTCGTTTGTTCGTTTATTTCTTTGACACTGTTTTCTTATTTATTTATAGTAATAAAAGTTTTTAAGTGCTTGTTCAGCCATATTTTTTATTAACTTTTCCAAGTCTTCAACGGCAACTTGTTAAATTAACTATGCTTTCATTCTGCTGATTTTATTCAATAAATCCTTCACACATTTAATCTACTATTATTGAAAATGGCATTCGATAAAGTGTTCAATATTACGATTATTCTCTAGCTCATGTGCATACAAAATATTCTAAGAGCGCTATTTATGGGTATAGGCATATAAGCTTCACCCTCGGCATTACCCTCGGCCTCGGCCTCGGCCTCGGCCGAGGCAAGGATTTTAAGGCGCCTCGGCCTCGGCCTCGGCCGAGGGTCCAAAAAGTACCCTCGGTCCGATTACTGCCTCCAGGCTAACTCAATTCAGTCTATAGAAACAGGCATGAGCCGCAGAATGAACTTCCATTTTCGCGATGTTTAGAGGAAGTCTTACTGTTTAGCACATTATAACTCCTTTTGCGTGTATAGGGAAATTTTCCTTAATCCCCTCCTTTTACATCCTTAAGAATCAAGAAATCCAAATATATTCACCTTTTTTGCTCCATCGGAGCATTTTTCTTGCTAGTGAAGTACGACACGAAGCGCCGAAATTTTCTTAAGAATATTTGATGAAATATGCTAAAAAAAGCTCAGAATCCTGCATATTGTGAAGCTGCAACAAAATGTAATTTCATAGTGCTAATAAAACTTAGACTCCTATTGTACTAATGCAAAGATTGTATCGCAGTCTTTAGAGTGCGCGCCTAAAACTTTAATGAATTTTAATAAAATATGGAGCAAAGCGCCGAAAACTTTGACAAATTTTTGATGAAATATGCTCAAAAGCTTAGAGACCAGCATATAGTGCCACCGCAAAAATAATTTCATAATACTAATTCAAAATCCTATCGCGCTAATGCGAAGACAATTTTGTAGAGTTTTGAGTGGCTCATTGTGGCAAAGAATATGACACTTTCAACGCAGTCAAATCAAAGCGAGGTTTATTTAAGCATTAATACAACTGCAGAAGATTGTTGTTAAATAAATGACATAGATTATTTGACACGATTAGCTTCGGGCTTAGGAAGCAAAGATGATACGACGAGATTGGAGGCGCAAAGCTAATTTTTAATTTTGAAGTAAACAATATAATGTTGGAAAATACATAGGTCGGTACTAGAGATGTGCCGGGGCCGCCATTTCTGCTGGGGCCGGGGCCCGGACCCCGGCGCCGGGGACTAAACTTGTGCATTAAAACATGTCATTGAGATACCGGAGCGTGCGAATATGGCGCACTACATAATGAACAATTGTCTGATTTTCTAAATACCTATTCTTCTATTTCTACATACAAATTTTGAATGTATTTTACACTACAATTGAGTGCTTCTATCTTTTAAACACGACTTATTCGCTTTGTCATAGGTAAACACGCAATGGAACAACTGTTTGTTGGTATTCCGGTGGCACGTGAGACTACCGTTGCATAGTTTTTTAGTTGAGCCTTGAACCTACATAGTATAAGTTGCGCAGTTTTGTTTGTTTTGTTGCTTCACCTTTATTATTCTGCTGATTACTTAATGAATTGTTGAACGATTGGTCTGACCGTTTGCAAAGACTAATCTTAGCACATTTATACCTCCTGAACTTAGAGCACACAACTGCTCTTCGCAATTAATAAGTTGTTTCATTAAACTTAAAAAGAATTTTAGGTTCGTTTTCTCTTTTTTCACAACACTTATCTTCTCTTTTCGCAGTTATTGCATACATTTTAATTATTTTTTGCAGGCTCCGCCCCGGCGCCCGGCCCCGTCGCCGGGGCCTGGCACATCTCTAGTAGGTAACTATTTAGTAAGCGCGCAACGCCGAAATTTTGGTGACATTTGATTGAAATTGTGCGTTATACATATGTACTTATTCAGAAAATCCGGCGCAAGCGCCGGAGAGATTTACAAATTCAAGCTGAAAAACAGTCAAATTTCCTTTACTACCCCCCTTTGCACTGTTCTCTAATTTTTCATTGGGGGGGGGTCAATTGACCCCACTGACCCCACCTGGCTACGCCTCTGCGTAGCCGATTGGTTAATGTGTTGCACTGTAGAGCGAGAGATGGGAGGATCGAAACCCTACAAGTTTCTGTTATTTTCTCTATCGGTATAAGTCCGGCATGTACCCTTAATGAAATTCGGCGGGGCCTACAGCGAATAAGTAAACCACCATTTATTTTTTACAATCCTACCCGGTGTGTAAAGAGCGTGTAAAGTTTTACTCTAATCTTATAACATTTAGTTTTTTTTTAAATTTTGGTGGAACTCACGACTTTTCTAGCTCAGTTTGCATTCTGTTTAGACTAATTTTTTCAAAATGTAGATGACTGATTAAGCTAGATAGCACTTGTCTATTTTTTTTAAAGTGACTTATTTTTATAGTGGCAGTGCAAAGATGGTGAAGAATCTGAGGGTGAAAAACACAATTTGGCCCTTTTGTTGTCTGCCAACAACTCCAGTTATGAGTCCCAAGAAATTTTTTCTATATAAATGTTAGGGATGCAACGGGTAGTGAATTTCGGTGTATTCGGGTTCGGGTTCGGGTATCAAAATCAATACCCGATCGAGTTTACAATTTTTATAATTATCAGATGCCTCGTGCCTAATTATTTAATATGTTTCACTCAAGTATCCAGTGATTTTCCTTCCTCCTCTCAGTGTGCAAGAACGCTAATGTAAGTGAGAGGTAGCGCTGTGTGTGTTGTGTCTGATATACACCTACAAATAACATTAACAACTACTTTTGATATATGAGCCCACGCGAAATCGCTTGCTTGGAGAAACTGCCGAACATAGTTTCCCAAGGTCCAGAGTTGAGGGAGGGGTGAAATCCTAAAATGGGGGACTAGTGAATTAAGTGGTGTATTATTATTATTAGCCGACACGACTTTTTTTGTACGAGCTTCTTTGTGCATGTATAAAGATCTCCGAAAAAGTCTTTGAATGAGCGGACAAATTTTTGTAGACGTATTATATAAAAATATTATTAAATATACAGATTTTTACATACTACCAGTGTGTGACCTGCGACCCACATGCAGTCCTAAATATGACGATTTGGCCTGAATTTAGTTGATAATATTAGTTCGGCGCGAAGCGCCGATATTTTCATGAGCTTTTGATGGAATTCATACATAAAACTCGACTGGAAAAGCTAAAACAACTTGTACTACAAAATCATAAATATTAAAGAAATTGTAATGTCAATCAAATCTTGTAATAAGCACCACTGCACTTATAAATCCAACGTAATATCGAGATAAATTAGTCAATTTTATCATTGAAGGAAATATGTGCAAAAATATTAAACAGTACTTATTTTTGCATGAAATTTTTAAAAACAGTAGAAATAGATACACAAGATATTTGAATCTGCATAAAGATGCCTATATTACACAAAGATTGATTTTGGAGTATTTAATGCCCCTTTCAAGCTAAATACAGTATATTAGTGATATTTTGCGCGAAGCGCCCGAAATTTTTGAAATTTCTTAAAAATACTGAAAAAAAGGTTAAAACTACTATCACTTTGCCCCAGAAAGTATTTCAAAATTGTATAAAGATGGTTCCAAAAATAAATGCACGAGCCGAAATCGATTTTTGGCGAAAACCCGCAAATTTTTGGGCATTTTTAGGTGCCTTTTTTGCGATTTGCGGCCAAAAATTTGTCATTTCCCCCTAAAATGGCCGAAAACCAGACGTGTAAAAGGGTGCTTTGGGCCTCCCTACAGCACCTCGACGTCAGAAAATTTTGACCCACCCTCCCCCATTTTTGGCGAAAACTTGCGCTTTTTGGCTATTTTTAGATGTTTCTGCCACTTTTGGCCAAAAATTGGAGCCGATTACCCCCCCCTTAAAATGACTGAGAAACATAAACGTAACAGGTTGTATAAGTGATTCCACACCAACGCTTTTAGGCCCCGCACCAACTTCAGTCAGAAAATTTTTGACCTTCCTCCACCATTTTTTTGGCGAAAACTTGCGTTTTTGGGCTATTCTTAGGTGTTTTTGCCATTTTTGGCCTAAAATTGGAGTCGCAAACCCCCCTTCTTCTAAAATGGCCAGGGACCCCCACCCGAAATTTCCAGCCGTTACATGTATGCCGAGGACATCCTCTTCCAAACTTTTGAGCTGTTACATGCATGTTTTATAGAAATAGTTTGTCTATTTACTCTTGCTTTCATTCCGAAATTCTGTATCACTCATGAAATTCTAATAGTTAAGTGCACTTTTTCCATAGTAGAAACTAAGCTCAACAAATTCAAAAGGTTTCACCAAATAAAGTCTCTTAGTGACTTGAGTCTTGGACCCTAAGGGGTAATACCCCCCCTCACCCCCACTGTTTTCTTTTTTTGGACAAAAAACTTTTATTTTTTGTACAATCGAAAATCGGCCAAAAACTGCCTATACTTTATGAACAAAGATGTACAAAGATGGCTCAAAAATCTTTGTACCAGCCTCAAAATCTTTGTCCCGTACAAGAATAAACAACAGTGCTCACCCCCCCTATGGGAATGTGTACTGCCGAAAAACTCTTATTCGTGAAGTTTAATATGATAGCAACCAAGTTTTATTACGACCAAAGAAGCAGTGTTTAGCATTTTATACGATATCATTTGGCAGTCGTTTTGTGAAATAAAAAGATTAAAAATTCACGTGAATCGATTGAAATGAACCACTTAATTACACAGCCATTAATGTGCACTTGATAACTACATGAAATTCAGCGTTTTAGGGTCGAGCAAACTGAAAACGGCGCAAAAAGCTGAAAATTTTTGAATCTCTAACATACAATTGTGGGATTTTAGAGCCTAAAAATACCCGAATAAAGCCGAATAAAATCCATAAACATTCGGGTTCGGGTTCGGGTAGTTATAACAATTTTATTCGGGTTCGGTTCCAGGTTCGGGTAGTCAAGTTCACTTTATTCGGGTTCGGGTTCGGGCCCTGAATTTTGTTCAAGTACCGAGTATTCGGGTTCGGGTACCCGTTGCATCCCTAATAAATGTACTAGGACTCAAAAGCTACTTTTGGCTTACCAGCAAACTTTGTGACACTCGATATGGAGTTAGATATAGGGGTTTAAAGTTTACACTCTAGTGGATGACGTAAAAAAAGGTTTTGCCTCAGATTTCTCCGCCAGCTTCTCCGGTTATAAATCCGGACAAATGGAATAGAATAAAATTGAAGTACGTTCTAAGGGCTACACGTCGCAGCAAACCGCGTTCAAGAACTCAATATTGAGTTACTTATGAAGGTGTAAAGTTTGAAATCAGAGGTCAAATATTGGGCGAAAAAACACGTTTTTTCCGTTTTTCGACTGGTCATTATCTCAAATCAGATGCGGAACAGAAGTTCTTCCCACACACATGTAATACGATCCAAAGGCTACAAAGTGGGCCGACCCGAATTTCTTTACTACGATGGAGTTATATTCAGATTTTTGAAGTTTACAATGCGGTGAATGGTAAAAAAATTCGTTTTTCTCCTTTTTTTGTTAGGCAAATTTCTTCGTTTAGAAGCCGCAATAAGTAGAATAGAATGAAAAAGTATAGGGGTACACGTCACAGCAAATTGTCTTTATTCACATAAATTTTGAGCTTTTTCGGGAGGTGTAAAGTCCAAAATCATGGGTATTAAATATGTTTGTCTTGGTTTTTTTGCCAACTTCTCCGGTTATTAGTCTGGACATGATCACAAGTCTAAAACTGTAGCAGGAATCAAACGCGATACGTCAGCTGTATATTACTATCAAAAAAAACACTAAATAGTATTGTAAAGTAGTTTACATATAAAATTTATTTGTCTCAAGACCATTATGGAGAGTTGATTTTTCCATTAATATTGATCGTAATATCAGAGTAATATCAGAATTAGAAATCAACTAAAATATTCTCTACTTCCGGTGGTTGAACAAAGTTTATACTAAAAATTAACTTTAGTTCTAGTGCGTTGCAGAAGCTCAATTAAAAAAAATTCTGTCCACTACACCAAGTTGTTGTGTAATTATTCATTTTTTGTTCGGTTTACACTACGAATTTATTTTACTTCCACAGAGTTGCAGAGCGTGAATCTTTCAAAAATATGTTCCGTGCGGTCAGGATTACGAATCTTACTATTTATTTTCTTTGCACCCAGCATTTGTGCAGAGTTTACACTGAAAATTAACTTGTTTCAGAGCGTTGCAGAAGCTTAATTATTTTCAAAATGCTCCATGTAACGTCAGGATTAAGAATCTGAGTGTAAGTGTTCTTAACATCCAATAGTTACGTACAGATTATGCTGAAAACCTTTGATCTGTTTAAGTAAGGTAAGATTGTCTTGTTTGAAAAAGATAATGCTGATGTATAGAACAATATTTATTTGCGTTCTTGAACTGCTGTCATTATTGTGGCACGTTACCGTATGTGTTTACTGACTTATTGACTCAAATCATGCTTATTAAAAGTAGAATACTAGCCAAGAATTACATGCTCCGATGGAACAAAAAATGAATATACTTGGGATTATAGATTATTAAGGATCTTAAAGGAGTGGAGTAGGAAAAAGCAACATATTTACATGTCTTCAGTCGCAAAATCTGTTAAAAGTCAGACTTGCTCTAAGCAATGTAAAAATCGAAGTATATTCTGCAGGCTTTGAGAAAATGTAACCTCCAAATAATTTTCAATGCTTCACATAAGAATGTATAACCATAATCTAAAGTGTATACTTTTTGTGAATTGCTTGCAAGTTGCAACGCTGACTTGCTTCGTAGAGTGACTGATAAACTGATTGCAATTGTGTTTAAAGGTGTTTTATTATTTTATCATGAGCATTATAGCAAGCAAAAGTGGCGTCAATTGGTTAATGCACACAATCATTATGAGCTTGCAAGTGTGCCTTACATGTAGTCTGTTTCGCGTAAGCTTATGCATTTCCTACTGCTTTAAACTAACAACTACTTTGATTGTAACAATATTCCGAATCTGGCCTTAGAATTTCTCCAGCACGTCAACTTTTTGAGATATTTGCATATTAAATTCTTGCAAATCACGGCTTTCATCGATACATATCGATTATGGGAATCTAAAAACAACAACAATTTTTTTGAGTTTAAACTCTAAAATTGTTTCTATACAGACTTACTAGTAACTTAAATATCAATGGTGTTGCTTACTTCATTCTCACTTATGAAATATTATGCCTAATTTGCATATTTATTGTAGCGTAAAGTTTGAAGCATATATTCGGCATAATAGTTCTACATCTAGGAAATATTGAATATCTTCTAAAACAGTTTTCTACGCTGATTACAAATCTTCATACGGTTTTATACCAGCAAATCTACTTCTCAAACTATTCTGTTTTCAAATATATTGCAAAACAGTATTTGTGGTTCGAGAAGTTTCATACAATTAAAACTTTTGAAAAAGGTTTCCTATGTAAATGAAAAATCATAATCATTGCCTTATTCGCATCTTTCAGTATTGACAAAGTACTATATACTAATTGACTAAAGTACTATATACTAATTGACTGATAAAGTTGGGAGTCAATAACTGTCCAGTTCTAGAAGTTTTTATACTGTCCGAATTGCGTCAAAAATTTTACTTTAGAAATTCTAAACTGCGTCAATATATTACTATCATGAAAATGCTTCGCCAATGCAATTTTTTGTAAGGAGTAACGCAAACAAAAAATAGATTTCGAAATCAGCGCAACAAAATTAATTAAGAAAGTGTTTAAAATTGTTTAGAGGCGGACATACTAGGCAGACAGAGAATTATACTTTACACTGCGTGAAATATGTAAATTATGTATTTTATTTTACAGAGGTGAGAAAATAAGCTACGGGGCAGTTTTAAATTTAGGAGGGAATCAAGTAAGAATGATCTTTTAAGATTTTGTCTTACTTTGATCACTTTGCCTTTCCCAATTTAATATTTACAACAAAAAAAATATGATTTGCATAAATTTCAATATGTATATAGATATCTCAAAAACTTGACGTGCTACAGACATTCTAAGGCTAGATTTGGAATTAGCGTATAAATCTGATCTATGTAGAATCAGTTAACTTCGTTTCTGATGCTAATAAAAAGTTTAACTTGGGTGACCAGTGTAATTTATTTCAATCTGCAGGCCGCAGAATATACTTCGTTTTTTTGCATTGTTTAGAGAAAGTCTGACTGTTAACAAATTTTGTGACTTTATGCATATACACAGGTAGCTTTTTCCTAAACCCGTCCTTTAAACATCCCTAATAATCCGTAATCCCAAGTACATTCGTCTATTTTGTTTCATCGGTACATTTTTCTTTGCTAGTATGCTCATATTCTACAATAATAAGCTATTATTTATACACAGAAAGTAACGACGATATAGAATGACTATAAAATTTTGCAGTTTAGGAATACTGCCATCCTAAAAACCAGAGAAACAAAAAAGGAGTAGAGTTCATGTCAAACAGAAGAACTCAGCAATTGAAGATACAGATGCATACAAATTCCAAAGCAAATGGAAACTTGCGATGCAAGAAAGTCGGGAAATATTGTTATTCATCTATATACATGTAGTTCCTTAGAGCGGATGAAAATGACGGCTGATCAATAAGCGAAGGTCCATGAAGCTCTCTCTCTCTGATAGCGCAAAACACTTTTAATTGTATACTTATACATATATATCACCAAATTTAAATTTATAAACGTGAAGCATCCAACTCAACTGACGCAAAATTTATTTTTTTAAAGTTTTTAGCTCTGCCTAATATAAAACTAAGTGTACATATGGGCAAAAACCAGACAAGGGAACTCGAAACATAAGATCAGTGTTGCTCTTCCATACTAAGCGCTATCACAAAATAAGTTTAACATGCCGAGCAGTGCATACTTTAATATTCTAAGACATTAGCTTGCCTATTTCGATACAGTTTAGACTGGCTGATGACCGATCGGCTTCACTGAATGTGGTTCTCAACCTGAATTGGTAGCACGCATGCGACGGCTTGAAATTTTGGGTGGTGGGTCCCATGCCATTTCTAGGGAGTATATAAATAAACTCAAATTTTCGGCCAAAGACTGCCAAAAAACAGCCAAAAAATCAGTTTTTTCCTAAAAATCGGGGGCAGTTCAGAAAGCTTCGGGGGGGATGGGGATAACCACGTTTGGATGCAGAGATCCTCCATCTCTCGGTTACATATATGATTGGTAGAGGGGAATATTAAACGAGAATGCTTACAGCTATGCCATATAATGTACGAGTAAATTCACATTTAATGGAAAGTCAGGTAAAAATTTGAAGAGTGTATTGAAAAAAAATACCTTTATCGGTATCGGTTGAAATTGCGTTGATCGCTCGCTCCATAGCTCCCACGTCTTCCCCGCTGAACTGCGCCTCTTCTATACTGGAAATTGCGCATGCCTGTTTGGCCAAATGTTTCCTGATTTAGTTCACGTTCCCGACGCCAAGTAGGTCTCATGCTATTCGAACAAAGTCTTATCATATTACTTCAAGCCATACACATACAAACATAAGGGGAGGGATGGGGGTTCCCCCACTTAAAGTTGGTCTTCCACCCCCATCCCCCAGAGCATACAAGGGCATGGGGAGGGGTGAAAGGGGGTATTGCTCCCCCTTAGCTTCAGAAATCTGATAGCTATATAGCCATTTTAAACGAAAAATACATTGCCATATAGCCTTTTTGGACCCAGAAAACTAGCCTTATAGCCTTTTTCGAAATCAAAAACATATTGTGTGAGTTCAGAAATTCTATATAGTCGTTTTTTAGGGTCTCAAAAGGATTTATAGCAAGTTTCAAAGCTTCTCAAAGAGCTAAATAGCTAATTTTAGTCCAAAAATGTTATGTTTATGAGTTCGCTGAGGCTATATACGTATTTGCCAAAACTGCTCGAAAACAATGGGTTTAAAGTGATACCATCGTTCTTCTGTTGTAGAATCGTTCTTTACAAAGCATTTAGCTATCTTAAAGTGTTCGATTTTCACCCCTCCTGAAAGTTGGACCTTACGCATCTATGCCCCCGAGCAAGAAAACTTTCGACCCCGTCTTAGGAAAAATTGAATTTTTTGGCCTTTTTTTGCTAAAAATTAGACATTTTTCCATTCTAAATGCAAATTCTGCGATTTTAAAGATACATATATTGGACAAACAATTACTCATTTCGGCGCGGAGCGCCGAAAATCTTTGGGAATTTCACTCCGTTATACACTTTTTGTCTTCCAAAAAATCTTTGTACATGTACAGAGACGGTCCTAAAAAGTCTTTGTGCATCTGATTAAATCGTTGCCGAATACAAAAGAAAACCGTGTACTGAACCCCGCTAAATGGCTGCGACCCCACCAGAATTGTCAGTTTTTCGTAAAAATTGTAAAAAAATGTGTCTTTTTAAGCGAAGTTCATTTTTGGCTCAAAACTCTCAAATTTTTGGCGCTTACACATTTTCTCAATATATTTTGTTCAATCTACTCAATTTTTTCAAATTTTTTCGAAATTTTTTTGTTTGTGTTCTAGAAAGAATAAACGTCGTCCGAAACATAAAAAAGCAGTATTTTTGACGTGAACACATCGTTTTTTAGCCCGAAAAAGGCACTTCTTAAAACATTTTTCCGACCTGACCCCGAAGATTCCCATGTTGAACACGTATGAGTACGAGGGAGGTTAAATAATGAGATGTGGATGTGGATATATGTAAACAAAGACATGTTTAGATTATATTTAATCATTATTCTGAGCGTTCCGTTCAAAATATATTTTCTAATCTAGTACGTGTAAGCTCATAAATGTAAAATGGGGGAATGAAGGGATCCTCCACCCCAAATTGTTCGTCCCCCTGATCTCGCCCTAAAGCCAGAGAATTTCTGACCCCCATCCTCGATTTTGGAACAAATTGAATTTTTTGGCCGTTTCTGGTCGAAACCCCCTAAAAATGGCCGCCCCCAAAGCCGTTACATGTACGGAGCAAACTTATTTATGAAACTAAGCATAGCTAACTTGGCTCCTTCCAAATTTTCAAGAGCCTCGCAAGAAATGTTGTCGAAAAAAGATTTAGCCTTGTTGTACGATTGTTGGGATTTCAACAAAGAATCGACCGTCGGTGCGATTCGCGTCTCCGATCCGGCGTCGCTTGTTTTTCTCTGCGATTGGTCGACCGCCCCGATTTCGTTCGAGTCTCGATTTTCTTTACCGTCTTCTAAAACCGTATAAATGCAAACTTATAGCACAAAAATAGAGATCCGATGCGTGTCCATTGAAACCCAAGACCTTACCTGGGTGTGGGGAGGGGGTTTCCCAGAAACCAAAATAACTCCCCCCAGAATGAAATTTTTAAATTTTTTGTTTTTTTGCAATTTTTGATGCCAATGAATAGTGCTCGATGATAAACGTTGAAAAATGGTGTTTTTTCCCGCCATTCCACTATTTTTGAGGCCATTTTACGACCTTTAAAAAAATCTTGCCCCCCAGAGCTTTGTTGCCGCCCACCTAATGCCCAGGACCATGTTTAGTCTTGAGCAAGCATGCACAGCTTGAGAATAAAGTGCCTTTTTTGGGCCCAAAAATGGTGGGTATGCGTCAAAACATCGTTTTTCGACGTTTCTGACGATGCTCAATCTTTTTAGAGCATAAAAACATTTTTAAAATTCGAAAAAATCAAAAAAGTCGAACAATTTGAACAAAATATAGTCAAAACATGAGTATATGGCGCGATGCGCCTTAGATTTGACACTTTTGAGCGAGTGGATGGTAAAAACGATTTAAAAAGCACTTTTGCAGTAATTTTCAAGAAATTTTTCGAAACTCTCGAAAAAATCACGAACTTTGGAATGATAGGATGGTGAAAAAATTTCTGCGAGGGGAAGGGGTGAAAATTCTGCTGAGGGGCGAAAACCCCCAAAGCCTCTCGCAAGATCTTGTATGGTCTTGAACCAGGCTTTAATTTGATTTCATTTTTAGGGATACGAACATAGCCGGGTAAAAACCTGGTTTAAAACGTAATGTATATGTTTAAAACAATCTTTTCTAATTGAGGTATCTATTAATTAATGGACGCGAATTCACATAAGACAAATAAATCTCACTGCACTTGGTAACAGCATTTTTTATCACGACACAAATCAGCACTGGTGCTATGCTAATGAAAATCTTTTCCATTAGCACGGGATGGCTTACATTAGCAGCTGGTTTTTCACATGCATAGTATTTCTGATGTCAGTGATGCATGTCGTTTTCTTTTTTGGTTAAGCTGTTTGAGAACTCCTTGATCTGCTGCAGATCTAGGCTTAGTTTGTCAGTAAAACTATAAGTAGATTTGAATAAATCAAGAAATTCGCGCTAAATCACAATAATTGGCTTCCTAATGTTCAACGGACTCAGAAAGCTGAAGTACATACATGATTTCGTGGGGTTAACCTCTTAAAAATTCTCACCCACCTCCAAAAAATTCTCACCCTCCTCCAAAAATTCGAGATTTTTCGAAAGCTTACAAAGACTTGCTAGAAATTTGTAGAAAAGGTGCTTTTTAAACGTTTTTAGCTATCTACCTGCTCGAAAGCGTCAAATTTTCGGCATATTCTCATGTTTTGACTACATTTTGTCTAATTTATTCGAAAGTTTCATGTTTCGAAATTTTTAATCTTACGCTCTAGAAAGAGAAAGGCACTTTAAAATTTCATAAATGCCGAAAAACGATATCTTTGACGCGTACCCACCATTTTTGGCCCAGAGAAAGGCACTTTAAAATTTCAGCCCCCCCCACGATTCCCATGCTGTGCATGTCTGCTGGCGACACCTTTCTATTCTGATATTTTAATTTGCATAAAGACTCGATTGTGGAGTGTTTAAATCGCGCGCTTGATGCTCAGTAAACAGTTAGTACGATACTCGGCGCAAAGCTCCTGAAAATTTTGCGATTTAGGCTGAAAAATACGTTTAGAAACATTTAAATCACTATTTTTTCGCCCGAAAAAGGGTCTTCGTATCCCATAGCAAGTCGTGCAAATGGCCAAAATTTTCATGAGCACGGTATAACTTTCAATAGCGTGGTGCTAAAAAATATTGGCTGTTATCTACCTAATTTAGCCCTAGCCACGCCTTCTTTCAACTCGTTCAGAGTCTGCTTGAACTTTTCGTTCGCTTTCTCAAAATCATAATCGGTGTCAAATCGTCGGGCGTTCTGGTGCTGGTAATGCGTGCCCCTGAAATTGCCCCCGCGGTTAACGTGACCACGATATATAAAACCGCCACCAGATCCCTCCGGTCGTCTGATTTGATAGTCCGATGGGCCATGAGCACCGCCTCGATTGTTAAATCTGAAAATAGAATAAAAAAAGCCAGAAAATTTTCGACCCCCTTCCCGATTTTTGGAAAGACTTGCGATTTTTGGCCAAAAATTGGGGTCAGTTACCCCCACCCCAATAAAAATGGCCGGGAACCCTCACTAAAAATTTCTAGGCCGTAACATGCCTGTCTAAGAAGTTCACAGACTGCTAGGCGTATGACAACTGCACAGATTTTGCTTGTGTCGTCCACATCCTGCGTTTATCCAGCAAACATAATACATTTTTGTCATGTTCATCCACTAAATGCCTTGAATGAAGTCAAAATGATCTAAAAGCGTTAAAATTTTCGACCAATTCTTGCATATTTAATTGATAAAGTGACGAGGCGAGTCAAAAGGGCTAGAAAGCAACTTAAAATGCACAAATGGCTAATATTCAACGGATATATTAAACTTATTCAAATTTAATTTTAATCCTCAGCGCCTCGGCACTTTTCAGCTTCGCCCTCGGCGCCGAGGCTCCAAAAAACGCCGAGCACTTGCCTCGGCCTCGGCCTCGGTCCGATCACTGGGGTACACGTCAGAAACACTGTTTTTTGACGTCTCAGACAATGCTCGCTCTCACAGAGAACATAAAATCGTATAATTTTTAAAAAATGAAGTAAATTGAACAAACTATAGTCACAAAATGTGTGTATGGCGCAAAGCGCCAAAAATTTGAGATTTTTGAGCCACAAATGAACTAAAAACGCCTAAAAAGGCACACTTTTACCGACTTTTACAAAAAATCGACAATTCTGGGGGGTTGCAGCCACACATATGGTCTAGAGACCATCAACTGTGCATAAATGAATGGTTGAGGGGCATTAACTTATTATTATTACATTACCTCATTACCCCATTACACTACCCCCCATTAACCATTTTTCGTGTATAAAGCGATATAATGCAGTCAAAATGGACTAAAAACGACTAAAAATGCGGCATTACCTTGAAAAAGAGCTTTTCAGGCTATTTAAACCATTTCCGTCGTTTGCATAGAAAAAAATTGTGAACTCTAAATTGACTGCTTGGGATGACCCCCCAGAATTTTTATGCTGTATATACATGCATGTTAATTACCCGTAACGATCGTACTGCGCCAGCGACGAGGCAACGGCGGCTGCATAACCGCCTCTAACGCCGCCCATATGAAAACCACCTAAATTGCCACCGCGTCGGTAGGAATCGCGCGGATGATACATGTTGGTCTGAGACTCTGACACGGAAAACAAAACAGGTCTTATTCGAGTTTTACATTTTAATTTACATACATACCATACCTACGGACACGCATAGCTGGTCGTCCTATTTTGGGGAGACTCAACACTCAATTTTAGGGGGAAACTAAGCCCAAAAAGGCCAAAAATAGCACAGAAACATTTAAAAAGTCCTATTCTTCCAATTTTTCTGAATTTTGGGGGGTCCGGATCCCCCCATTCCCCCCATAGAGCTACGTGCCTGCATACCTAACCCGCAAAACAGCGCAACAGTGTGACAAAAGGGAAAACGTCCGGGATAGACGAGAACAAATAAAAAATATCGAATTAGACCTATAGCATATCGAGCAGGCCGGGAATTTTTTGAATAAAAACGCAACTTTTTCCACTTTTTTGGTTATTCTAATAAATCTACAGTGAAACCTACAACTCATCGTACCAAATACAATACCTTCATAAACCGCTGCGGTATGTATGTAGGTGCCAAGCGAGAAAAAATTCAAGAAACGTTACAACTTTTCGGATCTAAAAACATTTTTGATAATTTCTCGCACTCGTATAGCCGAGTCAAAATTTCTACCATTTTACCAAGAGCTGGTAAAGCTGCACACTTTGCAAATTTTACTACTCGGGTACCCGGCTATTTCATTACCCGGGTACCAGTGATCGGACCGAGGCCTCGGCCTCGGCCTCGGCAAGCCTCGGCGTTTTTTGGAGCCTCGGCCTCGGCGCCGAGGGCGAAGCTGAAAAGTGCCGAGGCGCCGAGGGTTAAAATCAAATTTGAATAAGTTTAATATGTCCGTTGAATATTAACTATTTAGAATGCATCTGCAGTACAAAGGCTATTTTTTACCTATAGACTTTTCTTGTGGTTTTAGTCGCGTACCCAGTTACACAAAGTTACATACAGCAAAGTGCCAATTTATTATTCATGTGATGACTAAGTTTTAATTCTCATGCTTGCTACATGGATCGGAAACACACATTCCCGAAGGGAGGGGTGAGGGAGGTTTATTACCCCCTCTCAGGGTACAAGACTCAAGTCACTGTCAGACGATTTTTGTTGAAAAGCTTTTGAATATTTTTGAACCTAATTTTTACTATGGCAAAAGTGCAGCTAACTATTAGAATTTCCCGAAGTGATACAGTATTTTTGAATGTAAGCAAGAGTAAATGGACAAATTGTCACTATAAAACATGCATGTAACAGCTCAAAATTTTCGGGAGGGGCTCCTCGGCATACATGTAACGGCTAGAAATTTCGGGTGGGGGATTAGCGACTCTAATTCTATGTCAAAAATGGCAAAAGCACCTAAAATAGCCAACAAAGCGCAAATTTTCGCCAAAAATGGGGAGGGTGGGTCAAAATTTTCTGACGTCGGAGGGAAGGGTTAGGGGGAGACGTCCAACCCTAGGTGGGTGGGGAATTCCCCAAAGCCCTTCCTGTTACACGTATGGTTTTCGGCCATTTTTATGGGAGAGGGCGTAAATGATTACGAATTTTCGGCCGAAAATCGCAAAAACGCAGCTAAAAATGGCCAATAAAAGCAGGTTTTGCCAAAAATCAATTTCGGCTCGTGCATTTTTTGGAGCCATTTTTATACAATGTTAAAATACTTTCTTGGACAAAGTGATATTAATTATATCGTTTTTCAGTATTTTTTAGGAAATTTCAAAAATTTTCGGCGCTTCGCGCAAAATATCGCTAATATGCTGTATTTAGATTGAAGCAGAGGCATTAAACACTCAAAAATCAATTTTTGTGTAATCTAGGCATCTTTATGCAGATTTAAATATCTTTTGTATCCATTTCTACTGTTTTTAAAAATTTTATGCAAAACAAGTACTATTTAATAACTCAGCACATTTAGCCGTTCAAAGATAAAATTGACTAATTTATCCTGATGTTGCATTGGATTTCTAAGCACAGTAGTGCTTATTACAAGATTTAATTGGCATATTATATACAATATCTGTAATATTTCTGATTTTGTAGTACAAGTTGTTTTATGTGTAAATTTCATCAAAAGCTCATAAAATTTCGGCGCTTCGCGCCAAATAATCTTATGAACTATATCCAGGCCGAATTATCACATTTAGGACCACGGTTTTTTGTATTCGGCAAAGATTTTTCATAATGTACAGAGACTTTTCAGGACTGTCTTTGTACATGCACAAAGATTTTTGGAGAGACAAAACTGTAAAAAGGTGTAAAATTCCCGAAAATTTTCGGCGCATCAGTAATTGTCTGTCCTATATATCTTTAAAATAGTAGAATTTGCATTTAGAATGGAAAAAATGTCAAATATTCAGAGACCCAGGAATTCGCTAAGATACACTACCGAAGGTCGAAAACCCCTGTTTTACCACATTAAATCGCTACTGTACCATACTATAATAGTACACAAAAATTTGCATGTACAAAATGTTCAAAGACTTTTGGATACCATTTTTGTACACGTAAAAAGGTATCTTGCACAAAAAAACACTGTTTAGGACTGCATGCCGGTTGCAGGTCACACACTGGCAGTATGTTAAAATGTGTATGTTTAAAAATATATTTATATAAAATATCTACAAAAATTTGTTCGCTCATACAAAGACACTACTTAATTTACTGGTCCCCCATTTTGGGATTTCACCCTTCCCTCAACTCTGGACCTTGGGAAATTATGATCGGAAAGTACAGTGCAGTTTCTGTCATATTACCTACCACACCAGAATTGGATGACTGAAAAAGCGTGTTTAAACATGCATTACTGCAAAAGCGAGCACAACAATGGCTACAGTTCTGTCTTTACTTAGCTTATTTCGTTTGTTCGTTTATTTCTTTGACACTGTTTTCTTATTTATGTATAGTAATAAAAGTTTTTAAGTGCTTGTTCAGCCATATTTTTTATTATATTTTCCAAGTCTTCAACGGCAACTTGTTAAATTAAGTATGCTTTCATGCTGCTGACTTTATTCAATAAATCCTTCACACATTTAATTTACTATTATTGAAAATGACATTTGATAAAGTGTTCAATATTACGATTATTCTCTAGCTCTTGTGCATACAAAATATTCTAAGAGCACTATTTATGGGTATAGGTATATAAGCTTGACCCTCGGCATTACCCTCGGCCTCGGCCTCGGCCTCGGCCGAGGCAAGGATTTTAAGGCGCCTCGGCCTCGGCCGAGGCCGAGGGTCCAAAAAGTACCCTCGGTCCGATCACTGCCGGGTACCCGGGTAATTCGGGTAATTCGGGTACCCGGGTATACCCGGGTAGGACCTTAGATAAAAGAGAATGCAGTGAACATCGTTTATTTACGGTTGACAGTGAGGTCTAGGGCAAAGTGATATTTAAGCAGTAAAATTATTGAAAAATTAATGCAAGATTAAATAGAATATAGGCTTTAATCTGAAGAATTCGTATGCATTTAATGAAATTTAAGTCATTTTCATAATTCAAAGCAAAAAATTGTGAAGCAGGTTTTGTATCTTCATAGCGTCATTAAAACATTTGAAGCAGGAAAACACACTGACGAAAAGCAATTTTGAAATCAACCGGAAATGAAAATTTATTCAAAAACAAGTCTAAGTCTATCTGGAGCTGACTGCAGAGACGTAATCAGAATTTTGGTTCGGGGGGCATAAACGTTTTCATGTAGAATTTACGGCCTTTCTATTGACAAACAGTTCGGAATTCATAAGTGGCGCAAAGTGCTAAGAAATTTAGTCATTTGTTCCACCCTTAACAGTTTGTAGCTCTGTGAATACTAATAATCTGAGAGAGCAGAAAATTACCAAATTTGTACAAAACAGTTTTGACAATTCAAGCTTCTAACAAGAAAACTGCGAATTACTAACTTTGACTGAAGATATTTTGAGTGATTCAGGCTTTTAAACGCAATGCTGGAGCTTTACAAAAAGAAAGAACAGTATGTAACTGGCGGCGCTATGCGCCGGAAAATTTTGACGTTTTTGCACATTAAACTCAATTTATACCGCTTAAATCATACAAAACAGACAAATTAATGCCGGCGCGAAACGCCGGAAATTTTTAGAAATTCTTAACCCTTTTACCTGGCTTGTTCTCCCTAAAATCTCGTTGCACATGTACAACGAGATTTTATGGCTGCGGGACGTCTGAGGTGGCGAGCGGGATCCGGGGCAGAGTTCCGGAAAATTTTGTAAAAAAAACATTTTAATGTTAAATTGTAACGTTAAAATTTTCGCAAAATCGGCCAAATCTCGGTTCGGAAGCAAGCCCAAAAACACTTAAAATTGATGAACTCCTACATTGCACAAACTGATCTGAAATGCGCTTTTCGACCTCTGCTGGGTACATATGTAGCGCAGCAACGGGTCGCTGCCAATAAGATATAGAAAGATGTATCCATGAAAATTTTGTTCTTACCGTTTTCAGGCCCATTTGTAGCCTTCTAATTAACAAAATGCAGTTCATAGAACAAGAAATGCGCAAAAACATAAGAAAATTTGGCCATTCCTTCCAATTAAAATAGGATTATGTGTCCTTGTAAAGAAAGATGAACGAAACAAAGAATAGACAAACTGTTACACAAAAGACAAACAAAGCAGAGAATAGACAAACTCGTTCACAATCATTTTCGCACTTTTACTATCATGCACAACAAGCATGCGCAGTTTCATTCAACGAACAAATAGTGCATTAAATTACTAAAGTGATGTGAAGTGCTGGATTATTTTAGCTGATTCAAGCTTTTAAATTTGTTGGATCTATATAGCAATAAATAATAATGACTCGGCGCGGAAAATTTTGAAGTTTTTGCCTTTTTGAACTTAGTTTTCTGGACATACATTATTGCAACAAAAAAATCAACAATATTTCTGAAAAATTTCGGGGGGCAGGTACTCCCAATGCCCCCTGGCTACGCCTATGGCTGACTGCATTTGGAACATCGATAGGCTTTGAACCAGGTCTATCTAAAACAGTTGCGCGCACGATGTGAATAAAAGTTGCAGTTTAAATTTATATAATGGTCACAGAAGTGAATGAATTATAAAAAAGCGTCGCTAACAGATAATTTCTTGTTTAAATTTGTTTACAATGAAGAATAAGAAGAATTCGGCACAAATAAAATAATGTAACTAAAGAGCTGAATAATGGAATATGCCTAGACCGTATGCGCGATATATTGTGATAATAGGAAATATTAACAGACTCGCTTATTTAACATTTTACGGTTGATTATATCAAATCACATGTACATTGTGATTCAGTCGCACTTTAGAAGTAATATGTTTCTAGGTTTCTAATTCAATTCTTAGCACATATTGCATAACTGCAGTGCTAATTTTCCATTTTATATTAGGGGATTCGGGTACCCGGGTAGTAAAATCATTTTCTACCTGGGTACCCGGGTACCCGTTCGGGTACCCGCGTGCAGCTCTAAGAGCTGGACTTATGAACTCCTTACATGCACATAGGGGGTGAGGGGAGGTATTACCCCCCCTAAAGGTTCAGCCGGACAAGTACCGCCCGGCGATTTTGAGCTGATGGAACGTTTTTTGCATCATTTTTGAGGTCAAAAGCGGTACAAACATCGAAATTTTTTGGCGCTTCGCGCCAGATTAGTACTTTTAAGTGCTTTTTACACAAAAAGCGCCCAAAATTAATAAATTTCTGCATTTTTTAGTGTTAAAAGTGAGGTAATGCAGTCAAAATAGACTAAAAATGCTTTTGAAATGCGATAGAACATTGAAAAAGCGTTTTATAGACTATTCTGACCATTTTGAACGTTAAAACAGCAAAAAAATCGTGTGAATGTTATATAAATTTACTGTTTTCAATTTTTTGTATTTCACGCCCCTATCGCCCCTGACCTTGTGCATGAACACAGCGGACAAAATAAAGAATTGATGAATAATTTTATGATTTTCAGCATCGTTTAGCATTCCATCCATTTTTCCGGCAAATGACATTTTTGACATACCTGTCACCTATATAGTATTTTTTTAACCTGGTGCATGAAGTCGCTCGGGAACCAAATGTCCATATTACTGTAGCATACAAGTTTTTGATTATTCAACAGAGTATGGTGAGTAGGTCGGCCGCCGTGCAATAAGTACATAGGGCGTTACAGTAACAAAAACATTTTGTTCTCGAGCACAACACCAGAATAAAAAATATATATGTCTTTATTCTTCAAAAAATTTTTATAGCCAACGAACAATTTCTCATGTATATAAAAAATGAAAATTGTTGGGGCTGTATTTGACACTCTTAGCCGATTTCCTGGCAAAATTGTATGAAACGGATTTTCCAGCTTAAGTGCTATAACTGTGACTATGTAATGTATGTACAAGCATTTTAAGCTACAATAATCAAACGCCGGAAATCAGTAAAAATACGCTATTTTGCTTATAAACAAATTTTCAAAACTATTTAAATACTATCCAAAAATTTGGTAACAGAGAGACCGCTTAACGAAACTGGGTCCATCAAAGCAGATGAGTGATTTTACATATGTGGGACAAAAGTAAGTTGCCTCGGCATGCTGATTGGATTTTGGGCGAAAAAGTAAATACCTACGTTACAATACAGGTGCCTGGCTTTACGGTTAGAAATGAATTTTCATAATCAAAAGTTTTCGGCAAATATGTTCACAATTTGAAAGAAACGGAGTATTTTCGAATTAATAACTCAATCAAGCTAAACGCTCTTTTGACAATTAATACATGTGAAGTCAGTTATTTTTAGACTAAGTTTACCGTGAAATGATATTTCAGACTATTCCGGTCAATTTATATGTAGCCGGATAAAAATTTGCGTTAAAATATGTTGCGCATATTTCGTTCATATCAAATGTTTAAAACTATACTAAAAAGTGACGACTAACTATTACAAAAGTTGCTTTTAGTAAACCGCAGCTAGCCAAAATCATTATAAATAAATTAAGTACATCATGCCAACTTAATTGCCCTGTCAATATAAAATAAGAACTGTTAATTTTTTGGCCGTATCCGGAAAATTGCTCGCCGAAGACATTAAATCCTACATAGTTTGGTGTTGCGCTTTAGCCCTTTTGGTGAGAAATACATACGTTAATGTTGTTGGGCTGCTTATTTTCTATCGCTTAAAATAGTGATCGACCGGAGATCCGGCTCCGGCCTCCGGCAAATCCGGCCATTTTTTCCACTCCGGTGCTCCGGCCAGAGGACATCCAAAAATCGGCTGGAGGCAGGAGAATGTTTTTCAATTTTTGCATAGAGATCGAACGTACTAATTGCTGACATTATGCTTATTAAATTTAGTCAGAGCACAATACAATAGCATAAAAAGGATATAGCACCAAATAACGTGTTCATCACCACCACAATTGTAAAATGTTCATTTTTAGGAGGCAAGAAATTACTCTATTGATCGATTCATGCATCGCAGTGAAACAACAAGATTGCCGAGTAATTTTTAATAAAATTTTGTTGAATGTAGTCTATTTAACATAACTAACTAACTGGTATGCAGTTGAGATGCATGTGCACTATGGTCTAGGTCTTGGTCACAAAGATGTCCTATCTATCCACACGTGCAAAATAATATTTCTCCGGCTCCGGCCCCCGGCCGGAGCAACATGGTCCAGTCCGGCTCCGGCCATTTCGGCCGCTGCGATCGATCACTATAAAACTATTTCTATAATTATTGATTCATTTTCGTCCTAATCAGGTTCAAATAAGCAAGCATTTTCGGGGATTTAATGCACCTCAAACAGCGTATTTTTCAAGCGAGAGAAGTCCATTTTCAAATACAGCATGAAATTTAGATAAGTTTTAATAAAATCTTCATTTTAATTTAAACTTCTCTAGCCCTAAAATATCCTACTTATGTATTGTGTTTGGCAAGCAATTTTCCGTGAATCATTTTCGGCACTTATTATTCAATTTAGCAGAAACTACGCATTTCAACTATGCAGGTAACAAGAAGGGTGCAGGCGTGCCCCGATCCCAAGTTAGTCGTTACCATCCCCCTCGAGTCGAAAAAATTTTGCCCCATTTTGGCAAAAAATTTAGTCATTAACCGCCTACTCCCGCTCAAAATAGTGGGAGACCCCCAACCGCCCAAAAGTTTAAGCACTTACATACATGTATGATTTAGCCGTAAATGTACAGCTCGAAATTTTGGGGGAGGGGGTGAATGATCTTCAATTTTTGGCCAAAAAACGGCCACGAAAACATAAAAACGGCCAAAATATTTAATTTCTCCAAAAATGGGGGGGGGTCAAAAATTTTTCGAATTAAGGGATCAGGGACAAACAACCATAGGTGGGCGCCACCAAAGTTCTAGGGGGGAACAAATGTTTTCAAAGATCAAAAAATGGTCTTAAAAATAAAGGTATGGCGAAAAACACCATTTTTCAACGTTTCTCATTGAGCACTATCCATTGGCATCAAAAAATTGCGAAAAAAACACAAAAAATCCCCGAAAATTGAATTCTGGGGGTATTTTGGTTTCTGGGGTGTGCATACTCCCCCGAACCCCCACGCCCAGGTATGCAACCAATTCTGGGTGAAGGACCCCCATCCCCCATTACATGTATGATTTTAACCCACCTCGAGCTGCATTTGCGCCACGCGATCGAACCTCGTCGACTGACTCAACGTCGTCATCGTTGCGGCGCGAAGCGTTAAAATATCCGTGCGTCGTCTGCGAGCGGAACGCGCCGCCGCCGCCAACAACCGAGCGTTGCTGTTGTTGTTGTCGCGACGCCTCGAGTCGGCCGGCGCCCGGAGCGCGGTTTTGAGGAGGCGGCGGCGGCGGGCTTGTGACGTCATAGGCGGCTATTTGGCCACTTTTTCGTTGCTGAGCGCCAATGGGCGACATGGAACGCGATGCTGATTGATATTATTATATTATATTATTTATTTATTATAATTATGATTACTTTAAAAAAAGAAACTCTACATAATCAGCCAACACAAAAGCGCATAATACGCGTAGCGAGCAGAAATTCGCGATGGGGACTTTTTCAACTGCTCAGCGGATGGGAAATACGAACAAAAATTCTCTCATGCAACGCTGAGCAAACTAATACCGGCTAGATGAAAAAATTAAAATCCATAAATCGTACAACGATGGGGTACACGTCCACGCATAAAGGGGTCTTGGAGGATACTAAAAACTTATTCCCACGTATGAAACTAAAAAAATAAGCAATCGTCGATTTTGTTTAAGTATTACGTTTACCCGATATAATAAAAATATTAATAATAATAAATATAATAAAAATAAATAATGATAATAATAATAATAATAATAATAATAATAATAATAATAATAATAATAATAATAATACCCTATAAACACAACCTATTAAACTGAAAACCCAAGATTCCATGACTACTTAAACACATATTCTGGGTCACCCCGCTAGCAAGCCTGAACAGCGAAACTATAGCGTTGAGATACGATGAATCAAACGTAGTATATCACAAGCCTTCTAGTCAGGTTTACAGCATGCCAAAGCCTTTTCATAGCTATTTCTAGTGAGTCATACGTAATACTAAATAATAATACGAAATCTCATATAAAAATTAAAAATATCTTATGCATGACAAACAAAACAACTGAATAACTCCATCGCTAAATTATCAGGTTTTCTACGTAAGATCAGAGATATATACAGTTTGAGGAAAGTACATTAGAAAACTGTTAAGGTGTGGATTTCTCATTGTTTTCCAGTTTTTAACGTCATCGGACACTCCAAAAATGAGTTCTGGATCCTCCTAAGGACATTTGAAGGACAGCCACGTTCAAAATTGAGCCGAATAAGCTAGCGCCATAACCCGGTCATCCCTGAACACCATTGCCCACGTTCAGCTTACAGAAGCATGGTAATTCTGGGGGTCAAAGATCAGCCCCGAAAAATTTTAAAAAGTGCCTTTTTTGGGCCTGAAAACCATGAGTACACGTCAAAAACAATGTTGTTCGAGATTTTGAACGAAGCTTGTTCTCCCAGAACATAAAAACTTAAAACAATTCCGGAAAATTTGAAAAAATGCGAACTGATTAAACAAAATATAGTCAAAAAATGTTTATATGGCGACCCGAAATTTGACGCTTTCGAGCAAAAATATAGCTAAAAACGCTTAAAAAATCAAACTTTTTGCGATTTTCTCCCCCGTAAAATCGTGAATTCTGATAAGGTCAACAACAGCCATTTAGCAGAGGGGCGCGGAAATCAAAAGCATATATGTACAGGATTAAAATTCTGGAGGGTCGACCCGAAAAAATTTCCAAAAGTACCTTTTTGGTTCTGAAAATAATGGGTGCACGTCAAAAACACAAGGCGAATAGCACCTGAAAATGGTTCCAAAACAATGCAAGTTTTTGCCAGAATTCGGGAATAAAAAATTTCTAACTTTGTGGGGGTTGGGGCATAGATGCACAAGGTCAGGGCGGCCAGGGAGGGTGAAATCCGAGATTAACACGACAGTAATTGTGTTTATTAGGTAAATCAGATCAAAATCGCTTGAAAACATATAGTGCTGGCCTCTAAAAAAACCAGTCGATTTGTAACCTAAAAAAACCACCCCTTTTTTCCATAACCAAAAGGAGATGACTGATATTATACTGGCGAACAAGCTATGCCGTGAGGATTACAACTGACCCCTGGTCGCTTTCCGGATCATTCAGAAGCGTGAGATATAAATTTGTCGAAAAGTTCCTAAAAATTGCCATTTTTACGATTTTTTTAAAGCATTTTTGAGGGTCAGTATTTCTACCCGTATTCATATTTGGTGGAATCTTTTATGTTTTCACGTTAGGCTCCCTTGAAGACTAATGTCAGAAAAAATTTAGTTCTCCTATGTCATCCACATAGCCACAGTATACCTTCAAAGCCAAACCTAAAAAAACAGTTGTAACCAGGGATTTTTTTTAGCGCCACCCCCATTTGCGCAGCCGCTAATGGCCAGGATAGAGCGTTTGCGCGCGGAGCTTCTCATTAGCGCACCAAAAAACCTTTAAATGCTTGGCGATAGGCAAAAATAAGGGCATTTTTGAACTTCTGATGCGCTCCATGTACTGCTGACTGACAATAAATTCTGGCAAGAAATTTAAAAAATTCTTACTACTGGTTCCAACTCGAACAAGAAATCTAATGGTAAAAATATCAATTTGATACCTGATTTCTCATTGCCTTGCCTATACTAGACTGAGCGATTTCTTCAAGCTGTCTTTGCAGTTTGCACTCAATTTTCGTGTATTGCAAAATGCAACCGCTATACAGAAACCAATAATTAGATGCAAAGCGCCCGAAATTTTGGCATCTTCTCAATGTGTATCTCAAGGCTGGGCTATTTCAAAGATAAATTTAAAATGAAAACAATTAATTTGGCACCATGCACCACAAAAACAAGGATTCATTACTGCAAAGATGCTAAAGCAGGGATTCGCTTATGATGAAACAGGAAAGCGGTGGTTGGCAAACACAATTAATTCATTCTTAAGAAGTCGGCGCCAAGCGCCGAAAAATTTTAAAAATTTTTAAATCAAAATGCAATATAAAATGTTTAAATTTCTAATTTTTTGCCCAAAAAAGCCTTTGCGCATGGCGCTAATGAACGAAATGTCCCATTAGCGCAGGGCGGGTTTCCTTTGCGCCGCGCTAAAAAAAAACAGTGGTTGTAACCTAAAAAAACCAGCGCCAATTTTTACAAAACTTAGCAGGAATGTGCCTCGTAGCACCTTTCATGATGCCTGATATTTATTTTTCACAAAAAATAAGAATCACCCCAAAAACTGCCAAAAAATTCGATTGTAACCTAAAAAAAACCACTGTAACCTAAAAAAAGACCAATGCTAAGTATACGTTGCCATGGCAACGAAATTACTTTTCATCAAGTTGCATAATTTTGCACTGATTTCTTGCAGAGGATGTAGAAGAGACTTACCTACAGTCGTTTTTATCATTTGAAGACTTTATTTGTGAAATTTATAGAACTTTTAATGAAATTCAGAAAAAATTATTGATTTTTATATAAATGTGATAAAATGAACGGAAATATCGTAAAAAATGAATTTTTTTTCAAAATTGTGATCATTTAAGGTCAACTAACTGTTTTACGCTGCCAACCATGCACTTCCCATAACATTTTGGGGGTGGCTTTTTTAGTTCCCATGGTTTTTTTAGGAAAAAGTGGTTTTTATTCAAAATTTTGTATTTCATGCAAACTTGCTATGAAATATAGCGCTTAAAAATTCTTCCGTGCAGCAAGTTATAGGCCTCGGGCAGCTGTCAAAAATAGGTGTTTGTTGACTTCTTCAATGCTATTTGTTCTGAAGTTATAAGCCAAAAACATGAAAATGATTTTTTTTAGAGGCCAGCACTATACTATTTTGGACCAAAATCGTCCGGAAAGGCAATGCCCAACTTTTGTACCCTTCAGCGAGGGGTAAAACCCCCTTTTACCCCTCCCTATTGGCATGCATGGATTCGGGGAACGAACAAAGGAACAACTTTGGGAGGGAGGATCCCCTGCTACATATATTGATAAATTACCTAAATGGTCTACAACGCAAGAAATAAATACATATTGTACTTAAACTTCTACTTATTTCTATACCAGGGGCGGATTTAGGGGGCGGATGGGGGCGGCCGCCCCCCATTGGACCATAATAGTGCGCAAAATTAAGCATTTTTGAGCGATTTTCGGGTTAAAACGGCTAATTTTTCCGCCCAAGTCAGGGTTCCGCCCCCCCTTAGGGGTACCGCCCCCCCTTGGGAAAATCCTAGATCCGCCACTGTTCTATACATATCGTTCAGAGAAGCTCTATTGAAACATTTACACATACACATGTTGTGATATTAAAAATAGTTATCAAAAGTTGCGTGCATGGTGCTCAATAATAAAGGGTTAAACAAGCTACTACATACAAATACATAATTCATGTGAAAATGTTTGCATTGTTCGCCGGATTTGAGATTGCACGTTGGTATGCAAAGCTACGGAAGATTAATAAAATATAGGATAGTATAGTTCATAACTTACACAAAGCACTAGGAAATTTAGCTGGCGCCCCAGCGATATTTGTCGACAAATGACCTGGCTGCTGAAGATTCGACTGACTGGTAACTCCCTGAAAAAATTTTGTTCAACAACTACGTTACGTCAGAACAATAAATTTTATTCAAAAACAAGTTTTTTTCAGTTGATATCTTTTTTTAGTTGAAGCCGAAAATGCGTCAAAATCAAAATGGTATTTTTCATATATCTTCACAGATAAACCGCTATCTTTCACGCCGAGCACGCTTCCGTTTTTTCAGGTCATTAAGTGAATCACGTTTATTGTAATAAGACAAATTCGGACCAACACCAAAAGCCAAGATATGAACGAGTTTAAATTAGAAATTCCAATGACCATAGTCCTCATGCTTTTGTATCTACCTTGACCATCATAGTTTCCCAAGGTCCAGAGTCGAGGGAGGGGTGAAATCCCGAAATGGGGGACCAGTAAATTGAGTGGTGTTCATTATAAGCCGACACTGTTTTTCGTACGAGTTTCTCTGTGCATGTATGAAGATCATTGTATGAGCGAACGATTTTTTTGTAGATAATTAAATATACGCATTTTTACATACTATCAGTGCGTGGCGTGACCTGCGACCCGCATGCAGTCCTACATGTGATAATTCAGCCTGAATTTAGTTGATAATTTCGGCGCGAAGCACCGAAATTTTTTATGAGCTTTTGATGAAATTTACACATAATACTCGATTGAGAAATCTAAAATAACTTGAAATAAAAATCAGAAATATTACATAAATTGTACTATTCCGATTAAATCTTGTAATAAGAAACCACTGCGCTTATAAATTCAATGCAACATCAAGATAGATTAGTCAATTTTATCTTTGAACGGCAAAAAGTGCAAAGTTATTAAATAGTACTTATTTCTGCATAAAATCTCTAAAAACAGTAGAAAGGGATGCAAAAGATATTTGAATCGGCACAAAGATGCCTAGATTGCAGAAAGATTGATTTTGGAGTGTTTAATGCCCCTTCTTGAAGCTAAATACAGTATATTAGCGATATTCGGCACGAAGCGCCGGAAATTTTTGGAATTTCCCTAGAAATAATTCAAAAAACTTTGAATTATTATCACTTTGCCCCAGAAAGCAGCGTTTTTGTACAAGATCCGTTTGCACATTTATGAAGATAGTCCACAAAAGTCATTACTTTGAACACAAACATTTTTTGGTACTATAGTATGGTACAGTAGCGATGTTAGTGTGATAAAAACAGTTGTTCGACCTTTGGTAGTGTATTTGAGTTGATTTCACGGTCTCTGAGAGTAAAAATCAATAAAAATCGTCTTAAAATGGCGCAAAGCGCCAAAAATTTGACATTTTTCTTTTCGAGGTCCAATTTCTGCCATTATAAAAATATATAGAACACACAATTACTCATTTCGGCGCGAAGCGCCGAAAATTTTTGCTAATTTTCGACTTTTTTTGCAATTTTTGACTTACCAAAAATCTTTGTACATGTACAAATGCGGTCCAGAAAAGTCTTCGTACATCGGGAAAAATCTTTGCCAAAAACAGAAAAACCGTGCCAGAAAGTATTTTAACATTGTATAAAGATGGCTCCGAAAATAAATGCATGAGCCAAAACCGATTTTTGGCAAAAACCTGCATTTTTTGCCCATTTTTAGGTACCTTCTTACGATTTTCGGCCAAAAATTAGTGGTCATTCACCCCCTTCCCCTAAAATTGGCCGAAAACCATACGTGTAGCAGGAATTCGCCACCCAAGGTTAGACGTCTTCCCCACACCTCCAGTGTTGTTTTTGTACAAGGTCCGTTTGTACTTGTACAAGGTCCGTTTGTACATGTACAAAAATAATCCCTAAAAGTCTTTATACATTTCTTACATACAAATTTTTGGGTACTGTAATATGGTACAGTAGCGATTTTAGTGTGGCAAAAACAGAGTTGTTTGACCTTTGGTTACGTATTTTAGCAATTTCTAGGTTTCTGAGGGCAAAAATCAGTAATAATTGTCTCAAAACGGCGAAAAAATTCGGCATTTTTCCTTTCAAAATGCAATTTCTGAAATTATAAAGATATATAGAACACACAATAGCTCATTTTGGCACGGAGCGCCGAGAATTTTTGCGAATTTCGAACCTTTTTTGCAGTTTTTGTCTTCCAATAAATCTTTATACATGTACAAAGACGGTCCATAAAAGTCTTTGTACATCGCGTAAAATCTTTGCCAAATACAAAAAAACCGTGCCCCCCAAGTCAGAAAATTTTGACCCACCTCCCCCATTTTTGGCGAAAATTTGCGCTTTTTGGCTAATTTCATGTCTTTCTGCCATTTTTGGCCGAAAATCGGAGCCCCTTACCCCCCTCCAGTAAAAATGGCCGAGAAGCATACACGTAACAGGGGTTTAGGCGATCCCTCACGCGCTTGTACGCTCCCACCCCCACCCCAACCCCAAAGTCAGGAAATTTTTGACCACCCTCCCCCCATGTTTATCGAAAACTTGCGCTTTTTGTCTATTTTTAGGTGTTTTTACATTTTTGGCTTAAAATTGGAATCGCTTACCCTCCCTTCTTCTAAACATGGCCAGGGGCCCCCTACCCAACAATTCCAGTCGTTACATGCATGCCGAGGACCCCATCTCCTAAAATGTTGAGCTGTTACATGCATGTCTTATAGTGATGATTTGTCCATTTACTCTTGCTTACATTCAAAAATACTGGATCACTTCATGAAATTCTATTAGTTAAGTGCGTTTTTGCCACAGTAAAAAGTAAAATCAAAAAAATTCAAAAGGTTTTCACCGCAACCAATGAGCTTACTTTAATGCTACCATTTGACTTTCCTTAACACAGCCATAATTTTGTTAAGGATTTATTTAATGATAACCCTTGAGCTTCCCTCAACAAATGCCCTTCCATATTAATTAATGGTCAAGTCAAGCAACCCGATTTTTACGAGTCCTAATGAAGCCATCAGTTAAAGTTCTGCCTTAATATTATTAATTGAGTTGAGGGAAACTTAACGATTGTTAGCTCTGGTAAAGTCGACCAACCAGCTGACCATTAAAAGTAAGATTTTAATGGTTTTGTATTATTGAGGTGAAGTTGAGCAACCGGGCCCAGAAAGGTTTTCAACCTCCTAAAAATTTTTTTATCCCCCGCACGCTTTTTTTGTATTTGGCAAATTTTTCCCAGTGTACAAAAAGATTTTTGAGGAGACAAAAGTATCTTTAAATGGCAGAATTTGCATTTAGAATAAAAAAATGTGAAATTTTGCAGCGCTTCGCTCCGTTTTGAGACGATTTTCAGATATTTTTGGCCTTAGAAACCCAGAAATCAGCTAAAATACAATATCAAAGATCAAAAAACCCTGTTTTACCACATTAAAATCGCTACAGTACCATATAATAGTACGCAAAAATTTGCATGTACAAAATGTACAATGACTTTTGGGGAGCATCTTTGCGCATGTGCAAAGGGACCTTATACAAAATAAACCATAGGTGCACAAGGTCGGGGTCGGCAGGGGGGATGAAATCCCAAAAATTCAAAACAGTAAATTTAATGTTCACGATTTTTTTGCTGTTTTAACGATCAAAATGGTCAAAATAGTCTATAAAACGTTTTTTCATGGTAATCTCGAATTTCAAAAGCATTTTTAGTCCATTTTGATTGCATTATATCACTTTTAACACTAAAAATGCAACAATTTATCAATTTTGGTCGCTTTTTGAGTAAAACGTACTTAAGAGTACTAATCTGGCGCAAAGTGCCAGAAACATTTCGACGTTTTTACTGCTTTTGACCTCAAAAATGATGCAAAAACGTTCCATCAGCTCAAAATCGCCGGACGGACAGTACCTGTCCGGCTGACCCTTCAGAGAAGTAATACCCCATCATCCCCCTATGTGCATGTATGAAATACACTGTCCCCAGTCATACCCAGAATATGCAATTTTTCTAAGAATTCGTAGAAAATCTGCTGTTTTAAGCGTTTTTAGCTGTTTGCTAAAAGGTTATTCCGGCGCTTTGCGCCACATACACTTCTTTTGACCATATTTTGTTCAATTTACTCGATTTTTCCTGATACTTTACGAAAGTTTTTGTTTTCATGCTCTAGAAAAATAGAGCATCGTCAGAGACGCCGAAAAATGATGTTCTGACGCGTATCCACCGTTTTTGAGCCCGGAAAAGGCACGTTATTATTTTAAGCGCCCCCCCCCCACGGTCTCATGCCGTGCACGTCTGACGACGAATTGATGATCTGAACAATCAGCGACTCTTCCAATGAATTATACGATTCCGGTTAATGGGGGCAGTAGAGTAAGTACATCTCTTGTTCATACCCATTAATACAATCATTGCAGTTAAAACAAGGTTCATGAATTAGACAGAATTAGCGCTTAACTAGGCAGCGTATATAGAAACACAAGGTCAGGGTCGGCATCGGAAGGAAGGGGGTGAAGTCCAAACAAGAGCATGGCGGTGTGAGGGTGGTATTACTCCCCTGAGCTCTAAGAAACTGATAGCTATACAGCTATTTCGGCCGAAAAAACATTGTTACGAGTATATAGCCTTTTCTAAGCTCATAAAATAAGCTGTATAGAACTTTTGAACTCAGAAAACTAGCTATATAGCCATTTTAAACACAGAAACATACATACCGTTTGAACTCAGAAATACTATATATGTATGTCATTAATTGTCTTTTCTGACTTTCAAAAGGATACATAGCTATTTTCTCAACTAGCTAATTTTCAGAGCCCAAAAAGGCTATAGGACCGTATTTACGAAGCACTTAGTTATCTACCAATTTTCGGTCTTCACCCCCTCCCTGGAAGATTAACCTATATTAAAATCCCAGAAATCGAGACGAAATCACACGTGCACACTGGGGGTATGGGCGAGTATCCCTCTACCGGGACTTTTGAGAAGCATATCCCCTCAGGCCATTTTAAACCAAAACCGATTGCTTGAACCATGAAAAAGCATCAAATGATGTCTAAAAGTGTAATTTCAGATAGGTACATATACTTATTTTCAGAGCAATGGACTGTTCAATTCATTCATACAGACACTATTCTTCATTTATTGAATCGCGTTTTAGCATTTCAAGTCCACTTTAAATCCATTAAAGCACTTTTAACTATAAAATATGACTGGAAAAACTTGACGTTTTGAGACCATTTTTGACACGACTTCGGACGCTCTCCAGGTGAACAGCACATAAAATTATTAATCAGAAGGCATAATTTCGAAGTTACTATTTTTGCGTTCAAAAATTGCGCAGAAAATGTTTCAAAAGCTCCAAATCTCCTGACAGTACCTGCCTATCTGACCCTCCACGGAGTCGTACTAGTACCCCCTCATCCTCTATAAGCATGTCTGCTAGGAAGACGTATTATGCAAGACCATATAAAGTACCATAAGCCAGCGAGACAACGGTGTCAAACGGAGACATTACGATAGAGCAGTATTTTTTTGTACAAGGTCCGCTTGTACATGTACAAAAGATGGTCCCCAAAAGTCTTTCTACATTTTGTACACACAAACTTTTGGGTACTATAATATGGAACAGTAGCGATTTTAGTCTGGTAAAAACAGAGTTGTTCGACTTTTAGTAGTGTATTTTAGCTAATTTCTGGGTCTCTAAGGACAAAAATCACTAAGAATCGTCTTAGAACGGCGCGAAGCGCCGAAAAATTTGACATTTTTCCTTTTGAAATGCAATTTCTGCTATTATAAAGATATATATGTAGAAGAGGAAATTACTATTTCGGCGCGAAGCGCCGAAAATTTTTGCGAATTTTAGACGTTTTTTGCAATTTTTGTCTTCCCAAAAATCTTTGTACATGTAAAAGACGGTCCCGAAAAGTCATTAAACATCGGGAAAAATCTTTGCTGAGTACAAAAAACACTACGATAGAGTAAGAATTGAATACCTTAGACATTGAAACGATAGCAGGATCGAATGGTGGTGACACTAAGTAGGTTTGCGGAGTCTCGCACACTACGATGTCCTCAATATCCGTTGCTTTAAAGATGATGAACTCAAAAACTTCGTTCCTCGGTGGCATTGGATGATCTGTTACGCGATCTTCAGTGCCGAATGTTCTTACTGCATGAAGCGATAAGTTTGATCAATTGGATTAATACAAAACAAGATGTAAGTGATAAGGAAATTAAAATATTAAGGTATGGTTTGGAGAGCTCGTATATACCCAGTCCGTTGCTTCAGGAGTACATTGTATGGAATTTCACAAAATACGTCGGGTGGGTAGCTGATATAAAGTGCATTTCTCGACAATTTTTAAACATTTCTTTACTTTTACATTTTTTACATTTTCATTTTTAATTCATTGAGACTATTAAATGTGACGTTTAAAAATAGATTTGATGCTGTAATTATCAGTGTCCAGTAATCGCTTAAGAAGGACCAGCGGACCAGTATGTTTGTACAAGGTCCCTTTGTTCATGTGAAAAGATGATTCCTAAAAGTCTTTGTACATTTGGTACATGCGAATTTCTGGGTAATATAAGATGGTACAATAGCGCTTTTAGTATGGTAAAACAGTTTTTCGACATTTGGTGATGTATTTTAGCTAATTTCTGGGTTTCCGACGACAAAAAATATAAAAAAGACTAAAAATGGCGCGAAGCGCAGAAAAATTCGACATTAGTCTGTTCTGAATGCAAATTCTGCCTATATAATGATATATAGGTGGAACAGACAATTTCTCATTTCGGGCGCCGAAAATTTTTAGGAACATTATATCTTTTTATCTTCCCAAAAGTCTTTGCACATGTACTCAGACGGTACCGAAAAGTCTTTGTACGTGAGGAAAAATTTTTGCCGTATACAAAAACCCTTGCGTCCCACCCAAGTTACATTTTTATAACTCGTGACTCAGAAGCTCTTCTTGGGGGTAGTTAGAATTTTTATCTTGATTAACGCGTTCTTGAGTAAGATCACGAAATTCGAAATTTCTTTTAAAAGAATGCACTAAACATCGAGGATCATGCATGCACGTAAGCGCGTTCAATACGCCAAATATTGAGTCATTGTAGAAGTGTTAAGTTCACACTAAAAATTCATTTTACTTCCAGAGCGTTGCGAAACGTGATATTTTTATAAATGTTCTCCGTAACGTCAGAATTAGAATTCTGACTATTAATTTTCTCTGCACCTATAAGTTGTGTAAATTTTACACTATTAAGTCATTGTAGAGGTGTAAAGTTCACACTAAATTTTATTTCACGTCCAGAGCGTAGTAAAACGGGAATTTTTTTCAGGATGTTCTCCGTTTCGTCAGGATTATAAATTTGACTACGTTTCCTTTACATTATGCAGTTGTGTAAGGTTTCACTGAAAATGAATTTTAGTTCCAGAATGTTGTGAAAGCTTAATTTAAAAAAAAAACGTTCTATGCAATATTGGAATTACGAATATGACTATGAGTATTCTCTACACCCAGTATTTGTATAAAGCTTACACTATTCATGTATTGTCTATGTATAAAGTTTACAATACAAATTTATTTTACTTCCAGAGCATTGCGAAACGTCAAGTTTCTCAAAATATATTCCGTAAAATCAGGATTTCGAATTTGACTGTATGTTTTCTTTACATACAGAAGTTATGTAAACTTAACACTAAAAATTATAAGCTCCAGAGCGTTGCAAAGGCATAACTTTTTTCCTAATTTCTATGTAACGCCAGGATTACGAATATGGTGTAAGTTTTCTTTACACCGAGTAGTTGCTTAAAGTTTACCTTGAAAAGATTTGATCTGTTTAAATAAGGTAAGGTTGCTTTCTTTAGAAAAAATAATGCTGATGTTCAGAACTGATGTTCTCGGACTGCTGTCATTATTGTGGAATGTCACCGTATGTGTTTACTAATTAATTTACTCAAATCTTGCTAATTAAAAGTAGGGTGTAGACAAAGAAAAATGCTCCGATAGAACAAAAATGGTGAATATACTTGGAATTGTGCTTTATCAAGGATATTGAAGAAAAGGACTAGGAAAAAAGCTCCTTATGCCTACAGAAGTCAGAAAGAGAAATATGCTCAGCTCTAGCTTCCAAGCCTACAAAAATCGCAAAATATGCTAAAAATCCGACTTTTTCTAAGCAACGCAAAAATCGAAGTATATTTTGCGGCCTCTGAAAAACATGTATCATCTTAAAATAAGTTTTACTGATTGACATAATTGCTTAGAAGCATTTAAGTAGCGCGACTTAAAACAGATTTCATTCAAATCTGAGTTGCTTAATATCGTAGCTGAAAGTGAAATGCTGTTAACAAATGTATGATTAAATTGTTCGTATTTCATTATTACTAACTAAGCATGTCACTTAGCAGATGCAGCCATTCTAAGTGTCAAAGTGCAAGCAATATTCACATTGAATTTACTTTCATTTTCAGCAGCCGTAAACTGATATTAGGCGCATATAACTTTTTTCAATTTACCAGTTAAAACGGCTTTCACTAAATTTAATCCACACAAATCGGCTACAGATGTGCCTTAGAAGTCTGATGTAGTTTTGCCACGCCGCAGTGGGAAAGTTCATCAAAACTACCTCGATGAGGCTGCAGTCTATAAGCTATACATGCCTTGTATTCAGTCATTGAATTAAAAAGCTACTTCCTTCTGCAGGCCGCAGAATATACTTAGATTTCTGCAGTGCTTAGAAAATTTGGATTTTTAGCATATTTTGCGATTTTTGTAGGCTTGGATGCCAAAGCTGAGCATAGTTTTCTTTCTAACTTCCGTAGGCATAGGTAGCTTTTTCCTAGTCCCCTTCGTTTTATATCCTTATTAAAGCGAAATTCCAAACATATTCACCTTTTTAGGTTCCATCGGAGCATTTTTCTTTGCTAGTATAATATAAACATATGTAGGTAATAAAAACACAAATGAAAAATAACAGATATCAATGAAAGGTATTTTGAAAAAATTATATTTTGTAAGTAAATACAAAACAGAAGTTGAATAGTTTTTTGTGGTACTTTTTGAAGGTCATAGTGCCACTTAAGGTAGACAATAATAAACCAGTACTAACTGACTAACCAACCACACATTTGTATACGCACATAATGGACGCTAACGTAAAACTTGCAAAGGGGATGATATTCATAGGCACACAAGGTCAGAGTCAGCAGGGTGGGTGAAATCCCTAAAATCCAAAACAGTAAATTTAACGTTCACGAATCTTTTGCTGTTTTAAGGATCAAAATAGTCAAAATGACCTATAAAACGTTTTTTCGTGGTAATATCGCATTTTAAAAGCATTCCTAGTCCAGTTTGACTGCATTAAATGCAAAACTTTATCGATTTTGGGCACAGCTCAAAATCGCCAGAAAGTACCTGTCCGGCTGACCCTTCAAAAGGACCCCCCTCACCCCCCTATGTGCATGTATGATAATTCACATTAAATTATATCAAGCAAACAAATTCTTCAGAAAAGCCTCATTGCTGTCAGATTCTTCAAAAATATTTTCGCGACTCTCACTTAGCAACTTGATTTCACAAATTTGAATCAGAAAATTTACGGCCAATTTTTGTATGAACAAACAAAATTGGGGCTACTCCATTCATTTCTCAACAATTGCAAGCGACTATTCCAAAAAACACGACTAATCCAACCTAAATTTTGAGGCGTGAGTGATCTGTACATTTATCAAAGCCCAGACGAAAAGTAAGCAGAACCGCTAAAATTAGAATTTGGCTTTTCGTATCTCACCTTTCGATAGCGTAATAGTTGATTCGCTTCCATCGACAGAATGTAGCGTCCCCTCATATCGTATTTGAGCTTTCGAAACTAAGCTTATTATAGAACCAATATACGAACTCGACATTTTGCGCGTGCACGAATAAAAGGCTAAAAGCATATAAAGTTTACAAAACCATCATAAATATTCCCGGTATATTATCATTGCTTTGACAACACAATAGGATATTAATATTAGCAATTCCGAATTTCATAGCGAAGTTTTCCTATAAAGACATAATGTTCCAACCGTCAGTTAAATAAGAATTATATATACGAGACGTAGGTATAAGAAAGACTAAGAAGGTAGGAGGTTAAAGGTAAAAAAGGGTTAAAGACTGGGCTTTACGCCCAAAGTGGCTTTACCCACATGCATCCGAAAATGCTTTCAGCTCGATACCGCAAGAGGGCGCAAGTCCCAAGGGTTTTAACCTCCGCCACACAAGTGCAGCTCCCCATTTATCGACCCCGGAGGGATGAAAGGCTGGGTTGGCCTGCCGAAAAGAACTGCATCGAGACAGAATCCAGACCTGACCTTCAGATCCGTAGGTTAAAGTGTTTACCACTCGGCGTCTCTCGACTAAGGTAGGAGGTACCAATTCATAAATAATTGTGATTATTTAAACACTGACTTCGGACTTTATCGAGATTTTAGCGAGCACAACACTTTTTCTCGGAAAGATGAGCAATGTAGGAAAAATGCGCCCGCAAACTATTGAGACTTCGAAAAAAATGCAAAATTAGTCTGAATGCATTACAGATTCGGGATGAAATCTGAGTAGTACTGGATTCCAAATAACCTTCGCCGCCCCCTAGAAACTCATCCGTGCTACATAAGAGTACGTGTGTTATTTTGTTTTACCTATTGTTTGAAGGGTATTCAACCTAGAATTTAACTGGTCTGGGCTGGGTGCCCTCAAGCCCTCAGCGGAGGGTCCAAGGCACGACCTCGGAAAATTTTGTATAATAAGCACTTGAAGGAATATGGTACTTTCAGGATACTATGAAATAAACTTCAGAAGAGCGGATGCTTTTTGCTCAGTACTTAGAACATGTTGATAGAAAGCGCGGAAAAAAATATTCATCCGTCTATGATCAATATTACAAAAGCTATGGGTTTCAGTTAATTAGCTTCTTCTCGGCCTACGCAAGCATCTACTCGACCTAAGTATTTGAAGATTCAAACAGCTGAATGCAGAATCACATAGAGATACCCAATTTACGTCGATATAAGCATCTATGCATCGACCTCAACATCTATACATCTACCTAAGCATCTATACATCGACCTAAGCATCTATACATCGACCTAAGCATCTATACATCGACCTAAGCATCTATACATTAATCTGAGCGGGAGCGACCTCGACCTAAGCAGCTTAAAACACCTTTTCAGATATACTAAGCCTAGGCCTATGGATATTAGAAGCAAAAACTTAGATTTTCCTTTATCTTATCAAGTAAAACCAAAAAACATACAAAAAAATGAAAATTTTTAAAGTTTTCTTAAAATTTCAAACAGCTTTCCGCGCCTTTTTTCTTGTTTATCCTTCATTGCTATGCTTCCTTCCATAATTTCAGCCCATATAATTTATTTCTGACAAATGTGTAAGTCCTTGGATCGAGCCGTTTAATCGTCCCACCCAACACTCAAAATCGACAGTTGCCTGCAACTTTGCAAGTATGGCTCAGATTTCACCAAATGTTTTTTCCGCGCTTCAATTTATAATTTTCTACCAGTTTGGCACAAAAATTTTGACATTCCGTATTCGTTTTGCTCCTTTTCTAAAAGTACCATATTCTTAAAAGTACCATATTCTTAGGCCTTTACGTGTCCTTGTCTATCAAACTTTTTAGTCCAGATTTAATATTATTCGCATTAATTAAACCGTAATTTATGCACGCAGGTAGTAGTTTGGGTATTGTTCGGAATTATATAATGTATGTATCAAAAAATTTTCTCGTGTAATTGAAGAATAACACGTGTTTTGATGTCGATAATTATTTGCCCATTTTTTCGTTTGATGACAAATAAACTTTTGATTTGATTTGATTTGATTTTAACTTTAGCCGCACTGGAATCATGAATTATAACGTAAAAATTTTCACGAAATCGTCCAGATCATGGTTCTGAATTTGGCCGATAAATATGTTAGATATATAGGTAAAGACACGAATCGCCTAAATTTTCTGACATTGTTGTGTCAAAATGACCAGAGAAAAACGCTTAGAAGGCATAAGATCCAAATCATTCTAAGGTTTTAAAAAGTAATTCTGTACGAAACGCCTAAATTTTCTGCTTACTTTTAAATTCCTATTAAACGGAAATGTTCGAAAAAAGATAGTTATTATAGCGACGCCAAAAAATTTAGGTGTAGCTCTTTCTTGCCATTAAGTCAAAATAATTTCCAAAACTAGAAAAAATCAGCGCTTGCGTGGAAATTTTTGATTTTGTCCATTTGAAAAAATTGGTAAATCGTGGATAAAAACCCCAAAAAACCCAATATCCAATGATTTTTCGCGCCCAAAAAAGCCAGATTCAAAAAACTCAGCCTTGCCAACCCTGACTATTATCCATTGACATCAAAAAAGGCTAAAAAACAGAAAAATTCAAAATCAAATTCTGGAAGGAGTATTTCGCTTTCTAGGGGAGCAATTGGCCTTCTAGGGGTACATACAACCTCCCGCCACGCCAACGCGTGGTGCGCGCTTGTCGTGAATAATAGACGATTGTCCATAATTTCAGTACTACAGTAATATAATAATATGATAATAACTCTAATTAGTGTGAAAAATATAACTTGCGTAGCATATTGATTCCTCATAAAGACTTCACTGAGTACATATGTCTAAAGATCACTTATGCCAACATCTTCTGTGGATTCTAGAAAACGATCCGTCGTTGACCTGGGCCCGATTTAAATAAAGAAAAGCATGGCTTAAAATATGAGTCAGGCTAAAGCCCAGCTCTTAAGCGTGGCTTAAGCCAGTCCCGATAAAAGTTGTGGCTTAAAATGCATTTGTTTATAGTCTGTTTCACATAACTTCGTGCGTAAATTCTAAGAATTCTCATCGACAGTAGGCCGAGGGTTACGATATTTATTTATCAGGATAGATTTAAAATTTATGACCGAAGTTGTGTGAAAGAGACTATAGATTGGATGAAAATTGACGGAGCAATCAATGCCCGAAAACGCATCAGATTTTCCGGAAGGCCCGTAATAAAGGGTTAATCCTGGCTCAACTTCTTGTTCAATGTTTGAAAGTTAAGCCAGGAAGCTAGCTTAAGCCAGGCTTATAGTCATTTTCACATTTTTGTAACTTAATGCAATAAATTTTAAGAATTTTCATCAACAGTATGCCAAGGGTTACTTTACGATAATTATATTTTCCGACAATGCATACTTCTCTAATACTGTACTTTGCCCGGTGAACGAAGTTCATCTGTTGGTCATGAGACGATTTTCTTAAGTTGGTATTAGAAGGGTTAATAATGTTGATTTCACGAAACTTTCCCAGTTCTTTACGGCGAGCGAGGCGCGGTTCGGTTCGCTTGTAAACATCGCTGAATAAAAAACATGTACCTACGCATATTTCGTTCTATGAAAACAGAATTTTTCCATTATTTCCCTGACTCTAACACAGTCGTTAAAGTATGTGCATGTTCATTTTACAATTAAATTCATTTGTTTAAAGAAACAAGCAAACTATTTTGATAAACCGTCGGTAGATGGACTTCATGACCGCCCTGCAGTAGTCGCAACGCAACTTCTTGATAGATTTGTACACAAATTTTTGAATAAGATAATTCTGAACTTTTTTCACGGGCCGGTTTAACCAAGCCAGGCTTAAGTTAGGCTCAAGTCTGGCTTAAACCTAAGAAGATTGGTCGATCCTGGGTTGTGCTCTAAGCCAGGCTTAAGCCAAATTTCAATGAAATAAGCAAGGCTTAAGCCATGCTTAGCGTTAAGTCAGGCTTGAACCTGCATATTGAAACCGGGCCCTGGGTTATATATCATTCTAGATGAAGTATGTACTTACTTATACAAAAATCTATAGTGCGATTCACGATATATTATGCATGAATCACAATTTGAAAATCAATGTAAATTGATTACAAAAGTGATTTAATCCGAAGTGCGCGTAACTGTACATAGCAGCTGACAAGCGTATGAAATTCGACTGTGCAAAATTGATTTGCTATTTTTGACACTAATAGGAACAAATGGGGTCGCCCCATTAGATAATCATGGATCTACCACTGCATTACCCAAGTAAACTTATGAATAAAAAAAGTAGCTGCATAACGAAGATAAATGCACAGCGTAGCCGAACGGGGAAGGGGTAAAAAATTGAGCTTTTTGGGCCAAATTAAACTGAAAAACTGGTTTAAGCGCTAAAATAGCGTTAAAACTACGTTATTACGAAGTTTCTGGTCAATTTGAAACAATTTGGAAGGAATTTTCATCCATTTTTTCATTCCAGAGGGTCTAGTCTAAACCCCCGACCCCCCATGTGCATGTCTAGTGACTAGACTACCCGTTCCTCTGTTCATATATATATATATATATATATATATATATATATATATATATATATATATATATATATATATATATATATATATATATATATATATATATATATATATACGTGCCGAACGCATCGAGCCACTTTCATGTACCTTTCTGAATAAAACACATTATTATCTAGAAAAAGCACAATGACGCGTTAACTGAAAAAAAACATCTACTGTAATGAACGATCTAATGGGCAAGGATTACAAACAGCAACAATGAAGCGCGACACGTCAGCGTTAATCGATAGTCACGTCTTGCAAAGGTACATTATCGTCGAGAAATTTCTCTTGTCCAAAAGCTTTTATTGTGTAAGCGTAAATACTGATGACCGTCGCAACCAGAAAAGTTGTCAAAATACGTCCCTTTTTCATTCTAATTTTGTAGCGGTCAGCAACGAGCGCGGTTCTTTGCAGAAGTTTGTACTTTTGAAAATTTAGCAATCGCTCAAAATCCGTTGATTTCTTCGAACTCGCTGCAGCTGACGGAGGTGATTCGGCAATTTTTTCGCTGCCTCCCTCTCGTCCATCATTAGACAAATATCGCTGCCGCAACAAAACTGCAATTGCAGTTTTTGCAATGAGTGTTAGTTATGCGCAGACATAGGCAGCTAGAAAATTCTGGGGGTCCGGTGGGTGAAATCCAGCGTGGCTAAACGTTAACGTTATTTTAAATATCGTTACTTTTTAAAACACATTTTCCGGCATCAGATTCTTCAAAAAATTTTGTATTCTTCAAACATTCCGGTAGAGAATTTTGTGCTAAAGCTGAAAATGCAATTTAAAACCCACTGGCATAGATATTAAGATCAAAAACGAAATTGACATTATTCCAAAAAATTCTCTTCAGCGGGAAAAGTAAAATTATTCTTTCACTGAGGGAAGCATTCCACCAAAGTTTCAACAAGAACGCTTCATTGTCCGGCAACTACCATCATTAAAACGATTAAGAACCATACATGCACATAGGGGGTGGAGGAGGGTATTTCCCTCCCCTGAAGGGTCAGTCGGACAGCTTCTGTCCGGAGATTTTGAGCTGACACAACGTTTTTTGCATCTTTTTTAGGTTAAAAGTAGTAAAAACGTCAAAAGAATTTTTGACGTTTCGCGCCAGATTAGTACTTTTAAATTCTTTTTACTCAAAAAGCGCCTAAACTTGATGAATTTTTGCATTTTTTAGTATTAAAAGTGATACAATGCAGACAAAATGGACTAAAAGGCTTTTAAAACGCGATATTACCACGAAAAAAGCGGTTTATAGGCTATTTTAATCATTTTGATCGTTAATACAGCAAAAAAATCGTGAATGTTAAATTTACTGTTTTGGATTTTACGGATTTCACCCTCCTCTGCCGACCCTGACCTTGTGCACCTATGTTAACAACCCTGGTGAAATCGCCAAAAATGTTACTGAAAATAGAATTCTGGGAGTCTACGGTAATCTGCAGGGGGGTTAAACTTCTGGGAAGAGGTTTAAATCCCTCGCCAACGTGTGATTTTATGCCTCAATTTACTTGCTAATGACTTTTTTACGCTACGCCAATCCGTAGCGAATCGGATTATACAGGGTAGTACATAAAAAAGGCTACATTCCGATTCAACAGGTCATAACTTTGACTGGTCTGAACATGAGACTTTAGGACCGGCTGCTTTAGATAGCTAAGTGTCCTCTTTCGAAGAATGTAAAAAATTTTGGCCAGTTATGGCGATTTCTGCACACCCTACTTCAATATTGTTTAAACGCCAATAGCCTCAGCGGTCTTGCTATCAATTTGCATCTTCTTTTGACGATATCTTGAAATTTTCGAACTCAGTAGAATGCGCATCTAATCTAATGATCTAAAAATGTGCTAATTAATTTTGTAACAGGATATATTGTCAAAAATATCAGAAAAGGATGCCTAGATACGCAGTAATGTGATAAAATGCAGAAACTCTGGGTTTTAAACAACGTCAAAGGTGTAAACAAATTGTAGTAGCGCAGAAACAAATAGAAGTTAGCCAAAAATTTTAACGCGCTTCAAACAACGACATGTTTATCTATCTAGTGCAACTGGTCCCAAGGTTTTATGTTCACATCAGCCGAAGTAATGACCTATTAAATCGGAATGTAGCCTTTTTCATGGGCCACCCTTTATATCAAATGCTTTAATCCCAGAATAATGTCTATGTAATTCTTAAACAAAGCAGAAAAGTCCAAGAATAATTTTCATATGCATACGTCTTGTCGAATCAATTTAACATTTTCTAAGTTCAGTCGGGCATCAAGTTAGTAGACCGATCTGGCAGAGATAATGTTTGCACTAAAAACTAAAAGAACATAGGTACCTACTTGCATTCTGCCACAATGAGCATTGAAGTTACTTTTTAGCCTGTAAACGCAGTCTCAACTGAATTTAAGTGAAATCACAAATTCGCGAGATACAGAAAAAATGTTTTCTCATCAAGTTTATCGATCGACGAAAAAGAATAAAGGCAAAAGAAGGGGTAACACCCACGGTTTTTTTGTATTCGGCAAAGATTTTTCCCAATGTACAAAGACTTTTAAAAACCGTCTTTGTACATGTTCATAGATTTTTGGGACGACAAAAACTGTAAAAAGGTGTAAAATTCTTGAAAATTTTCAGCGCTTCGCGCCGAAATGAGTAATTGTCTGTCCTGAATATCAAATTTGTATTTAGAATAAAAATATGTCAAATTTTTCGACGCTTCGCACTGTTTTGAGACAATTTTTAGTAATTTTTGGCGTTAAAAATCCAGAAATTAGCTAAAATACACTATCAAAGGTCGAATAACCCTGTTTTACCACACTAAAATCGTTACCGTACCATATTTTAGTATACAAAAATTTGTATGTACAAAATGTACAAAAGACTTTTGGGAACCATCTTTGTACATGTACAAACGAACCTTGTTCAAAAAAACACTGGTAACACCAGACATGCACACTAGCATGGATATTCTAGCGTAAGAATTGAAAGTGCCTTTTTGGGTTCAAGAATAGTGGATACGCGTCAAAAACATCGTTTCTCGGCCTTTCTGACGATGCTATCTTGAGCGTAAAAACATTTAAAAATTCCTTCCGGAAAAGAATACAACAATTCAAGGGCGGATTTTAGGAGAGAGCGGGGGAGGGGGCGACCACCCCACCATTAGCCAAGAATATTTGGAGATAAAGGATGGAAATTCGCGCCGGATAATACCTCTAAATGACATTTATTTACTTTCTTTGCGACCTGAAAGCCATTTTTACTCAAGGAATAGCTTCCACAACAATTTCAGGAGCAGGAAAGCCATTTCAGCACAGATTTCTTCTATTTTTTTAGCATAACTTCTGAAAAATTTTCGACTTTCGGCGTAAAATGCTACAATAACAGCAAATCGAGCAGTAAACCAAACTTATAAACGTCCTTCCGTCTAAATTTCACAAATTTTTCGGCGCTTCGCGCTAGATTTTCGCTAAAGTCAAAAAAATTCAGTGATTTATTCGCACAAAATTGCTAAAAATTTCAAAATTTTTCAGAAAAATGTCGCGTCAAAAGTGATTTTAAATAAAAGTAGACAATGTGGAACGCCGAAACACCGCTATTTCGCACGTGAATGGCAACTTTTTGATCCAATTGTCTACCGTTTTTGGAAAATTTGGGGTACCGCCCCCTCTCCTTAGGAAAATCCTAGATCCACCACTGAAAAAATTCAATTAAGTTGAAGGAAATTTAGTCAAAAAATGAGAACCTATATAGCGCGAAGCGCCGGAACTTTGACGCTTCTATGCAAATAGCGAAAAACGCTTGAAACAACATCTTTCCTGAGAACTTTTTAGAAATTTTTCTAAATCGCGAATTCTGGGGAGGTGAAAAATTTTCTGGGGTTGAAAAAATACTGGGCGGGTGAAAACCCCTCCCCCAAGATCATGTATGGGTAGTACCTTGCAAATAAAAATGATTTACACATGCAACATGCGACAGATTAAAAGGTAAATCAGATATGCATATGGCATATGCATATACGTATATGAAGTACGAAGATAGGGAGGTCAAGTCACCACAGATTAAGTGAGCTGGGGTTTGTGAAATAATCAAATATCATAACTTGCACATATTTTTCGACGTTTCCAATTTTTTCACCTCCTAAAATGTTAAAGCACAACATTTTTTCAAGACGACGTTGTTTATTGACTGACTTACTAATAGCAAGAAACAAAATATTTGTAGCGATAAAGTTGAAAATTATGCTTTGGAGTCTAGTAATAGCTAAAAACGCAAACAGAAGATTTCACTGGAAATTGTGAAAAACTGGATTTAGGTCAGGGGCATTTCGGCAGCAGTCATCCTAAATTTAATTAAGAAAAGTAAATCAAATAATTATGAATTCTATTCCAAGCACGCCATCAAAATATGAAATTAAACGTTTAAACAAATTTTCGACAAAGAGCTTCGATTTTTAGCCATTTCAGAAAAGTTGGAATTCTCTGTAAATTTCTTCTCTAGATTACGATCCGTACGGGGTATACTACAGAATTCGAGACCACTCAAGTTCCAGACAGAATCTCCGTAAATTTTGAAAAATATTCCAACGTAGGCACACACATAATTCAGTATCTATTGCGTTCTGTGTGCTAAAATTGCGTTTTTCTACTTTATTGATGTATTTTGGTCAACTCCTCTGATCTGGAACTCTGACAATTGAAAATACAAAAATTTGTCAATGCGGCGCAAACATTCAGATATTCTTACTGTTTTAAAGTCTACTTTGCATCATTTGTAATCAAAGGTAGTTCGGAATTAATTTCTCCATTTTAATGTTTGAAAGACGATTTTGAAGCGTTGAAAAAGAAAAGATACAGAAAATGGCATAAAATAATTTTCACATCTTTACCATGATACTCGACTCAAGTTTGGAGCACACATGGGCGTGGGGGGGTTTGGGGGGTATGCACCCCCAGAAGTTGAAATACCCCCCCCCCAGAAATCAAAATACCCCCCCAGAAATTTTTTTTTGCTTTTTTGGCAATTTTTTGATGCCATTGGATAGTGCTCGATGAGAAACGTCGAAAAATGGTGTTTTTTTCCGCCATACCACCATTTTTAAGGCCATTTTTAACCTTTGAAAATTTTTCACCCCCCTCCCAGAATTTTGGTGCTGCCCACCTATGGTTTAGAGTTTTACGGACTATTAAATTGAAATTGCAGCAAAACACAGAAATACGAGTATTTTGGCTGTCCAAAATTTTGAATTAAACATAATGAACTAAAACGGCGCTGAAAAGTCGTTGATTTTTCAGCTATGTAAAACTCGATCATTGGCATAAAAACACTTAAAACTGGAAAATGCAAATTTTGGCGCTAAATTTTTTACATTTTCATCGTTTTTGTGTTCCAAAAATTGTTTGTGCATTTTAAAAAAGATCTCAATATTCTCGCAACGCAAGCCGAGAAAATCTTCACCGGATGCGAAAAGTACCTAATCTATGTTTTTTAAGTCAAATAATAAAAAGGATCGAAAAACCTTTGATAAAATGCTTTCATGCAATCTATATGACCACACGTTTAGCATTTTTAGCCAAAACTGACTCCATTCTGTCACTTTTAACGATGAAAAAAATAGAAAAATCATTTAGACGCTTAATGGATGAAACGAAGAGAAAATTACTCAAACATTACTAGGTACTAACTTCGTCTCCAAAAATAATGCATATGTTCCATTTGCTCAAAATCCTGACAGACCTCAATAATTTATGTGTGCACACAACCTTCCATTAAGTCGAGCATTTTCTTTTTTTTACGTTAAAATCAAATTTCTTTACTCTTCAAATAAGTAGTTACCAAGTCTAGTTATCGTTTCCAGGTGAATCAAGATGTACTTCATCGAAAAGACTATTCTGCATAACTTCAAACGAATAAGGACATAATTCAGTCCTTCTGAGCGAGAAGAAAGGTTTTCAATCCATTTAAAAAGGCGCAAAGCCTTGAAAAAGTTCAGGCAGATTAAGTAGGCAAAAATATCAAAGAAAACCTTAATCAACTGAATCACGTATAATATATGAGATCACGAAGATTTTAATAAAAACCATCTATAACATTTTCGCGCTTAATTTAAAAGTGGAAAATTCCTGGGCCGTAAAAAGACATGTTAATCGAGTGATCCACATATGGGCGAGATTTATTATTAGCGAAATGCGTCATAAAATTACACAATATTGGGTACCGATAGAAAAATGCTGCACGCAGGCGCATACTTTACGGTACTAGTCGGATACCCTATCCGGATTTTTAGCATTTTTCTGCTCAAATATCGCGTCTTTTGCGTACATTTTTTGGAGTTACTGAGATTCTAACCTCACACCTAGGGTCAATAGTTGCGCGCCCTAGCCCCTAACCATTGAGTTATCCGGCTGATAAGTCAAATATTGTAAACAACTTAATATTCGTAGCGGAGCAATTTTTCAAGTTAGTTCACTCTAGCATCAGCAGATTAGGTTTGAGGTAAGCTCAGCTAGCTGTTTAGACTGCAGCTGAAGCGTTAACTTTTAGATTGTTTGAGGGCCATAAATGCACATAAATAAGCCAAAGCCTAAGCCCGAATTACAGGTGGCTTTTTTTCTCTGAGCATTCATCTTGATGCCAGGCATGCATGATCTCAGGGGAGAGGTCAGAAAAATTTTACACCCCCCCCCCACGCAAAATTTTTCATCCCCCCAAATTGGCGATTTTTCGAAACTTCCCAAAAATTTTCTGAAAATTTGTAGAAAAGGTGCTTTTTAAGCGTTTTTAGCTATCTATTTGCTCAAAAATGCCGAATTTTTTGGCGCTTCGCGCCATAATACTCATGTTTTGACTATATTATGTTCAATTTCTTCCAACTTTTCGATTTTTTTAGAAATTCTTTTGCTTTTATGCTCCAGAAAGATAGAGCATCGTCAAAAAGGCTAAAAAACCGATGTTTTTGACGCGTACCCACCATTTTTAGACCGAAAAAAGGCACTTTAAAATCTCACCCCACCAGGATTCCCATGCTGTGCATGTATTGTGCATACCCCAAACACCCCCTCCCATGCCCACGTGTGGGCATGACACCCATAATTTTTAGATTTTCCAAAAAAATCGTAGAACGAAGTTGTTTTGAGTGTTTTAAGCGATCTTTAGGCTTAAAGATGCATTTATGACGCTTCGCGCCATACATTCATACTTTGGCTAAAAATATTTTATTGAATTAATTCAACGTTTCCGTATTTCTTCTAAACCTTTTTAAATGTTTCAATGTTCTAGAAATAAAGGCATCGTCAGATACGCTAAAAATTGTGTTTTTAGCGCAATCGTTTTTAAGCCCAAAAAAAGCTTTAAAAAAATTTTGGGTCTCACCCCCTCCACCCCAAAAAAAGATTCCATGCTGTGCATGTGTATGTCTGCCAGTTACTTCAAAAAATTACGCAAAGCAAGCGGTATCTGCGCAGAAAAATCTGAAAAACTACGGAAGTTGATTTAGCCGACTGGTAGGTATCTCCAATGGTAATTTTGTTTTTCTACATCATCAGTGATAGGACGGATTGAGAAAATAAAGTCAAAAAATTATCCTTAAATGATGCTATGAATGCTGTAAGGAAAAAGTTACGCTTATCCTCTATTCTACTTAAGCATTCATTTCATAACTACATTTATAATGATTGAAACTAATAAGTACCTACCTACCCACTTTTATTACTCACCTGCAATCATCGCCTTAAATTGAGCTTAATGTTCAATATTTGTTATAACTATTTCTGCCTTTCAAGTCGAAACAATTTAATTCCCAAATATCGTCGTTCCAGAAAAAACGCACTTCCTTAAAACGGATCCAGTAAAAATTAAATAAAAAAGTACATTCTAGGTAGACAAAAACTCTAGAAATTATTAAGTTACACTGTAAGGTCATTTTAAGTCGAAAGTAGGGGGGCAGCAGCCTAATTCTGGGGCAAGCCAAATTACCAAAAATAGTACCACGAATTTGATTATGAAGGGTCTATCAGTTTAAGGGGTCCACCAAATTTCGGCAGGGTGGTCCAGACCCGGGCCCGTATCCATGAGAGATAGAGGGGCACGTCCACCCCCAAATGAAATTTGAGAACAATCTTTTCCCTCACACCCTTTGCTTTTTTAGCCAAAAACCGCAAGAAAGTTTCGGCGCTCCGCGCCGAATTTCAAAATTATGACTAGAATCTATTTAGTCCCAAGCGCGCGGTTTAAATACTCAAATTTTAGTCTTTATACAACCTTAAGCGTGTTCTGCACAGGTTTGATGCAAAAAATGAGACTTATTCAAGAAGAATGACAAAAAAATTTTTTGGTGATGATTATGAACTTGCTAATAAATATTGACCATTTATAAAGTAAACTCAGAACCATGATTGCTGATTTTGCAAAAATTTTAACGTTTACGACTCAAAATTGAAGTGCTCTTTAACAAACTTTTCGGAGCTCTGCCTCGGACCTCTAATCCTAGAAGCGCGACACCCCAGACCTTCAATCCTAGAAGAGATGGTTTTCATTGAATTCTTACCGTATCTTAGGCATTCGGGTAGCAAAATTTGCAAAAATTCATCCTTTGGTCCCCATTCACCATTTTCCCCAGCAATTTAATTGACATTACAGACCAAACACAAATTTTTTTGCATTCTCCACTTTTTTCTATCTTTTTTGAGAGGTCTGAAATCGTTCAGAAATAGAGCGCATATGTTAAAAAATCAGTTTTTTAGTATAAAATCCTATCACACATGTAATGGCGGTGGTTGGTACACTTGTGTATAAGAAGTTTGCGCTAGACTAGGAATTTCACGATCAGTAATACGTTACTTCTTTTAAAACTTGAGTTTCCTTCCTTCAGTAGAGCAAATCAGCCAATTTCTGAAATCGCTTTTGACAATAAAAACTGAATTATTTATCAATATGGCGCGAGGCACCGGAAAATTCTGAAATTTCACCTCTCTATAACCCATTAATTCGCATTACGAAAATAGTCAAAATCTGGCGCGGCCTAAACATTAATAACGACAACTAAAAACGCATTTTTGCTTTACAAAACCGTGCAAAAGATGAGTTCTCAATCACAGGGAAGTTCTAGAGCAAGTTGTAGATAAAAGTGCTGCAATCGATTCGGTTCGGCTTAAACATCACTTAAAACTGCTGCAATCGGTGCGGCGCGGCCTAAACATCAATAATAAGTATAAAATTAAATCAATCAGGCGTGAACTGCCAGAAAATTTTGAAATTTTATGTCTTTTTGCATTACAAAAATTTTCCACAAATGCCAACCAAGCCCAAAAATTTATTTCCATTTCCAAAATTTTGATTGACAAATAGACAAAAAAAGTGGAAAAAACGGTACTCCCTTGTTTTAGAAAATTTTGTCGTGGCGTGGCCCTTCCCCTCCCCCGAAACGAAATCCTGGATACGGCACAGTCCACCCAGACTCTACGCCGATTTGTGATGGCAGGCCCGTATAAAGGAGTTTGTTTCGGTTGAGGGGAGGGGACATGACCAAAAATTTTTTAAACCATAAGTTGGGATTTAAGGATGAATTTAAAAAACGTTTTGCGACCAATATAGCTATGCACTTTGTAAATTTTGCTAACCAGATGCCTTGAATATGGTGAAATTCATTGGACACCCTCTTGAACAAATCTCATTTTCTGCATAAAACCTGTGCAGAACAATGTACAGATGCAAAATACGCTTTAGGTTGCATAAAGACTAAAAATGGAGTGTTTAAACCGCGCGCTCGGGACTAAACAGACTCTAATCATAATTGTGAAATTCGGCGCGGAACGCCGAATATCTTTTGCGATTCTTGGCTAAAAAGCAAAGAAGGGATTAAATGAAAAAATTATTCTCATATTCCATTTTGGGGGCACGTGCCCCTATCACCCTGGATACGGGCCTGTTGATGATAAATAATGTAAAAAATGTTACACGAATATAACACATGCACGGGAGAGAGAGATGAGTCACTAGAGCTGTACCAAGACCAGACTGGCCTTGACACTGAGACCTGCAAATTTTAATAGGTAGATATTGTGTAAAATTGCTGTTGAATGCAAATTTGTTGTCTTGATTGATTGAAATAAGTAAGCTCTCAGGTAACAAATGGAAGCTCAATACACAGATGATTCCATCAGTAACACTATTATTTTGTAAATATAAATCGGCAAAATATGCACATTTAACTCTTGAGAGACATTAAAACAAAACATAGGAAACCATATCTCATCCTGGCTTCATTTTTCGCTCTCTTCAGGTCTAAACAAGATATAAGAATCAGGCAGCTTGAACGATCAATGTTGGAAGAAATATTAGTACTTATTCAGTTTAGTCCCCACCGAATTTTTTCTATCTTTTTTAATATTAAGGTATGTACAGGGCTTTCTCCGAGAGAGAAAAAACTTTCAGTTGCCGGGTTTCGATCCTCTAACCTCTCACTCTATAGCGCGACACGTTAACCACTCGGCAAAGCCACCTGCTTCTAATAATCAGAAACGAAGTAATAAGGGAACCTTTTATTATTGATAAATGTGTATTTTCAGAGAAAGTATCCGATCGGATCGAACGCTCGTATTAACATGGGCGGCACCGAAATGTATTCTTATCTTCTCGAATGATAACCATAGTATAAGTATACCATAGTCTTGGAAAAGATCCGAAAATTCGGAGAGGACCAAAAGCTATGGACATCAAAGTTTAAAGTTATCGTTTTAGGTAAAGCTGTAAAAGCAAGAGATTAAGTTGGTACCGGTATATGATTACTAATACTAAAACTTTATTCGGAATAAACGCAGGTATAAATGTTGCAAGGAAAAAAGACAGCAGAATATAAAACGTGGAATGTCCTGGAAACACAGGCAAACAGCTGCAGACCCGTATCCTTAGGGGAGAGGGAGGCACGTGCCTCCCCCAAATGAAATATGAGAATGATTTTTTCTCTACCCCCTTTGCTTTATTAAACAGAAATCGCAAAGAATTTTCGGCACCTCGCGTCCAATTTCAAAAAGTAGAGTATAGTCCCAAGCGCGCGGTCTAAACATTCCACTTTTAGTCTCTATACAACCTAAAGTGTATTTGAATCTGTATCTACTGTTCTGCACAGGTAAAATTCCGGTGGAGACTCAAAGGTACGGACATCAAAGTTTAAAGCCATCGTTTAAGGTAAAGCTGCAAAAACAAATGAGATTAAGTAACAACATTTGAGTACCTACATATGACAAGCCTACAACCATAGTTAGTATACCGTAATGTTGAAAAAAGAAAAAATCCGGTAGGGGCTATGATGAATTAGTGTCGAAGTATATGCCAAAAAAGACGTATATTTTATACTACAGTGTAGCTATGCTTCCAACATGTATACCGGCCACCGGGCGCTGTTTTTCCATATTTATGGGTTTTTGTGAACCAAAATTTCGAGATGTGGAAAAAAGGGCTTATTTCACATTGTGGAAAATTTTTGTAATGCAAAAATGCGTTCTAAACGGGTAAAATTCCAAAATGTTCCGGTGCTTCGCGCCGCGCTGGATTTATTTATTTATTTTTAATGTTTTCTATTGATCTTCCCGGTGCGCCGCGAATGCGTTGAGCCAGAATTTCGGCGCTTCTCGCCGGGTTGATTGAATTTTACTGTGTTATTGATGTTATGACCGTGCCGAGCCGATCACTACACTTTTACCGACAGCTTATTCAAGAACTTTGATATGATTGAGAATCTTTATCTTCTGCATGGATTTTCGGACAATTTTTGTAATGCGAAAATGCTTTTTAGAGGTAAAATTTCAAAAATTTTCCGGCGCTTGGCGCCGGATTGATTTGATTTAATTATTTGTTATTGATGTTTAGGCCGTGCCGCGCCGATCGCAGCAATTTTATTGCAAAATGCCTTTTAAAGAGGTAAAATCTCGAAATTTTCTGGTGCTTCACGCTATTTCGATAAATTATTGAGTTTTTATTCTATGATGGGACTCCAGAAATCGACCAAAGTGCATTTGTGAAGGTCTAAAAATGCAGTCTTAGGAGAAGATAGAGCAAATTAATCATCGTTATATTCATTGCACTATCGTCGTTTTGGATCTCGCTATTTTATGTACGATGGACTTTCTGCAAAAAAACATCGGCTTTTCAACATGTGCGCTCAATTTGAAGACGATTTTTTAGACCCACAAGAATGTGAACCAAAATTTGAAATGTAGAAAAAAATTCGGGTATGGTTTACATTGTGAACCTAATCAAGAGGAAAAAACAGTGCCACCGGGTTTGCCTTTTCTTTAGAATGCTCGTGCGTGGTTTACTTTCGTTGGACCACAGTAAGAAATAAATGTTGTAACTATACGCAAATATTAACTCTTGCTCAATTCGTTATAATGAAATTCTCATAACATGAACTGCTGCTTTACTTTTTCTTTCAAACAAAATAAATACACACAATACATCCTATTTTGCGAAATCTCATACACGGACAAAACTAAAACTCATTGGTTTCTTGAAAATCAACATTTTTAGGTCACTTATTCTCAGATTTTGTTTTTCTCAAAAAAATACTTATAATTTTTCTTTGCACGAGGCCGAAAAAGTTTGTAGTGCGCAAAAAACGTCTACAAATGACGTTCGTGTGAGTCTGTTTATTTTCATAGTGCAATTCTGTTCATACACTACTCTATCTTGTCTGGTCTAGTACATTGGTTTAGTAATCAATTTTATCAAAATGCATCATAAAGTCACGTTATGGCACACGATTTTTCTAATGGATGTATATCGTTCCCATCGCTGTGATCGTAATATTGTCAGAAGCAATGAGCCGGAAGCTCAACAACAAGACCGTTGATTTTATCGGTTTTCTGTTATTTGCTTTGTTTATAATTTATTTTTCTCTTTGTTCTTTCGGATAAAATGATGATTGCTTTGTACAAGGTATCAATACAAATATCAAGTGGATTTCGATAATCAAAGTCTTAGCAAGTGAAGTGCCATCTTAAATTTTTCTGTGTTATTTTAATCCTGTGATTTAATTATTTAATTTATATTTAATCCGTATTTTTATTTACTCGCAATTAATTTTTTGAATTTTGTAATGCTTTAATTCATAATTGATTTTTTTAATTTTTATTTTTGGGTTTGAGATGACCTTTTAGTAACCTTTTATGAATTTTTGCGAAGATGTGACCAGTTCAGCTTAATGAGAGAGAGCAGAGAAAGTAGGTTTATAATATCGAAAATTAGGTTAAAAGGCTAAAGCTTAAACAGAGTACACTTTGGTACGGTATGCAGATAATTCACAGAGCGTCTGGCTGGGACCTACCTAACAGTCTGAATGACTCCTGAAAAAGCGACACATCCTCCAAAGTCGAATTTTGGGGGCGATTTTTAGCGATTTTGCCCCTACGCTCCGCTCCAAAGAATTTTATCGTTACATACCTTGCATGCATAGCATGGGAATTCTGGTGAGTCAGGATGGGGTAAAGCGCTAAAAATGTTACTAACAATAGAATTTCGGGGGGATCTACAGTAATCTGCGGCGGGTATTTCAACTAGTAGGGGATACAAACGTCACCAACGCCCATGTGTGGTCTCGACACCTGAACTTTCGAAAAATCTTCCTTTTTCGTAAGTTTTCAATCCCAATAGAGCGAAGCGAACAATTGTCGCGCCTACAATCAATTTATTGGTCACTTTTTCGAATTTTTAAGTCGAAAATTCTAGTAAAATGTGAAGCGAGCTCAGGTAGAATAAGGGATTGGGCTATAACATCCAATTCTATTATTTAATCAATCACTTTACACCAAGCTACTGCGGCGTAAAGCTACGATGGAATACCAAGTCTAGCTACTGTAGTGTAGAGACCTACTGGGCAGCTTGAGTGCTGCGCTACTGGCCAGTGTTAGGTCGCTTGCGCGTACCAAACCAGTGCTTAACCAAAAAACAAATTGCGCCGCTTCAGCTACAGATGAGACATCAATTCTACGGGTTTGAGAGCAAAAAGAAGAGTCAAAAATAGTTCGGAGCTCATGAAAGTGACATACATACATACACTTAGTGCAAATCAATTAATTTGCTCGAATTTACTAAATAAAACCGACAATAACGAAAACATAACAATAAATGCTGCAACAATAACGAATAAAATACATGAAGGAGCGACAATAAAGCGAAAAAACGAACAAAAACAAATAACAACAATATAACAAAACAGAACAAAGTGTTCAACGAAGAAAACAAAGACGAACGACGCCGGAGCTCGAACCAGAACAAAGAAATCGCTGTAAAATAGAAAAAAATTGTTTATCAAACAATCGGCTGTGTAAAGTTTAAACAAAAACTAATACATTTTGAATTTTACGTTGATATTTAGTATTAATCTTCCATGCCAATTATTAATGTTAATCGGCTTTGAACTATACGAAAACTTAGATGGCATTTTACATAAGCATTTAAAATACGGTTCTCACAACAAAATAACACGTGGTAATCGGTGACAAATTTAAAAAATGAAATTGCTACAGTATGCAGAATGATATAGATAAAATCGATTAAATTAATTTCAAATTAATGAATAACATCGTCCAGCTTTAGCTTATTATGATCATTACGAAATCACGCAAAACTTTACACCGTATAATTTTAAATGTTATACTGTTGCTTTACATTGAACTCGGACGCATTTAAAAGCCTTGCTCAATCATTTAATCAAAAAATGTGTATTGTGCTCGCAATTTCAAAATTGAGCCAAAACGGAGAGGAACAACAATTATGCGTTAACATTCTTTACATTCGAGTCGACTTTACAGATGAACAAATTTTTACTTTACACCGTGAGTCAAAATTAAAATTTACTGATTTTCACCATTATTTAATCGAAAAAATAATGCGCAAAACATATGCTCATAATTTCAAATTAGAACCGAATAGGGAGGAAACACAATTATACGCTAACATTCTTTACAATCTAATTTACAGGTGAATAAATTCTTTATACCAGAAGTAAACTCTAAATTCAATAACTCTACAATATAATTAAATCGACAAAATAATGCGCATTATATTCGCAATTCCAAAATATAATCAAAATATACATAAAAGAAGACAATTATGCGCTAAGAGTTTTACACATAAGTTTTGAGGCGAACAAATTTTTACTTTAAAGTGTGATCCACAATTTAAATTTAGCTATTTTACATTATTATTTTATCGAAAAAATATGCGCATTACGCAATCAATTTCCAAATTTGAATCAAAATGGAAATAAACTAAGTTTGATCGATCATTCTTTATACTCCTTTACGCTCGAGTTACTAGATACTTAAAAATTTCACTTTACACATAAAAATCAATATTTGTATAAATCAACAGTTATATACCCGCGCGCTTCAATCGAACAAACTGGCCAAAGAATCGCGCATGTCGCTCATATCCGTTTCCCACTGTAAATATACAACAAAAGCAATTGCAAATTATTAAATATATATAAATCTAAAAAATTAAATTATACATATTCGTATAAAAATAAAAATTTTGAAAATTAATTTAATCCTGGCAAAATCCCAAATATAATTTCACTTTATGACGATCGAGTAAAATTGTGCGAAATGAAGATAAAATACCCCCCAGAATTCAATTTTTTAAAATTTTTTTTCGTTTTTTTCGCAATTTTTGATGCTAATGGATAGTGCTCAATGAGAAACGTCGAAAAATTGTGTTTTTCGCCATACCACAATTTTTAAGGCCATTTTTTGATCTTCGGAAATTTTCTTGCTGCCCACGTATGCTCCTGACCTAATTACGAACTTTACATCGCAATGATTCGAAGCAATATTACATTTAAATTTAGACCATGCATCGTTCAACCGTATAAGACAGGGTGACAGGAAGGCGGCCGCACTTCATGCCCAAAACTAGTTTTTTAAAGCGACCTTTTGAAGAAAAAATTGCTCTTTTAAAGTCCTCCAATTTTAGGCCAAAGATGGCAAAAAGTATCAAAAAACGCGAATCTCCGCCGAGAGGCACAATCGATCTTTCGCCCATAAATATGCACCTAACTAGAAAAGAAAAATGCTCCAATGGAACTACGAATATGCTTGGGATTACGGATTATCAAGGATTTAAAAGGAGGGGACTAGGAAAAAAACCACCTATGTATATGTCTAAAGTCGCGAAATCTGTTATTTAAAGTCGTAAAATCTGTTAAAAATCAGACTTCCTCTAAGCAACGCAGTGTATTCTGCGGCCTACAGATTAAAAGAAATTTGTGAACAAAAGGCGATTGAAGAAGCAGCAATTAGCTATGCAGTATTTATAAGAAATTAGATGAAGTAAACAAGGAGCGACTTTGCAAGCCTATTGAATGAAATAGCAAACATCAATGCATTCAAGACAATCAAAGAAATTGTTGGAAGCAATTTAAATAGTGTACATTTCAGATTTTAGATTATGTTTATACACTCTTAATGTGAAGCGTTGAAAATTATTTGAAGGTTACATTTTTCAGAGGCCACAGAATATACTTCGATTTTTTGCGTTGCTTGGAGAAAGTTTGATTTCTAACAGATTTTGCGACGTTAGGCATATACATCAGTAGCTTTTTCCTAGTCCCCTCTTTTTACATCCTTAATAATCCGTAAACACTAAACCCAGATATATTCGTCTTTTTTCTTCCACCGAAGACCCCGCTTTTAATAGCATGATTTGAGTAAATCAGCCAGTAAACACATGCGGTAACAAGCCACAGTAATAACAGTCCAAAAACGCGGAACAATATTGCTCTAAACATTATCATCTTAGTTTTCCAAGGTCCAAAGTTGACGGAGGGGTGAAATCCCAAAATGGGGGACGAGTAAAATAAGTGGTGTATTATTATTAGCTGACACCATTTTTTGTACCTTTGTGCATGTACAAAGATCTCCGAAAAGGTCTCTGTATGAGCGAACAAATTTCTGTAGATTTATTATATAAATATATTTTTAAACATACTCATTTTTACATTCTACCAGTGTATGACCTGCGACGAGCATGCAGTCCTAAACAGTATTTTTGTACAAGGTACCTTTGTACATGTACAAAGATGGTAACCAAAATCCTTGCAAATTTTTGTGTACTATGTATAATATGGTACTGTAGCGATTTTAGTGTGGCAAAATGGGGGTTTTCGACCTTTGTAAGTGTATTTTAGCTAATTTCTGGGTTTCTGAATATTTGACCTTTTTCCATTCTAAATGCAAATTCTACCATTTTAAAGATATATAGGACAGACAATTACTGATTTCGGCGCCGAAAATTTTCGGGAATTTTACACCTTTCTACAGTTTTGTTTTCCCAAAAATCTTCGTGCGTGTACAAAGACGGTCCTGAAAAGTCTTTGTACATCGGGAAAAATCTTTGCCGAATACAAAAAAACCGTGGTCTTAAATGTGATAATTTGGCCTGAATTTAGTTGATAATATTAGTTCGACGCGAAGCGCCGAAATTTTTATGAGCTTTTGATGAAATTTACACATAAAACTTCAACTGAGAAAGATAAAACAGCTTGTATTACAAAATCAGAAATATTACAGAAATTGTATGCAACATCAAGATAAATCAGTCAATCTTATCTTTGAAAGGCAAAAAAAGTGCAAACCTATTGAATAGTACTTTTTTGCATAAAATTTTTAAAAAGAGTATAAATAGATACACAAAATATTTGAATCTGCATAAAGATGCCCAGATTACGCAAAGATTGATTTTGGAGTGTTTAATGCCCCTGCTTGAATATAAATACAGTATATTAGCGATATTTTGCGTGAAGCGCCGAAATTTTTTGAAATTTCCTAAAATACTGAAAAAACGTTAAAATTAATATCACTTTGCTGCTCCAGAAAGTATTTTAATATTGTATAAAAATCGCGCCATAAATAAATGCACGAACCGAAATCGATTTTTGGCGAAAACCTGAATTTTTTGGCCATTTTTAGGTGCGTTTTTACGATTTTCGGCCGAAAATTGATGGTCATTTACCCCCCCCCCCTGACCGAAAACCATACGTGTAACAGGGGGCTATGGGGAATTCTCCACCCAGGGTTAGACGTCTTCCCCACACACACACACACCCCCCAACGTCAGAAAATTTTGACCCACCCTCCCCCATTTTTGGCGAAAATTTGCGCTTTTGGGCTATTTTTAGGTGTTTTTCCCACTTTTGACCGAAAATCGGAGCCGCTCACCCTCTCCCTAGGAATGGCCGAGAAATACAAATGTAAGAGGGGGTTTGGGGCATCCCCCACCCGCGCTTTTAGCCCCGAGCTCCTCCAAAGTCAGAAAACTTTTGACCACCATCCCCCATTTTTGGCGAAAACTTGCGCTTTTTTGACTATTTCCACGTGTTTCTGCCATTTTTAACCTAAAATTGGAGTCGCTACAATCCCCTCCTTCTAAAAATAGCTATGGACCTCTACCCAAAATTTCCAGCCATTACATGTATGCCGAGGACCCCCTCTTCCAAACTTTTGAGCTGTTATATACATGCATGTTTTAAGGTGATAGTTTGTCTACATATTTACTCTTGCTTAAATTCAAAAATACTGCATCACTTCGTGAAATTCTAATAGTTAGGTGCACTTTTGCCATACTAAAAATCAAGTTATAAAAATCCAAAAGGTTCTCACCAAAAATCGTCTGACAGTGACTTGAGTCTTGGACTCTGAGGGAGGTAACCCCCCCTCACTCCCCCTATGGGGATGTGCGATTAGCATTACTTTTTTCAAACTAGACAACCTTAGCTTAATTAAGCAGATCAAAGCCTTTCAGCATAAACTTTACGAAACTATTGGGTGTAAAGAACACTAAGACTCAGATTCGTAATCCTGACGTTACACAGAACATTTTGAAAAAAATTAAGCTACTGCAACGCTCTGAAACTAAAGTTTATTTTCAGAATAAACTTTACACAGCTACTGGGTGCAAAGAAAACATACAGTCAGATTCGTAAATCTCACCTTAAGGAATATATTTTGAAAAAATTCTCGTATTGCAACGCTCTGGAAGTAAAATAAATTTGAAATGTAAACTTAACACATTGACAATAAATAGTGCAAACTTTACACAACTAGTGGGTGTAGGGGAAACTAACACATTCGTAATTCTGACGTTACTTAGAACGTTTTAAAAAACTAAGCTCTCGCAAGGCTCTAAAGTTAATTTGCGTGTAAACAGTACACAGCCACCAAGCGTAAAGATTTTTGTCGGATTCGTAATTCTTATTTTACTCTGATATTACGATCAAGATTTATAAAAAGATTAAAGTCTCCACAATGGTTTTAAGACAAATAAATATTCGACGTAAACCACTTTACACTATTGTTGTGTGTGAATGTATCACGTTTGGTTCCTGAAACATTTTTAAACTTAAGATCATGCCTAGACTCATAAACGGAGATTGTTGGCAGAAAAAACAATACAGAAACACATTTGACACACCCAATTTTTGACTTTACACCTCCCAAAAAAACTAAATATTGATGTGAATAAACGCAAATCCCTTTGACTTGAACCCCTTAAGAATTACTTTATTTTTATTCTATTTGACGTTCAAAAACTTCTAAACGGAAAAAGCGGTGAAGAAAAAACGGACCATAACGTATTTTACACGATACACCACATTTTAACTTAAAAAACACCTTAACTTAACTCCCCATTGAGTGTAAAGGAATTCGATTTGGGCCAGTTTGTAGCAATTGAATCGTAGTACGTTTTTGTAAGGAAAACTTCTGTTCTGTAAAATATTTGAGACATTGAACAATGAAAAAAGGAAAGAAAACGTGGTTTTTTGCCCTATGTTACACCCCCGATTTCTAACTTTGCACCTCAATAAGTAACTCAATATTGAGTTTTTAAACGCCGTTTGCTGCGACGTACAGCCATAATATCGAGCTTTATTTTTATTTTATCCAATTTGTCCCGCCTTAAACCCGTAAAAGTTGGCAGGGAAATCTCATTCAAAGACTATTTTTACACCATTCACTAGAGTGTGAAGTTTGAACCCTTAGATATACATAACTTCGTATTGGGTGTAAAAAAGTTTGCTGGTAAGTTGAAAGTAGCCCTTGAATCGTAGAACATTTCTGCTGGAATAAATTTTTTTGGGACTCATCACCAGAGTTGTTGGCAGACAAAAAGCAGGCCAAATAAATAAATTTTTCAAAAAAAATCAAAAATACCGTATTGAGCTTAGTCATTTGTCTACAATTAAAAAAACAGACTAAACAGAATGTAGAAGTAGTGATCGACCGGAGCGGCCAAAGTGGCCGGAGCCGGATTGAACTATGTTGCTCCGGCCGGAGCCGGAGCCAGAGGCCGGAGCAGGAGAAATATAATTTTACACGTGCGGATAGATAGAACATCCTTGTGACCAAGACCTAGACCACAGTGTACATGCATCTTAATTGCATACCAGCTAGTTAGTTATATGGAATACAGGGGCGGATTAAAAGGGGACGGCGGGGAGGGGCGGCCGCCCCCCCATTAGCCAAAAATATTTGGCGAGATAACGAATGCAGGGGCGGATTCAAACTTCTGTGAAACAGACTATAGTACCTACCTACGCTTTCCTCTATTACGTGGTTTTTTCACTCTCTTTTGCAATGATTGTACAAGATGGCCGCCCCCCACTTGGCCAAAAATATTTGGCGAGATAAAGAATGGATATGCAATTTGCAATGATTTTTGGCTGTCAGTGACCATAATTTCTCAAAATTTTTCTGACGCTGCGCATCGGATGATATGTACCTATAAATGAGATTTATTTACTTTCTTGGCGACCTGGAAGCCAATTATCTGTTCATGTAGGTTTCAAAACAATTTTCACAGCAGAAACAGCTATTTTTGTATAGTTTTCTTCTATTTTCGATTAAGAACTTCGATGTTTCGCATCAAATGCTATAAATACAAGAAATCTAGCAGTAAATCATGCTTCTAGACACGATTTTTTTCGTATTCAGCAAAAAATTTTTCCCGATGTACAAAGATTTTTGGGAAGACAGAAATTGCAAAAAAGGTCTGTAATTCGAAAAACCGAAATGAGTGATTGTGTGTTCTATATATCTTTATAATAGCAGAAATTGCATTTCGGAAGTAAAAATGTCAAATTAGACAATTCTTAGTGATTTTTGCCCTAAGAGACCCAGAAATTAACTAAAACACACTGCCAAAACTCGAACAACTCTGTTTTTATCACACTAACATCGCTACTGTACCATATAATAGTACCTAAAAATTTGTGTGTGCAAAATGTACAAAGACTTTTGGGGACGATCTTTGTACATGTACAAACGGACCTTGTACAAAAAACAGTGACTGCTTCTAAACGTTTATCTGCCTTGATTTCACACGTTTTCCGGCGCTTCACGCCAGATTTTTGTAAAGTCAAAGAAAGTTAATGATTTTCTCGCACAAAATTGTCGAAAATTTTAAAATATTTAGAAAAAATATTGCATTAAAAGTGATTTTATGTAAAAGTACACAATGTAGAACACCGAAAAAGCGCTCTTTCGCGCGTTGAGGGCAAATTTTTGTACCTATTTTTGACTGTTTTAGGAAAAGTTGGGATACCGCCCCCCCCTTAGGAAAATCCTAAAGAATGGATATGCAATTTGCAATGATTTCTGGCCGTCTGTGACCATAATATCTCAAATTTTTCTGGCGCTACGCGCCGGACCTATAAATGACATTTATTTACTTTCTTGGTGACCTAGAAGCACGGTTTTTTTATGCTCAGCAAAGATTTTTCCCGATGTACAAAGACTTTTCGGGGCCGTCTTTGTACATGTACAAAGATTTTTGGGAAGATAAAAACTGCTAAAAAGGTCTAAAATTCGCATCAAGCAATAAATCATGTTTCTTGACATCTATCCCTTTTAATTTCACAAAGTTTCCGGCGCTTCGCGTCAAGTTTCTGTTGAAGTCAAAGAAATTTAATGATTTTTTTCAAACAAAATTGTCTAAAATTTCAAAATTTTTAGAAAAAATATTGCGTCAAAAGTGACTTTATGTGAAAGTATACAATGTAAAACACTGAAAAAACGCTATGTCGCGCTTTGAGGGCAAATTTTTGGACCTATTTTTGGCTGTTTTTGGAAAAGTAGGGATACCACCCCCTTAGGAAAATTCTAGATCCGCAACTGGTAAAATAGATTACATACAACAAAATTTTATTCAATGCTTTTATTAGGAAAAAAGCTGTCGTCTCCTTAGCCTGCCCTGAATATAGCGTCAATAGGCAATATTTGATGTTAAATCATGATTGTGTGTGACCGTATATACATAGGTAGGTTACATACTATATTATGTTCAGTGAACCGCGAATATGACGTACAAAATGGACAGCAACATTATCTGGAAAATCAGTATAGCATGTGCAGCGCAGGCCAGACTGCATCTTATGCTACCCTACGACTTCCAGTGTTAACAGGAATTTACTGCAGCGATTTTCACAATTTTTGTTTCATTTTCATTTTCGTTTTTTTCCTAAAAAATAAATATTTTACGATTGTGGTGGTGATGGACACTTTATTTGATATTATTTCCTTTTTCTGCTATTATGTATATTGTGCTCTGACTGAATTTAATATGCATAATGTCAGCAATTAGTACGTTCGGTCACTATGCAAAAAACGAAAAAATTCTCCGGCCTCCGGCCGATTTTTGGATGTCCTCCGGCCGGGGCACCGAAATGGAAAAAATGGCCGGATTTGCCCGAGGCCGGATCTCCGGTCGATCACTATGTAGAAGTAAGTTAGAAAAGTCGTGTGACCGACAAAAATTTAAAAAAACTGTTATATGTACGTTACAGGAAAACTTTACATGCTCTTTGCACACCGGGTAGAAGTGTAAAAAAATTTTAAACAACTACATCAAATTTCTTTATTATCTATCTTTTAAAAAAAACCGCACAATACAGAAGTGTCCCAGTGTTGCTGTAGGTGGCGGGGGGTAGACATATGTTGAGGGTAACCAGTGTTTTTTTTATACTCGGCAAAGATTTTTCCCGATGTACAAAGTACAAAGACTTTTCGGGATCGTCTTTGTACATGTACAACGATTTTTGGGGAGACAAAAATTGATAAAAGGTATATAATTCGCAAATATTTTCGGGAGTAATTGTGTGTTCTATATATCTTTATAAGGGCAGAAATTGCATTTTGAAAGGACAAATGTCAATTTATCGGCGCTTCACGCCGTTTTGAGACGATTATTAGTGATTTTTGCCCTCAGAAACCCAAAAATTAGCTAAATTACACTAGGTACCAATGGTCGAAGAACTCTGTTTTTGCCACACTAAAATCGGTACTGTACCATATTATAGTACCCAAAAATTTGTGTGTACGAAATGTACAAAGGACTTTTGGGGACCATATTTGTACATGTGCAAACGGACCTTGTACAAAAAAACACTGGGGTTACCCAAGTATATTATAAGTATATACGCACTACCTTTGATTATAATAATAAATCAAATATTGCTAAATTAAAAAAGAAAAAAATTTGGTCAATTTCGTATATTACCCTACGTTTGCGCGTCTGCTCCCCATCTACTTTGGATGGTTCTTGGTCTACAGTACGCCCAGGCTGCATTTTGGCCAATTCGCCGCGTTGGGCGCCATCCAATACTTCTATTTGCTAAAAAATGAAGCTGATATGATATGAAAGATGTCAGATCACAAATTAAAGTGTTAACAATTTTAGTTGTAAAGTAGACAGGTGTAAACTAAGTAAAATTAATGTCTTGTTTATATGCATATGTATGTAGGCACATAAGAGAATTAAGTACCCCTCTCAATTGAAAAACGAAGATATTTGAAGCTCACAAATTTTGGTGTAAATTTACCAAAAGCGTAAAGTAACCGAAAGCGTAAAGTATGCTGAATGAAATTAATGTGCATAGGCAAATCGAGTACCACTCTCTGGTGAAGAACGAACGTATATTTGAAAAATAACGTCAGATTAAAATACGACGTGTAAGCTATTTCACGTATGAAGTAAAAAGTGTAAAGTAAAATGAATAAACTTTTGAAGTCATGATTATATGACACTGGTCAACAAATTAGAACTTTTTGCTTGCATTAGAATTGAAATTAAGTGATTCTGTAGCGCGATAAGTTTTTGATATATTTGCATATTAGAATTGGGGAAGGCAAAGTGATCACAGTAAGACAAAATCTTGAAACATTAATCTTACATGATTCCCTCTTAAATTTAAAACTGTTCCCATGGCTTATTTACATAACTCACTTCTGTAAAATAAAATGAATAATTTGCATATTTTACACGGTGTAAAGTATGAATCCTTGTCTGCCTAGTATGTCTAAATAAATCTAAACACTTTCTCAATTAATTTTGTTGCGCTGATTTCGGAATCTATTTTTTGTTTTGTGCTAGCCCATTTACTTCTTACAAAAGAATTCATAATTCATAAAATGTTTAGAAATTCTGAAGAAAAATTTTTAATGCAAATTGAACAGTATAAAAACTTTTGAAACTGGACAGTTATTGATTGTTAACTCAATTAAACAATTAGAATATATAACTTTGTCAATACAAAAAGATGCGCATAAGGCAATGATTATGCTTTTTATTTACATTGGAAACCTTCTTTAAAAGTTCTAATGGTATGAAACTCCTCGAAACTGTTTTGCAATATACTTTAAAACAGAATTTTTAGGAAAACTAAATTTGCTAGCGCAAAACAGGCACGTACATATCTCAGAGGGGAATGGGAGTGTTCGGATCGGACCCCACCCAAAATCCAGAAAAATCGGACTTTTTAACGTTATTTTGTGCTATTTCTGACCTTTTTGGGCTTAGTCCCCCCAAAAATTGGTGCTGGTCCTTCAAAATAGGACGGCCAGCTACGTGCCTAGCGCAAAACCGTAAGCAGATGTGTAATCAGCGTACAATTGTGTTTTGAAGATATTCAATATTTTCTAGATGTAGAATTATTATACCGATATATATGTATATCTGTCAAACTTTATACTACAATAAATATGGAAATTAGATGTAATATTTCACAAGTAAGAATGAAGTAAGCAACACCATTGATATTTAAATTATTAGTAAGTCTGTATAAAAACAATTTTAGAGTTTAAACTCCAAAAAATCGTTATGGCTCCTAGATTTCCACAATTAATATCAATGAAAGCCCTGATTTGCATAAACATAAATTTAATGTGCAAATATCTCAAAAAGTTGACGTGCTGGAGGAATTCTAAGGCTAAATTCGAAATCCGCGCACAAATCTGATTAGAATAAATTAATTTTGTTTCTGATGCAAAATTGTTGTTGACCAAGAAGCGTATTGATTACATCTTTTTTGATCAACAAAGACGATATATAAAACGGAAGCTGACATCAGATGAAAATTTGAAGTGTAAACAAACTTAATTTAAGACTCAACAAAGGTGAAAAATAAACAAAATTAGTTAGTCTTGATACATGTAAGCGGATCGAGTATATATTCGCTGATTAACAAGGATATTCGTAGATATATTACGAAAGATGAAAATGCATCAGAAATCGAAGTGTAAACTCATTAAAGTGTAGGGTGAATAAAACTGAAGCGAGATCAATATGCCGCTTTTTAGATGGGCGAATGGGGTATATATATATGTATAGTTTTGGAACAACATCACTTATACGAAAGATTACGTCAGATTAAATTCAAAGTGTGAACTAACAAAAGTGTAAACTGTTTAAACTAGAATAAAAGAGTATAGTTTACATCAGCAAATTCTGTAAGCAAGGATCGAAAATCGGACACTTGACTGTATACGTTTTTACGCGCCACTTGTGACGCATCGACGATCAATTTCATTTCGCGCTACAAAATGATACAAATGGATTGTAAATTGGAACTGTTAGTGATAATTAAGTATGCTATTCATTGAAAAGTTAAATTTTTAAATAATTATTCTCAATTAATTTTTTGAATTGTTTTACACGATTTCTATAATTAATTTTTTATATAATAATTTAAATAATTTTAAAAATATATAATTTTAAAATTGATAATTAGTTCAAATTTAAAAATAGAAAAATATTTAATTTTTTTGATAATTTTCCTGTTGCTGTTGTTGTAGCAGCGTTCAATCATTGATCAGTCGAATCCAGCCCCAGGGAGCATGCTACTTCCACTGGATGTTTCCATAGGTCGATTGCACGAAGATTGGTCGGTTTTGCAGGGCAGTGGAAAAGATAGTGGACGTCATGTGGCCCATTTCCACAGTCCGGGCATACATTGTCAATGGTTGGGTCGAGGCGTGTCAGATAGGTGTTTAGCATCCTACACCATCCTGAGCGAAGTTGAGCTAACACGGTCCTTGTGGCACGTGAAAGCCGAAGTTCGGCCGATGCTACAGGAGGTGGGTAGCCGCCCAGCACCAGGTTTGGTCTGTAGCCTGCGATTCCGTCTGCAACTGCTTTGCTGTGTATATCTTTGAGGGCTCCTTTGTAGTTTGCGATGTCAGTGTTGAGTCGCTCATTGTATGGGTCTATGTCAGGTTGGTAGTGTGAAATATCTTTGCGGATATTTCTTGGTGTACGGGCTTGTGTGATCAGGTTGTGGTTCGGGTGGTTGGTCAAATTGCATGACAGTAAATACTGTCTTGACAACATTTCGTTGTGTTGCTTAATGGGCAGCAATTTAGTTTCAGTTTGCAGATGATCTGCATAGGTAATCAGATGGCAGCCAGAGATCGTTCTCATAGCTGCATTTTGTGTTGTTTGTAGGGTAGTCCAGTGAGTTGGACGGAGTTGAGGTGTCCAGATTGGGGCGGCATAGTTAGCGACAGAACGACAAACAGCTTTGTACGTTGTCAGTAGTGTTTCTTTGTCTTTGCCCCATGTACTACCCGCTAGTGACTTCAGTACATTATTGCGTGTACGGAGGCGGTTGCAAATGTAGTTTGTATGTGTTGAGAAAGTGAGCATGTTGTCAAACAAATACAGGGTTTCGACTTTCAACCCGGATCAAGCTAGGCTCCAATGCGAACACAACCTAGTTTATGCACAATTCAAAACCGAATTATTAGTTTTAACCAAGACACGCAAAGTTCAAAATATTTCAGATTAATCAAATTAAAATTATTTTTTTTAAATGGGCAAAAATCGCAAATTACCAGCAATCTAGCTTCGATCTCTGCGCTTTCTCGCACTTGCGCCACGGCATTTTCAATTTGTGGAAAGAAAGTATTCTTGAAGGTCGTCATTAATTGCATTCTTAACGATTAAAAATTATGTATTATATAATCAAATTATAAATAACACATAAATACTACGGTTTAAACTATGAATAAGTAAAAACCAAAAAATGCATACTATCACATTAAAAAATCGATATTATGAAAATCCAATATTCATTTCTATACTATAATACCCAATACATTGAATCCATAAGCACAAAAATATGTCCATTTATATATCAAAAATGTGAAATTTGCAATACAAGGGGATACTGTAGTCTTATTGTAGTCGCTTGTAAATTTTAAATTAATTGCTGTTCACGAGGCAAAAAAATATGCAGATTTACAGATAAAAATATTTAACCCAGCCATTGCCGGTAACAAGCCCGGATGAGAAATGGGGAGTGTTGGTTCCCGTGGCGACGGAACCGACAAATTAGCCAAGAAGCCAATGGCAGGACAACAATTACAGGGCTTTAATACAGTTAGCGCAAATGGCTTAACCGCTGCGTTGGGAGTAACTGGGCTCCCTCCGAAAAATGGATTATCAGCTGAATGGAAAATTTTTAATGCAAAAGACATTCTCAACCTTGCCACCTGGAATATTCGCTCAGGCAGCCAAGCTGGCAAAATGGAACTTTTAGCCAATGAACTAGACAAATTCAAGATCGATTTAGCCACAATCACCGAAGCCAGACTCCCTGGACAAAGGGAGCGCACTGTTTCAACACCTAGTCATTCTACTAGCTTTCAACTGTATTACTCTGGCGGCGACAGCTTTAATACAGGTATAGCTTTCATGCTAAAAAGTAGTTTGAAGAAATTCGTCACCTGTTTCCAACCGATCTCAGACCGAATTGCTGCGCTGGAACTTGCTGGGCTGATACCAACAGCCATCATTGGAGTATATGCCCCTACTTATATCAGCAATGATGCCGACAAGGATATTTTTTACGACAAACTGCGGTTCACTCTGAATCAATATCAAGGAGGGAACCATATGGTCATAATCTGTGGAGATCTCAACGCACAAACAGGGTCCAATCGTTTCAGCTGGGAAGGTAGTCTCGACCCATTCAGTTGTCGAACCTCTAATGACAACGGTTTATGCCTCCTTTCATTCGCCAGTTATAACAAATGCGTCGCGTGTAACACATGGTTTCAGCATCCTATACACCACAGGCTGACTTGGTTCTCAAACAACGGTAGAGATCACAGTATGTTGGACTATTTTGTTATACATAAAAGATTTCAGAGTGCTATCCAGGATGTCAGAGTAATGCGAGGAGCTTCCATTGGATTGGACCATCACCTCGTTCGAGCTAAGTTTAAACTCCACCTGAAAGCACATTAAATTACGCGATCAATCCCTACTATGGATTATATCTGCTTAGCCGACCCTGCCAAACAAGCCCAATTTCAAATTCTATTAAGCAACCGTTTTACCCCACTCATAGCCACAGACATCAACAAAAACTGAAATGCAACTAAAACTTCTATTATAGAATCATTGAAGAAAATTTGCCCCTTAAAGAAAAGATAAATCAAACCTTGGATTTCAGACAACACCTTAAAATTGGTCGAAGAACGCACCAAGATAAAAAACACTAACCACAAACTTTATCTTTACCTGAACCGTCAAATCAAGCACCAACTGAAAGAAGACAAAGACATTTGGTGGAACACAAAGGCTCAGGAAATGGAGTCGGCTAGCAGAAAACATGACATACGCCTTCTTTACAGCACCCTAAGGAGCTGCAACGGAAAATTTAAGGCGATAACATCAAACGTTAAAAATCGAAATGATGCCCAAATAAAAACACTTGAAGGAAAATTAGAAAGATGGAAGGAGCACTTTAGCATGCTCCTTAACGACCACATCCGGCTACTCAAGATTTACAGCTATTACAAAATGCTGAGCTAGAATTTGCAAGCGAAACTACTGACCATCCGCCAACTGAGGAAGAAATCAGAACTACAATCAAACGAATGAAAAATAGTTTCCAGCACACCTGGGCAATGCCCCATATTGGCCCATCACCAGGACGGGCCGAACCAAAAGTTGGACAGGGCGAAGGGGTAACTTGGACGGGGCTATGTTTTGTACAAGGAGGAAATTTTTGGAGATAATTTAAGGAAGTGCTACGTTCGAAACCTTTTTCATGGATGGACCCACCTTTTTTCAGTGACTGACCCACTTATTAAGCTGAATGACCCACCTTTTTCAGGCACGGACCCACCTTTTTCAGGGACAGACGCACCTTTTTAAGGGTCGAGGGACCCACCTAGTGATCGACCGGGGCGACTTTTTTGGCCGGGGTCGGGGCGGTACCGGGGCTGGAAACAAATCCCCGGCCCCGGCCCGGGGCCGGGGCCGGGGCCGGGGCTGGCCGGGGTCAGACAAGGAAAATATTATTGCATGAACATACTTGGGGTGGGGGGCATAGGAAAGAAATAATGAGCAATTGCTCCATTCAGTAGTAAATGGCTTTTCATATCAAGTTTTATTACTATTTATGTCACAAGAAACAAATTTAGTCTAGTGTTTCATTGTCTGAATCATCAATAAGGTCTATGTCGCTGCTATTAGCACACTCTGTATCATTCGAATCTTAGCTACGGCTACTGCTGCTGTAGCAATTGGATGCAATAGGTATTGGATGTAATAAATGAGACATCACACATTCCCATATAGGGGAGGGGTATTACCCCCTCAGGGTCCAAGACACAAGTCACTGTCAGACGATTTTTGGTGAAAACCTTTTGAATTTTTTGAACTTAATTTTTTAGTATGGCTAAAGTGTACCTAACTATTAGAATTTCACGAAGTGATACATTATTTTATTATGTGAGCTAGAGCAAATAGATAAACTATCACTATAAAACATGCATGTAATCGCTTAAAATTTTGTGAGGTTCCCTCAGTATACCTACATGTAACGGCTGGAAATCTAGGGTAGGGGTCCCGCGCCATTTTTAGAAGGAGGGGTTAGCGACTAGATCAAAAATGGTAAAAACACATAAAAATAGCCAAAAAAGCACAGGCTTTCGCCAAAAAATGGGGGAGGGTGGTTAAATATTTTCTGACTTTCAAGGAAGTTCGGGGCTTCAAAGCGGAGATGGGGGATGGCCCAAATCCTCTGTCACATGTATATTCCTCGGCTATTTTCAGGAAGGGGGTAAGCGGCTCCATTTTTGCAGCCGCTTACCCCCCCACCATACGTGGGCAGCAAGAAAATTCTGGGGGGGGGTGCAAGATTTTTTTGAAGGTCGAAATATGGCCTTAAAAATGGTGGTATGGCGATAAAAACACCATTTTTCGACGTTTCTCATCAAGCACTATCCATTGGCATCAAAAAATTGCGAAAAAAACGAAAAAAAATTTCAAAAATTGAATTCTGGGGGGGGGTATTTTGATTTCTGGGGGGGTATTTTGGTTTCTGGGGGTGCATACCCCCCCCCAAACCCCCCCCACGCCCAGGTGTGCCCCCCACCCTTTGAAAATCTTTAAAATGGTAGAATTTTCAATAAGGAATTCTACACCTTTTTACAGTTTTTGTTCTTCAAAAATCTTTGTACATGTACAAAGATGGTCCTGAAACGTCTATGTACATCAGCAAAAATCTTCCCCGAATACAAAAAGACCGTGCTTCTAAATGTGACAATTCGGCCTGAATTTAGTTGATAGTTCGGCGCGAAGTGCCGAAATTTTTATGAGCTTCATGGAATTCACACATAAAACTCGACTGAGAAAGCTAAAACAACTTGTACAACAAAAATGAGAAATATTACAAAAATTGTAATATGCGAATTAAATCTTGTAATAAGCAACACTGCGCTTAGAATGGAAAAATGGAAAAATGTCGAATATTCAGGAACCCAAAAATTAGCCAAATACACTACTAAAGGTCGAAAAACTATGTTCTACTACCACACTGAAATCGTTACTGTACCATATTAAAGTATTCAAAAATTTGCATGTACAAAAGAATGTTTTTTGTATTCGCCAAAGATTTTTCCCGATGTACAAAGACCAGGACTATCTTTGTACATGTACAAAGATTTTTGGGAAGATAAAAACTGTAAAAAGGTATAAAATTCCAAAAATTTTTCGGCATTTCCCTCCGATATGAAAAATTGTCTGTCCTATACATCTTTTAAATGGCAAAATTTAAATTTAGAATGCAGAAATGTCAAATTTTTAGGCGCTTCGCGCCGTTTTGAGACGCAATTCTGCAGCGTAGTTTATATTCGCCTATAATTAACCTCGGTCCTAATAACTATTACACAGGAAACGCGTTTTAAAGCACACGGTTCCCATTCAAATGAATGTAAAAGTGTTTTTTGTACAAATAGTTTGTTAAAAACGTACAATTTCTAACTAGAAATAGAACGTATTTGTCAACTCTAAATCTTTTAGCCATAGCTATGAATAAATGAGTTAAAAGTGGCATTTAGTTTAAATAAGTTAAGTGGAGGAATCGAAAATATGCAGATTTTCCTGAACATTCATTCATTAAAAGCTCATTTATACACAGTAGAAAACTTATGACAAGGACTAATTAAGTATACATAAGACATGACATAAGTTTAAGACATAAGTTTATTGCAACAGCGAAAATACGTCATCAGAAAACATTAATGAAGAGAAAAATGTACAGTCGCGGAAAATGTAGAATACAGAATAAAAGACATTAAAGCAATAATGCGAATACAGCTCGCACCAAGAAGAAACATTGCTGTGCAAGGTCATAAAGGCAGTGCTCTTACTTATGACTAAGGTTTATTCTCCATAGTTGGTCTAATCAGTACAGTTCTCAAAATTAACACTTGCTCATTGATAAATAAGTGCCAGTATCACAGCCTGTACAAAATACGAATTACACTAAATTTTTCCCCGGCCCCGGCCATTTTTTGACCTTGCCCCGGCCGGGGCCGGGGCCCCGGTCGATCACTAGACCCACCCACCCTTTTGGCAGGAAGTTGGACGGTGCGAACCGTCAGTCATTGCCCAGGTATGAATTCCAGTAGAAGCACTAAAATCCGGTGGTGAGGTGATTGCCGCCCAGCTAACGAGCTTGTACACCTCCATTTGGAATGAAGGTGATAAGCCACAAGATTTTAAGGATGCCATAATAATACCAATACACAAAAAAGGAGATCCGGCTGACTGCAAAAACTACAGAGCAGTGATCGTACAGGGACCCCGACAGCGAAAACCCCCCGGCCTAAACCCCGACCCCGACCCCCGACCGGGGGCATGATTTTTCGAGTCGGGGTTGAACCTTTTTTCGGGGGTGAAATAGCATTTTATTTGTTGGTACTTAGAAGAATTGTATAAATAGCAAATAAATTCGGAACAAGGACGATTCATTCACCAGCAAAATTAATATGTTAAACTCGACACTCGCAATATTTCATAAAAAGTCATACATGTCCGCAAATTTTCCATTATGAAGTGCGCCGAAATTACTGCAGAATCACAGGCGTAGCCGGAGGGGGGATGGAGGCACATGCCCCCCGGAATTTTTCAGAAATTATGTTGATTTTTCTGGCGCAATGAGTCCAGAACATTGAGTTTAAAAAAACGTCAAAATTTTCCGGCGCTTCGCGCCGAGTCATTATTATTTATTGATATATAGATACAATGAATTTAAAAGCTTGAATCTGTTAAAATAATCCAGCACTTCGCAGCACTTTAGTGATTTAATGCACTATTAGTTCATTGAATGAAACTGCACATGCTTGTTGAACATAATAGTAAAAGTGTGAAAATGTTTGCGTACCAATTTATCTATTCTCTGCTTTGTTTATCTTTCTTTACAAGGACACATAAATCTATCTTGAATGAAAGGAAAGGCCAAATTTTCTTGTGTTTCTGCGCATTTTCTGTTTTCTGAACTAGTTAATGAGAAGGCCACAAATGGGCCTGAAAATGGTAAGAACAAAATTCTCATTGATACATCTTTCAATGACTTATTGGTTGCGACCCCTTGTTGCGCTATATACTTAGCAGAGGTCGAAAAACGCATTTCAGCTCAGAAGTTTTGTGCAGTGTAGGTGTTCATCAATTTTAAGTTTTTTTGGACTCAATTCAGAACCGAGATTTTGCTAATTTGCGAAAAATTTTAACTTTACTAATTAAAAATTATAGTGCTTTTTTACAAAATTTTCGAGGGTTCTGCTCTGGACCACGTTGGTGGCGCTTGAGCGCGCCACCCCAGACCTCCAGTCGTACAATCTCGTTCTACATGTCGAAAGAGATTTTTTGGAGGACAGAAAAGGTAAGAGGATTAGAAATTTTTAAAAATTTTTGGCGCTTCGCACCGCAATTAGTTTATCTGCTCTGTATGATTTAAGCGGTATAAATTGAGTTTAAAGAGTAAAAACGTCAAAATTTTCCTGCGCTTAGTACCGCCGATCATTGTCTTAGGGCGGTAAAATATGACTGAATTCCTTGATGCTTTGCGCCACTTATGATTTCCGAACTGTTTGTCAATAAAAAGGCGTAAATTCTACATGAAAACGGTAAAAATTTCTAAAATTTTCGGCGCTTCGCGCCATTGACTCCTCTACAATCAGCGCGTCATAGAAAACCGTTATGAAAAAACTGTGGAAGAATACGAAAAAGCGAGAGCGATTAGTGATTAAAATTGAAAGTAATGCTAAATTGCTAAAACAATGCTTGAACTTGGAATGAAAATAAAATGTTGAACATAACCACCTTTATTAGTATGCTCTACAAACAAGTGAAGGTATCGTTTTTATCCTTTTCAAATTGGTATGTAATCATGCAATGTTAATTGTTAATCTTCAACCCCGACCCCGACCCCGAAAACCGGGGTTTTTCATCCCCGACCCCGACACCGATCGGGGGTGAAAATCTTACCCCGTACGATCACTGCTACAGAGGCATAAGCCTACTGTCAACGTCGGCAAAGCTACTGACCTCTATTATCCGATCCAGGCTGCTTAAAATAAGAGAAGCAAATTGTAGAGAAGAACAAGCTGGATTTAGACCAGAGAGAGGATGCACTGACAATTTGTTTACGCTACGACAAACTGCTGGAATACGACTACGTTGTAAAAAAGAAACCTGTAAGGTTTTCGTTGACTTATCTTGCGCATTTGAAAGTGTAGACCACCAATCGCTACGGCGCTCCCTCAAGGCCGAAACCGTACCATGTACTACACTCCACATTTTAAAAGCCTTTAATGAAGGTAGTACAAGCCGAGTTAAATATCTGGGAAACACATTATCATTATTCTCAATAACACAACAGGCGTTAAACAAGGATGTACAGGGTGCAGTGATCGTACGGGGACCCCGGCCCCGACCCCGAAAAACCCCGGCCCAAACCCCGACCCCCTACCGGGGGCATGATTTTTCGAGTCGGGGTTGAACCTTTTTTCGGGGGTGAAATATAGCATTTTTTTGTTGGTACATAGAAGAATTGTATAAATGGGAAATAAATTCGGAATAAGGACGATTCATTCACCAGCAAAATTAATATGTTAAACTCGACACTCGCGATATTTCATAAAAAGCACGCCTGGTTGCCATGTTGTTAAGACGTACATACATACGTGTTCGCATATTTTCCATTATGAAGTGCGCCGAAATTACTGCGGAATCACAGGCGTAGCCGGGGAGGATGGAGGCACATGTCCCCCGGAATTTTTCAGAAATTATGTTGATTTTTCTAGCGCAATGTGTCCAGAACATTGAGTTTAAAAAGGCACAAACGTCAAAATTTTCGGGCGCTTGGCGCCGAGTCATTATTATTTATTGTTAAACATATACAATGAAATTAAAAGCTTGAATTTGTTAAAATAATCCAGCACTTCGCAGCACTTTAGTAATTTAGTGCACTATTAGTTCATTGAATGAAACTGCACATGCTTGTTGAACATAATAGTAAAAGTGCGAAAATCTTTGCGTACCAATTTATATATTCTCTGCTTTGTTTTATCTTTCTTTACAAGGACACATAATTCTATTTTAAATGAAAGGAAAGGCCAAATTTTCTTGTGTTTTTGCGCATTTTCTGTTTTCTGAACTAGTTAATAAGAAAGCCACAAATGGGCCTGAAAATGGTAAGAACAAAATTCTCATTGATACATCTTTCAATGACTTATTGGTTGCGACCCGTTGCTGCGCTACATACTTAGCAGAGGTCGAAAAACGCATTTCAGCTCAGAAGTTTTGTGCAGTGTAGGTGTTCATCGATTTTAAGTTTTTTGGACTTAATTCAGAACCGAGATTGTGCCAATTTGCGAAAATTTTAACTTTACTAATTAAAAATTAGAGTGCTTTTTTATAAAATTTTAGGGGGTTCTGCTCTGGACCTCGCTGGTGGCGCTTGAGCGCGCCACCCCAGACCCCCAGCCGTACAATCTCGTTCTACATGTTGAAAGAGATTTTTAGGAGGACAGAAAAGGTAAAAGAATTGGGAATTTTTAAAAATTTTCGGCGCTTCGCGCCGCAATTAGTTTATCTGTTCTGTATGATTTAAGCGGTATAAATTAAGTTTAAAGAGTAAAAATGTCAAAATTTTCCTGCGCTTAGCACCGCCGATTATTGTCTTGGGTGGTAAAATATGACTGAATTTGTTGATGCTTTGCGCCATTTATGATTTCCGAACTGTTTGTCAATAAAAAGGCGTACATTCTACATGAAAACGGTAAAAATTTCGAGAATTTTCGGCGCTTCGCGCCATTGGCTCCTCTACAATCAGTGCGCCATAGAAAATCGTTATGAAAAAAACTTTGGAAGAATACGAAAAAGCGAGAGCGATCAGTGATTAAAATTGAAAGTAATGCTAAATTGCTAAAACCATGCTTGAACTTGGAATGAAAATAAAATGTTGAACATAACCAGCTTTATTAGTATGCTCTACAAACAAGTGAAGGTTTCGTTTTTATCCTTTTCAAATTGGTATGTAATCATGCAATGTTAATTGTTAATCTTCAACCCCGACCCCGAAAACCGGGGTTTTTCATCCCCGACCCCGACCCCGATCAGGGGTGAAAATCTGACCCCGTACGATCACTGACAGGGTGTCCCAGCTAACTATTCGCGATTTCGTTTTATCCTAGTTTTTTTAATTCTGAATGAATTTTGTTTAAACTTCAGCAAAATATAGCAACAACATTAGAATTTATTGTGACAGAATTTTATATTCATTACTAAAGTTTTAGACCTCAACATGAGCACCACCATTTTCTACAATTTCGTACAATCTTTCACGATATTCCAACAGAGTTTTCATTCTCATTCCATACGTGATTTCATCAAATGCCACAATACTTTGATTTTTCGATTCATCGATAGTTGCAGGTCATGTGGTGTAAACTTTGGATTTTATAAATCCCCAGAGGAAAAAATCGCAGGGGGTCAAATCAGGCGATCGTGGTGGCCATGACATCGTAGGTGATCCGCGACCCATCCATCGATTAGGAAAGCTATCATTAAGCCAATTTTGAACATTTCTGCCCCAATGTGGCGGAGCTCCGTCTTGCATAAAAGTGATATCCTTTTGAATTTGGCGGCGTTCCAATTCAGGATAAAATTGGGTCTGCAGCATTTCTAAGTAGCGATCACTGTTGACAGTTTCATCAAAGAAATAAGGGTCACCTACGATGCCATGGCCACCACGATCGCCTGATCTGACCCACTGCGATTTTTTCCTCTGGGGATTCATCAAATCCAAAGTTTACACCACACGACCTGCAACTATCGACGAATTGAAAAATCGAATTATTGCGGCATTTGATGAAATTACGTATGAAATGAGAATGAAAACTTTGTTGGAATATCGTGAAAGATTGTACAAAACTGTTGAAAATGGTGGTGCTCATGTTGAGGTCGAAAAGTTCAGTAATGAATATAAAATTTTGTCACAATAAATTCTAATGTTGTTGCTATATTTTGCTGAAGTTTGAACAAAATTCATTAAGAATTAAAAAAACTAGGATAAAACGAAATCGCGAATAGTTAGCTGGGACATACTGTATAATATCGCCAATGCTTTTCAATGTGGCCATGGACTGGATACTCAAAAAAACGTTCAAGGATAGGCCTGGCGTCCAAATGGGGAAAAATTTCAACATCACAGATTTGACATACGCAGATGATATTGTATTTTTAACTGATACAATTCAAGAGGCCCAAGAAACTCTAACTGATATGGCAAATGTTGCCAGCACACTTGGTTTAACTATTAGCGTTGAAAAAACCAAATTTATCTACACTGGCATCCAACAGGCCGCGCTAACTTTAAACAACAACCCAGTCGAGGAGGTGAACGCTTTTAAATATCTAGGGTCCGTTTAGATAGCCAGAGCGTAGCAGCCACAAAGGATGTCAAAAGTCGTATTGGTCTCGCCTCTGCAGCTTTTGCATCTATAAAAAATGCATGTGGAGTCAGCAGGCCATAGCTATCTCGACAAAAATGCGAATTTTCAATGCCTCAATACGTACCATCTTATTATACGACTCAAGAATCATGGACAGTTCTCAAAAGAGACCTAAATTTACTGAAACGACTCCAACTTCGTTGCCTACGTAATATGCTATATATTACGCTGAGAGATCGATGGAGAAACGAGGACGTTCTATGTACTAGCCAATACCAAACCACAATATATACACACATTAAAAGACAACGACTTAAATGGTTCGGTCATGTGAGTCGAATGGAGAACTTTAGACTACCGTTCCAATGCTTAACAGCTGTTAGACCAACAGATTGGAAAATCGCAAGAAACGCTCCAAAAATAAACATGCTCGAATCAGGGCGCGCAAGACCTCCAGTCCAACCACTACATTTTTCATTAACCAATGCTCTGAAAGCCGCCATAAATCGTAATCAATGGTGTGGAATAATACGAGACGCCCTGCCGTTCTCATTGCCTTACAGAAGATAACATAATCGTTTATGAAGATTAAGTCAAAATATTTAAAAGGTACACTGTTGCCATATTACAATGTCGCGCGAGAATTATTTAAATAATAATCTATCTCCGCATTTCCAACCCGAAAAACCCACAAAATTGTATATACATACTCGTGAAAAACGTAAAAAAATTTAAAAAATAAAAATATCACTAGAAAATTAATGCAAATTTTAAAAACCAAATTATATAATTGCATGATATACAGAGATACTGTAGTTATTCAGCAGTCACGACTGAACTTTTAAAATAATGATCAATCAAGCATATGCATTTATGTATAAGTCAGAAATAATTTCAAACATAATGTTAATGAGCAGTGTAGTCATACTGTAGCCGCGTTAGAATTCCAAAGATAATCACCCTATCACTGCATTGCTTTTCGAAAAACGCGCGCATATTTTGTTCCAAGGCGACCAATTGTTTGTTAGTCGACGACGAGCTGCAACTTTGCTTGTGTTCCTTTATTTGTTTGTGGCAATTATCTAATATATAAAGTAACTAAAATGTCAAAAAGCAGAATTGAGCTCAATCGAAAGAAATAAATAGAACAAACGAATAAATATGGTTTTATTACAGAAAGAATAAATGAGAATTCAATTTGTGTATACTGACGTGACATTAACTGAAACGATTTTAGAATAATCGTACTTTACACCATTTTTATATCATGGTTTAAACCGGATTTTATCAATAATAGTCTGAACCGTTTAATCATAATTTAGGCCGGATTTTATCAATAATCGTACTTTGAACCGCTTTTAAACGAACAACGGCAGTTTAAACCGTTATATTAGTTTAAACCATGTTCAAGAAAAATATGTAATAGTAGTGTAAATCGTTCCTATGCTAATAATCTTTGTTTAAAACGCTTTTGGATAAAAAATCGCGATTCGAAGCGCTTTTAAAATTAAGCATTGGACATGTGATCGGTCTTTTGTACGAATATAGCGGTTTAAACCGTTTTTGTACAAGGTAATTTACAAACCGCTTTCATAAAAATAACCACAATTTAGAGTGTTTTTGTAATAATCGTAGTTTAAACCATCTTGATAGGAAAGAACAATAATTTAAACCATTTTTATACGAATAATAATAGCTTGAACCGTCTTTACACTAATAATTGTGATGTAAACCCTATTTATCTGAATAATCACCGAATAATGCGCATTAAGCCAGCTCGGGATCATTAAGTACAATTAGGTTTAAACTGGGTTAAATTAAATTATTTCGAAAACGGTCCAATTTATCATCTTAAAATAAATAAATTATTAAATTAATTTTTACTCAACTAAGTTAAAGCATACTAACTCGATTTCACATACATATGGACGTTTTAAGCCGACATCAATCTACAATTTAAACTTTACGAGCGTCAATGTAACTTTTAGCTTTTACTTTGACCTTTAAGCTCCAAAATATTTATTCGCTTTTGAACTATAAGCGCCAAATAATAATTTAGAAACTTGTATATGATGTTTACCATTTTTTATTTATTTATTAATTAATTTATTTTTCATGTACGTGGGCGCTGTTTATTACAAAGCTGGTTGATGTTGCTATTTTTCACAGATTTATTGACAAAAAATATATGTATATCGTTATCCTATATTCGTTTTTACTTTTAATCAAAATTTATTTGACTTCATTTTATTAAATTTAAATACTAATTGTTTAAAATTTAATGAAATTATCATAAAACTGGTCAAAAAATTGTCTCAAATTCACGCCCAAATTCGATTCGAAGTCAGTTGAAGTTTCGGACGAAAAAGTCATTTCGGTTATTATTTCTCGTCTAGCGGTCAGGCCCCCATCGGCGATATTTTTCGGCGCATTTCGATCAGTCAAACTGTTTTCCTCCAAAAAATACACTTATTGTATAAAAATAGAATTTAAATAAAAAAATCAAAATATATAATCATTACAAAAGTAAATTAATATATGTATAAATGTTTAATAAAATATTTATATTAAAATATTTTATTGAAGTAGCAATATTGAATGAAATATTAATTACAATATACATTAATTAAAATATTTTAAATTTTGAAAAATATTTGAGTGATTAAAATACAATTTTATTAAATTTAATAAAACAACTGATCGTATGAATGTTATAAGGATTTTTGTGACAAAAATAAAAAAATTAAACGATTAGTCGAATAATTACGTGTATAAATTAATAATCTGATTACGTAATTACACTGTGAAGGTATTTTACACTATCTCTCTACTTTGCTTAATTATTGTATTTCGACCCTACCATTGCCAAATACAGTAATCCTTGATTTAAAAAATATTCGTCATTCATAATTACAAAATTTTTAAGTAAAAACGCATTGAATATAATCTCGGATAATATTTGACCAATTTCGGGTTGATCTATCACTAAAATAATTAATTTACCGACAAACTAATTAATTAATAGATTGATTAATCAACTAATCTTAGGACGAATGAGCTCCGAACTGTATCGATTACTATTCGAATGATTCCGAATTGATCAATTTCCAAAATATATAATTAATCAACAAATTAATTAATCAATTAATTAATTAATTAACGAACCAACCAAAGTAAAAAGAACTCCGAATTTAATATCGAGTAATACTTGATTAGTTTCGACTGATCAATTCCCGAAATAATTCATCCGCAGACTATAAATATGTAATTACTATTAAAAAATTAATCAATTAAAAAATTACTAATTAATTACAAATTATTCACTCAACTAATTAATCAATAAGTCAATAAAGGTACGTATAAACGAGCTCCGAATTTATAATCGATTAATATTCAGTTAATTCGGGTTGATCGATTCCCGAAATAAATCATTCGCTCACAAACTAAGTATTTAATAATTTAATTAATAGCAAATTTATTAGTTAAATAACCAATTTAATATTTAATGAATATAAGCTTTATAAATCACTGAAATAATTAATTTGCCGACAAAGTAATTTATTAATTAATTAAAAATTCAATGAATTAATCAACAACAAATTAATTAACTAATCAATTAATCAATCAAAGTATGCACGTGTTCGAGCTTCGGATTCAATATCAATCATTATTTGAATAATTCCAGGTTGATCGATTCCCGAAATAATTAATTCGTTAACAAGTTATTAATTAATAATTTGACAAATTTGATATTTGATCAATTTAAGGTTGATAAATCACCGGAATAATAAATTTACCAACAAATCAATTAATTAATTAATCAGCAAGTTAGTCAATAAATAAATTAATTAATTAATCAGTCAATCAAAGTACGAACGAGCTCCGAATTGAATATTAATGTCTGAATAATTCCAGGTATATCAATTTCCGAAATAATTAATTCGCTCACAAAGAATTTGATTAATTATTTAAAAAATTAATTAATCAGCAAATTAATTGATTAATTAAAGTACGCATGTACGAGCTCATTGTTTTGCGAATTCGAATGACTGCTGCGCCATTGATCGGCGGCATTTTTTAATCGATCGGCGTCCAACGCAGAATTTCTCGCGTGGGCGTTAAAGCACGGCGCATCGGATTGTGGGCGTGGCTGCTGTTCGCCCACGCAGTTTCCTATTGATCGAACCGCGCCCACGCCGTATCCTATTGGCTTATGCCCGCCAGCGCCGCCTCCCATTGGTCGAAATCCGTCCGCGGCGTTTCCCATTGGCTGGCGACAAGCCGAGTCGTTTTCCAATGGCTGGCGACTGGCCACGTCGTTTCCCATTGGCCGCTGACCGCCCACGCCCCTTCTTTCTCTTTCCTTTCCCTTTCCCGCGCCGCCGCCTCCCGGTGCATGAAAAACCGACGCCTGCGAACAGCGGTCGCTCAAACGCTCGGCGACGACGCTGGCCGGTCGGTGCGAACTAGCCACCGAATCTTTGTCGCTCGCCGTCACGACCACACTGTAACAGTTGAGACGAGACATACGCTTGTGGGGTTTAAACAGGTCTAGACCCCCTCAGAATGAAAAAGTGGAAAATTTTGTGGGGAAAATGAGGCAAAATGAAGGCAAAAATGACAAATGTCAAATTGAAGGGAAATTGTGTAATGCCTTACTTTTAACGCTATTTTAGCGCACCATTCGTTGAGGTCATTTTGGCCCAAAAAGCTCAATTTTTGACCACCCCCCCAGCCCAGATCGGCCATGCTGTGCATCTAACGTTGAGACCAGGCCCGTATCCGACGGGGTGAACGGGGGGAGGAATCCCCCTGAAATTGTTTTCAGAATTTTTAGATATGGAGCTGCATAAGTTTTTGGCAGTTCCCAGCGTAAAAATGCTCAAATTTTCGGCGCATCAATTTAATCAAATATCAAATACTAGTTAATATGCATTTAAACCTTTTCCGAGATGAAATTATCCGTGTAATCAAATTTATTACACTTCATCTCGTCAACAAGATCCGCAATTGAGTATGGCAGAAAACGTGAAAATTTTGTGACGCTTTGCGCCGGATTTGTTGTTCATGTGCACCGTTTGCCTTCTAAATCGCTCAAAACTGCTCAAGCTCAAGTTAGACATGGCGAATTTGTCAAATTTTTCCGTCGCTTGGCGCCAGAGTACTTTTACTTCTTTTTTGTTTTATTGGAGTATAAATATTGAGTATAAAAGATTACAAAGAATGAGTATAAATACATAAGTTGAAAAGCTTTTGATGAATTGAATGATATGAAATCAGCTATGCAGACAGTTTGAACGATAGATTTCGAGTATGATTATTGAAAGTATAATTTTTTTGAATTTCCAAGAAATTTTTCTTCGCCAGTGTATAGAGCTCGTCGAGAAACGTTCAAAAATGCCTTTATTCTGGCCGATCTCCAAATAGTTCTCGAGATATCAGACTTTAAAATTTGAGATTCCCTCCTGAAAACAAAATTTCGGATACGGGGCTGGTTGAAAGAAACCATAAATTTAACGGGATTGATAGGGGATCCCCTTATCCAAAATTGATTGTCTCCCTCATTCTCCCCAATGCCAGGACATTTTTGACCAAACCTTGATTTTTTTTGAATTTTGGCCTTTTTTTGTCCATTTTTTAGTCTTCTTTGGGCAAAAACTGCAGGTCATCGCCCCTAGAAATGGCCAAGGACCCTCATCAGACGTGTTCTTGCGGGGAAGTTTACCCCCTCCCCCGAATAGCAACTGACTACCCGCAAAATGGCTGCTACATCCCCCCTAGAATTGTCGATTTTTGGTAAACGTTAGTAAAATTTGTAAAAATTATGCCTTTTTAGGCGTTTTTAGCTCGTTTTTGGCTCAAAAATCTGAAATTTTCGGCGCTTCGCGCCACATGCACATTTTTTGACTATATTTTGTTCAATTTACTCAATTTTTCAATTTACTCAAACAGTGTTTTGGACGTGTACCCATCGTTTTTTAGCCAAAAAAGGCACTTTTTAAAAAAATTTATAGGCCTGACCCCCCAGATTCCCATGCTCTTAATACATGACCCTAACCCTAAATCCAGACGTTTCATGTGCGCTTGAGATGATACATGATATTGTTGGGTGGGGGTTACACCACAACTGGGCAATAGCCCATCCCAGTCAGTCCATGGAACGGGCTAACACAAAAGCTGGACGGGCTGAAGGGTCCAATTAGAAGGGCTAATTTTGAAAACAAGTGAGAGTGAAAAAATCAAGGTGAATTGTATTTTTTCATCTAACTGTTTTGCAGCCAAACTAGAGACCAATCAAGCTTTGATAGCCCATACTTTTTGGGCTGAAACTTTGATTGGCCAGGTATATATGAGTTCCTACAGGAAAGTTTACACCCCCAGAATTCGCAATTTTCTAAAGGTTTCCAAAAAATTAGTAGAAAAAATGCTGTTTTACGCGTAGTTAGCTATCTATGTTCGAAAGTGACAAATTTTGGGCGCTTTGCGACATACTTTGACTGTTTTTCTATTGAATTTTTCGATTTTTGGTTTTTTTCGAAATTTTTCGATTATGCTCTAGAAAGATAGAGCAGCGTCAGAAAAGGCGAAAAGCCATGTTTTGGACACTTATCCATACATGTAACGGCTCGAAATTTTCGAGTGGGTCCATATGTATATACATGCACAGCATGGGAATTCTAAGGGTGAAATTATAAAGGTTTTGTGTCCAAAAATGGTAAGTACCACTGTTTTTTTTTGTACGAGCCTCTTTGTACATGTACAAAGATCTCCGGAAAAGTCTTTGTACGAGCGAAATTTTTTTGTACATATAACGTATAGATATGCAATTGAATGTACACATTTTTACATACTACTAGATTGTTATCCGTGACCCGCACGCTTAGCAGAAGGTGTAACTTTGTCCTAAATTCAGCTAGTTATATTAGTTCGGCCCGAAACGATAAAAATTTTCATGAGTCTTAGGTTGAAATTACACATAAAATTCGACTCAGTAAGTTAAAATGACTTGTGTTACACAATTATAAATAATAAGCGGTTGCAATGTGCTGACTGAATCTCATAATAGTCACCAATTTGCTTATGAATTTAATGCAACGCAAAGATAAAAGAGTCAATTTTATCTTCAAACGGCATAAAACAGTGCAAAGTTGTTTAATAGTTCTTTTTTTCTGCACAGTGCAAAGTTGTTTAATAGTTCTTTTTTTCTGCACAGTGCAAAGTTGTTTAATAGTTCTTTTTTCTGCATAAAATCTTTATAAAACAGTGGAAATAGATGTAAAAGATGCTTCAATCTGTACAAAGATGCCCACAGAGAGATTTTGGAGTGTTAAATGCCCGCGCTTGGAGCTAAATAGAATGAAATTATGATACTCGGCGCGAAGCGCCGAAAATTTTAGAAATTTTGCTAAAAAATACTCAAAAAACGTTAAAATTATCATTACTTTGCCCGAAAAGTCTTTCTACATTGTACAAAGATGGCTCCGAGAATCTTTGTACGAGCCTCCAAAATCTTTGTCTCGTACAAAAAAAACAGTGGTAGGTACGCTTCAAAAACATCCTAAGTCAGCGTTTCTGACGATGCTCTATCTTTCTAGAGCATAAAAAAACAAAAAAGTCGGAACAAATCGAACAAAATATAATCAGAACATGAGTATAATGGTGTAAAAAGCATCTTTTCTACAACTTTTTATAAAATTTTTTAGTATTTTCAAAAAATCGCCAATTCTGGGGGAATGAAAATTTTTTTGCGAGGTCAAAATTTTTAATTTTTCAGGGGGGCCTCTCCTCCCAAGATCATGTATGGTGGAATTTACTTACAGATGCACAAGGTCAGGTTAACCAGGAGACCAGAGGATTTTTCACTACAGTAATCACGTTTTTGGCGATTTTTGCGTCAAAATCGCTTAAAAATACATTATTTTGGCTAAAAGTGCTCGACAGTGCCTAACTTTTGGAATCTTCTACGGAGGGATGGAGTAATAACCCCTCTCACCCCTCCCTATGTGCATTTATGGGTCCAATGTCACTTTTAGGAGGGGGAATTACCTCAATTTTTGGTCCAAAAACGCTTAAGAATTGCTAAAAACGGCCAAGAAATTCTATTTTTCCCAAAAATCAAGGGGGATCAAAAAATTTATTGCCTTTTTATTTATTTTATTTTATTTTTTTCAAAAATTTCATTCAATTTTACGTCTTCCAAAAGGCACTTTAAAACCTCACCCTTCTTCCCCGAGATTTCCATGCTGCACATGTCTGGTTGGAAACTCATTAAAGCGCATAAACTTGGTCACATTTATACGCATGATGGCTTCAGGGACAATCACCCCCTGACAAAAGCCGGTAGCCAAAGTTCAGATCTTTTTACCCCCCCAGCCATGCCTTTCGGGCAAAAATCCGGTCACGACTTTTGGTTATTTTTAGGTTTCTTTGGCGTTTTTGGCCAAAATTATAATGTCGCGTACCCCACCCCCGGCCTAAAAATGGCGTACTTTCACCCACCAAAACTTTGAGCTGCTACATGTTCGTCTGAAAGGGGGACGGGAGTATCTTCATAGAACGCCTAAAAGTCAGACATTTCTACCCTTCCCCCTTCAGGCACGTAGCTGGCTGTCCTATTTTAGGGGGACCAACACCAATTTTGGGGGTCCAAGGTCCAAAAAGGCCAAAAATAGCACAAAATAACGTTTAAAAAGTCCTATTTTTCCGGATTTTTCTGCATTTTGGGGGGGTCAGACCCCCCCCCATTCCCCACAGCTACGTGCCTGCCCTCCTTCCCTCCAATTTCATCTAAGAAAAATTTCGATTTTTGGCCATTTTTTCAGTGCTTTTTTGCCATTTTGGACCAAAAATGAAAAGTCGTTAATTTCCTCCATTATAAATATAACCGATCTAGTCCTACCATACAAGTAAAGGCCTGAAATATTAGGTGGGGCCCCAACCATTTGGAGGGAGGTAAATGACCTAAACATGGCAAAATAATACCTGCAAATGGTCAGAAAAACGCAAATTTTCGCCAATAATCGGAAAAAAGGGTTAAAAATTTTGCGACTTTAGGGGACAGAAGGACAACCAGATTTGGTTGGGGATCCCGAAACCCCTCTTGTTCCATGTAAGGTCTACATCGAAAACCCACCGCACACGGCCAATTATGCTCCATCTATAAAAGCAGCTACTTACAATGACCATATACATAACAGAGGGCGGGGATCCCCATCACACGTGGGCGCGGGGTGGGGGGAGAATCGGGTTCAGGGAGTAGCCCCCCCAGAAACCAAAATACCCCAGAATTCAATTTTTAAAATTTGTTTTACCGCAATTTTTTTGATGCCTATAGATAGTGCTTGATGATAAACATTTAGAAATTGGGTTTTTTCGCCATACCACCATTTTTAAGACCAATTTTTGACCTTTAAAAAATCTGGGACACCCCTCACCAAAACTTTGGTGCTGCCCATGTATGATCCCATCCTATAAGTCGGCCGTTCTAAGCCATCGAAGCCGAAAATTTGCTATAACTCCCTGATTTTTGAAAAAATTGAGTCTTTTGGCTATATGCAGTTAGTCATTTCGGGCCACAAACTGAAGGTCGCTTATCAGACAAGCGCAGCACGGGAATTTAAGAAAGTTCGGGTGAAATTATAAAGTTCCTATTGGAACTAAAAATGTTGGATATGCATCAAAAGCATCGTTTTTGAGCGTTTCTGACGATGCTACCATTTTTTAGCGCATAAAACGTAGAAAAGCTTTAAAGAAAGAAAATGAGCAAATTAAACAAAAGATGAACAAAAATGAATAAATGGCGCAAAGCGCCAAAAATTTGACACTTGAGCAAACAGATAGCGAAAAACAGCTAAAAGAGCGACTGTTTTTTCAAATTTTTTGTAGAATTTCAAAAATCGAGACTTCCGGGGGGCGAGAAAAGTTTTTTTGGGGTGGGGAGCATAGGTGGGCACCACCAAAACTCTAAGGAGAGTGTGCAAGATTTTACAAAGGTCAAAAAATGGTCTTAGAAATAGAGGTGTGGCGAAAACACACCATTTTTCAACGTTTCTCATCGAGCACTATCCATTTGCATCGAAAAATTGCAAAAAAACAAAAAATTTCGAAAACTGAGTTCTGGGGGTTATTTGGTTTCTAGGGGATATTTGGCCTCCTGGGGTATGCATACCCCACGCCCACGTGTGGTGGGAGATGGGGGTGAAAAGCCCCACAGATGACGTAAGCAGATGTCTGACTCTAACTCACTCGTTTTGCGCATCTCTCAGCACGGCCCCTTGTCGGACGTTCAAACACTTTTGCTCCATCAAGGCTTGCCGAACGGCCCGAAGCTTTTCGTCGCGGCTTGCCGCCGATTCGTACGCGTCATCAGCGACGCCACCGCATTTGTCGTCGCGCGCTCTTTGGGCGGCCGACGCGACGTTTTCACGATTTTTCGCCGCATCGCGCTGTTTGCACGCGACGGCGGCCGCGATCATTCTTTGCGCGGCGGGCGTTTCGCTGATGACGTCATCGATGGATTTTCGATTAATGGTGGCGGCGACGCCGCCGTCGCGTTTGTCATCGCGCGATATCTGAACGCCGGCGTGCCAGACGTTTGCCCAATTTTTCGCCGTGTCGCGTTGTTTTCCGGCTAAGGCGGACGTTTTTGACAAAACGGGCGCTTCGCTGATGACGTCATCGACGTTTTCGGTCAATTTGCGACCGACGGCGGCACCGCCGCGATTTTGGACAACGTCGATTGTAGGAGAGTCGTCCAAAATATTGTGCACGCGCGACTTCTTAGCTACCTGCGATAGTGACGCGGAAAGATGGCAATCGCAAGATGCTCGTGAAAAACATCAGGGCACATCATACGTGTACCAGGAGTTATCATCCCCACCAACCATACGTTTAAAATAGGGATGGGTTTAGCACCGGCACCGGTGCCAGGGTATGTGGCACCGTCCGGTGCCAAGCTGGCATTGGAGCCGGTGCCAATTAGTAAACGCAGAAGATGATTCAAGTCAATCATCTCAAATGTTTCTCTAACGATTTAAATTTTTATTTCATTCTTGAATTTCTAAAATTAAATTGATGCTCGTTATGCTCGACTATATTTATTTTTCGTAGTGGTTGTGTTGATTCATCATTTGAGTACATTGTTAATATTCCTAAATCAATGCAGGAATTTGGCTACTTGACTTGACATAATAGAAATGATCTATCGTTTCTCGATCAATATTCCTTCCAGTTTCAATGAGTTTTTTAAAATAATTTTTCGTTTTTACTTCTAGAAAGAAGAATATCAGAAGCGCCAGAAAATGGTCTTTGACGCACAGTTTTCATGGTTTTAAGCCCCACAAAGCAGTTTAAAAAACAGGTTGGCTAGCCTACTGAATTTCCATGCTGAAAACATGAAACATACAAATATCGGTCATTTTATGTTGCAAGATATCGAATGAAAACAATAATTAATATGCGGTGAAAAATTAATAATACCTAGAGGAAAATATAGAGCATGATGGTAAATATTAGGCGATGTATCTTACATGGATCTGAACTACTGTCAAACCACCTCTTAAAATTTTCATACACAAAATATAGCTTTAAATTCACACCGGCACCGAGAAAAAATGGCACCGATGCACCTCTAGTTTGAACGACTCAAAATTAAAGTGGAGCCCCGCCAGTGATCGATAGGGCTAGAACAACCGGGCCCGGGCTCAGCTACCGGGCCTGGGAGATATATACGTAACAAGTATTTGTTAAGCCCTGATGTTTATTAGTAAATACATGAATAAATATCTATTTATGTTTGCATAGATATAGTAAGGCAAAAATGCAAAACAAAATTTTAAATTAAATATAAGTTAAAGTTACATGATAATTGATAAGCTATAACAAGATATTATCATATGTAAGGGTAAAATGAGCCTCGGTCAGGCCCGTAGCCAGGATTTTCTGACCGGGGGTGCGGACCATAGGCATGTAGTATTGTTAGTCCGGGTTCTAATAGGATAATTGTGAGCATTATTAAACTGAAATAGCCTTAAACATGGTGAATTATTCTTCATTATAAGTACTATTATTTTTAGCAAGCTAGCACTTTTGCTGAAAAATTTGATTTTTTCAAATTCCGATTTGATTTTGCTTTTTGAATATTTTAATTTCTCTTTTATGTCTAGACTACAGGAATGGCATACAGTACAATCAGCTTCTTGGTTAAGCCTATTTTAAAAAGAGCCGTGACTTAAGCTAAGGAACAAATTGGAAACACACACACACACACACACACACACACCACACCACACACGCACATGTTATGTGAGCACTCAATTTTGGTCAATTAAAGTACATTTGCATAAAACTTGATTTAAATGCATTTTTAGCTTTGGGTTTGAATTATTCACAGAAAAATTATCCTTCAGTTGTCCTGGGATCGAGAAAGCTCCACAAGCCCCTTCATGCATGTTGGCTTGATCTGCGTTACTGACCTCAACATGCAGGTCTGATATGGGCGATGTGCACACAATGGAGAACTTATAAAAAAGCAAAAATAACATGCTGTTTTCTAACAATAAAAAAGCAAGGCAAAGCAAAGGCTAACATCTTTTACAATATACATAAGTACATCTTTAGCTGATTTTTGTTAAGCTTTTCAACAACTTTAACAAAACATATGCATTGTTAGATGATTTTCTCTGAACTTTTCATCTCTGCATTCAATCAATACCATTAATTATATACAAGCAAATCGTCTGTCATTCTTAATAAGCAAACGGATTAACAAATAACTGCAAAATAGTTATATCAAAAACGTTTATTTTGCAGATTAAAAAAACAGAAGAAAACAATTATAAATCAAAGATCAAGTCGTCGCTTTTTCTTTTTGAACAAGTCTAAAACATCATCACTGCTAAAGGGTATGGCACGATGCGTGTAAACTAAAGCTAGATTTGTAAAACGTGACTCAGACATCGATGACCGCAAATAAGTTTTTAAACGGCGCATGGTAGAAAAGCTCCTTTCTACAGTTACAGTCGTAACAGGTAAAGTTGCGAGTATTTGTAAAGCTCTGTGGACGTTAGGCCGAAAAGACTTATCACAGACAGCTAAAGCATCCAAAACGTTCGAGGGTCTGCTATTCTCTAGTCCCAACATCCAAGAAGAAAACTCAAATTTAAATTGAGATAGAGAGCAACTAAATTCATCCACAAACTGATTATAAATCTTTTCCAGCCTTTGCTCATTATCGTAATAACTCGGAATCAAGTACTGGAGAGAAAAGGTCTTCAGAGTACTGCTGTCAAAACGTATTGAAATTTGATCCTTCAGATCCAGCAAATATTTTCGGTAGAATTGAGAAAAATAATACGTTTTTGCATCAGTAAACCCAGCTGGGAATGCAACATGCGCCCCAAGATCTGCTTCAATCATTTTTGAGCCCGCATTTTCGAAGATCACATCAGATTTCTTTTGGTCATCTAGAGCAGCAATTATACAATTCGTAAATTTCTGAATTTCCAGCTGACATTTCACCAGATCCAAATTAGATGACTGAAGTTTTGTTGCTATATTCAACAAAAGGTCCGAAAATTCAGACAGTAAACAAGTTGCAAAAATGAATTCAAAATTTGCAATCATCATGGCGAATTCTTTAGCTTTCATATCGTTTTCGCAGTTATATATTTTGTTCAGTGCCTCAAGAACATATACAAACAAGACTCTGAAATTGTCAATTGCTTTGTGCTTTTCGACCCATCTAGTCATGCATAGACGTTTCAGCTTATCACATGGCAATGTTTTTGGTAGCTGATCGATAATATCTTTTAGAATTTGCATTCTTTTTGGCGATTGATGGAAATAGAAGCATATTTTTTCAATCAATGAAACAGCGAGTCGGATCTGAGGTATTCCTGACATTGAAGACAGAGCTAAATTTAATAAATGAGCAGCGCAGTGATAATATATAGCTTTCGGATATAAACATTTGATTCGGGCCTGGGCTCCCTTTAAACATCCAGCCATAGCTCCAGCACCATCATAACACTGCGCATATAAGTAATCCATATTTAAGCCTGAATCTACTAACAGCTTAACAATAGACTCGGCAATTCTTTCACCGGTTCCATAAGACAGTTCGACAAAACCCAAAAAATACTCAAAAACCGTCGCATTCTCCACAAAACGAATAGAAACGCTCAAATTGGAACGCATGCTAATATCAGTTGCCTCGTCAGCTAGGACAGAAAAGCACTCACTGCTGTTAACTCTTGCAATAATTTGGCTTCGAATAAGATCAGCCATACAGCCCAATAATTCATTCTGAATTTCTGGAGACAAATATTTAGCATTTTTTCCAGAACTTTGTAAATGCTTTCGAAGCTCCTCATCATTGCAAACGTTAACTTGATACCGAATCAATTCTCTGAAATTGCCTTCATTCGCATTACTTAATTCAGTCAGATCTCCAGTTTCTGAATCTCCTCTTAGTGCACAATTTTGCTGCGCCAAAAATTTGATGATTTCGATGATTTTCTTGAGAATTCGATTGTTCTGAATGCGATCCTCATGCTCTTTTTGAGAAAGCTGATGCAAAACAGTCACATTGCGCATTTTTGCTTCAATAAAAGATTCGCCTCTTGCATAATTTTGTCCATGATACTGGGAACTTGCGTGTCGATCCAAACTTTTGTGAGCTTTTTTAAGATGCAGATAAGAAGAGAATGGACTCAAGACAAGGGCGCCCAACTGCTGGTCATTAATTTCGTTAGATCCAAATAAAACACAGTACTTGCAAAATCCACCACTTTTTTCCGCACTATAACAAAGCCATTTTTTGTACTTATCGTTTTCGAGCCATTCATACTGAAATTTCCGCGGATCTTTTTTAGACTGACTCAATTTTACTGGGAAGCAAAATTTGGAATCCGGGCGCCAAGTATCCTGCAATAGCTTTAGCTTTTTGGCATCATCAATGTTTCTCTGATTTACATACTTCCCAATGTCAAGATCCGAAAAGCATGATGCTTCAGCTGGTGGGATTGGTTCATTATCTCCACTGCCCAGGTCAGATAAATTTTCTACTTCGGAGTCAACTTGCGCAGTTTCTGTAGTATCAGTTCTACTCCGTTTTTGGAGAAAAGCTGTCAGATTAGACTGTCGCTTAGACATTTCGAAATTCAGCTAATATGTCAATATTTGTAACGCTAAATAATTTACAGCAGGTGTGCATTCAATAAGGGTGCGATTGCATGTGCAGGTACGTGCAGCAAAAAAGATAAGCACGTCCTAAATTAAAGTAAAGCTTTTAAACATGAAAAATTAATAAAAGACGTTTCAAAAAAGCTAACAAATCTATGTGCATAGAACAATAAAGCAAAAAAATATAGACAGCAAAGCATAAAAAAGAAAAGTCTGTGCAAGATTAAAAACTAACTATTGATACACAATAATGGGTTGCCAGAAGAGGGCCAAATCAAGAACTTTTGTCCCACAGATGAGTAAAATTCTAGGTTTTTCATACTCCAGTAAATTGAATTTCTTTGATATTAGGTCAAAATTGCTTTAAAAACAATAATTTTGGACAAAAATTACTAAAAAGAAACTACACAACTTATGCTTTGATAATACCCCCTCTCAACCATCATTATGTGTACGTATAGCGCAGTTTTAAAGTGCAGTGACGCAATAGCATGCCTGAGATCCATACATGTTAGAGTTAAAAACACCCTAAATGGCCGACAATTTCAATTTTTCCAGAAATAAGTAGAGTAAAAAATTTTGTGGCTTTAGGGTATGACAACAATCAACTTCGGGTGGGACAATCTCCTATCTCCTTTCATAACTAAGCTGAAGTCACTAGGATCGTATCAAAGCCCATGGTCCAAAGTTCTTAAAAAGGGGTAAATCAAGCTTTTTCAGCTTTTCTAAAGTTAAATAAAAAATTGTATAAGATAAAGTTTTGCAACTTGGTTTTATTAAGCACTAATTGGCTCAGCAGAATCAGAACATGACCTTAAGCAGATGACAATTTATGTAGGAACTTTTTTGAGAAAAAACTTCTTAAAATCTAATAGAAATTCGCATTTGAGTGAAGGTGTACATAATTAGTTAAATTAACTGTGTTAGTTCTACTTAGCTAAATCATTTCTGTCAATTTCTACCCCTGTCTACTTAATAAAACAGCAATCCTAAAAAGAATGCCAAAATAAGCTCAAAAATTGATCAAGTTGATTGTATTTATCTATATGTACATCGGCATGGAAAGGAGTAAAGGGTACTAAACCACACATGGGCGTGGGGGGTTTGGGGGGTATGCACCCCCCAGAAGTTGAAATACCCCCCCCCCAGAAATCAAAATACCCCCCCCCCCCAGAAAAAATTTTTTTTGCTTTCTTAGCAATTTTTTGATGCCATTGGATAGAGCTTGATGAGAAACGTCGAAAAATGGTGTTTTTTTGCCATACGACCACTTTTAAGACCATTTTTTGACCTTTAAAAATTTTTTCACCCCCCCCCAGAAATTTTTTCACCCCCCCCAGAATTTCGGTGCTGCCCACCTATGTACTAAACCCCTACCTAGGTAAATTAAGTACTATTAGGCAATTTTAAGAGAGTGGAAGCTGTGGCAAGATAATTGTTGAGCTTTCTGAGAAGAAAGCTAAAATTCTATTTAAAACAGTAAAAATGTAAAATTCTTTGGTGGTTCGCACTATATTGATGATTTTTTCTCATCGCATAAAATCTATAGATTGGCTATACTTCAATAGCAAGATTCAAAAAGTTCAGTTTGCCTCATGTAACCTGATGGGCGCTGTGCAATATTAAAGTGCCTAGAATGCAAGTACAGAATGTAAACCACCTCTGGCCCTTATCCATGTTTGCGTTTATTACTAACCAATGGAGTAGGTAACGCGTTGCAGTAATTTAAATTAGCAGACAGCAACGATAGGTAAATTAGCTTTTTTACATCTGTAATGAATTGAATAGAGAAAAAAAAGTTTAGACGGATGAGTTGAGCAGCCTACTTCTTTTGAAATAACTATCTTTTGCACTTACACACTCTATGAAGCCTAATTAAGCAGTACTTAATTAACTAGGCATTTCTTATTTATGATTATATATTAATATATAGGCACTACACATATCATCTTCACTGTTTGTTTATTACCTGTATAGTAGTTGCTTTCCTGAAGTCCTCAAAAGGAAAATCCCCTGTATTCTAATCAATTTTACTCCATCACTTAAATACCTACATATTTCTTATGCAAGTATTAATTATAAACAGTTTAAGAAACAAGCAGTTGAAATTTTTAATTAGCTACTACAGTCTTTTAAACGAAGCATATGTAGGCAGTAGTCACTACACATAATATCATCTTCACTGTTTGTTTATTACCTGTAATAGTAGTTGTATTTAAGTAATTACTGCTTAATTAGGCTTCATAGAGTGGGTACGTGCAAAAGATAGTTATTTCAAAAGAAGTAGGCTGCTCAACTCATCCGTCTAAACTTTTTTCTCTATTCAATTCATTACAGATGTAAAAAAGCTAATTTACCTATAGTCCCTGTCTTCTAATTTAAATTACTGAAACGCGTTACCTACTCCATTGGTTAGTAATAAACGCCATTTATCAAAACGCTATGGCAAATAAGGTTAGGTAGGTAAATAGTCAACTATTGCGACTAAAGTAATAAGCCTAAACAAAAAAATGGCTGACGCAGAGTTCAAAAACAAGAAAACAATTTTTTCAAATATTTGAAAGATTCAAACAAGAAAGACAAAACTATACTTAAATCCAATTGACAAGACTTGAAAAGCTGATTAATTTCCATTCGGCTATTAGTTTAGCATGGAATGCAGAAATCACTGAAATTTGTTAAAATTGATCAGCTGAAAATTTGAAAGAGAATTCAGGGAATATTTACTCGGAATTTCAAAAAATGTATGCAAATATAAGAAGGATGCAATTTTCAAAAGAGCCGTGCAAGAAGAAAGCAAGCATGAAGCATCTAATCTACGATAATAGCTAAATAATTCTAACAGCCCAAGCGTTAGATTTTTATCAAGCAAACACTAATAGCAAGCATTCACATTAGTACGTTTGTTTTTATTTTTGTTGCATTTGTTCTTCAGAACTCATCTGACTGCTCTTAAAAAGCTCACTTGCAGCTCACAGCTACAGTACAATCACTACTGCAAATCTTTTAGCTAAACACGATGCCTGTTAATCATATTGATAAAAAAGAAATTTCAGGACCGGTGGTGCGGCCGCACCACTCGCACCCCCTGGCTACGGGCCTGGACGTTGCCGAGTGGTTGTGGACGTTGCTCTGTAGAGTGGAAGTTCTAAGGATCGAATTCCAGCAACAATTCTGACTGATCGTTTGTGCTAACTTTCTGCAAGATGGGTTCCAAAAGCGTTGCAGCGCTGTTCACGATTGAATTTTAGCAACGCTTCTGAAATCCATGTTGCTGAAAGTTTGCTTACACCCAAACCATCGCTCAGAATACTTTGAATCAATCCGTAGGACAAGTCTTCCTCGGCTACCACACTTACTGACAATCGTTAGTCTGCTTCAACTGTAGCCTGAACAGCATTCACATTTTCCTCTGGATTGCCTCGACAGGGCGCCCTTCCCAATGGTCATCCTCAATGCCTTCTTGTCCACCTCTAAATCGCTTGGATCAGTCATAAATCGTTATTTTATTAGGATTACGAGGAGCACTGTCTCCATAAACTTCTTGCAGAGCGATCGAAATGTCCTTCAAATTCCATCCAAGTTTAACCAAGAATTTAATGTTTGCCAAACTTCAAATTTTGACTTTACAATAGTTGCACAAAGTATGATATGATTAACGTCTACCAATCAGCAACAAACACACCGACAATATTGAAAACATGCAGCTTGATTTAGTAAAGACTCGGCTTCGTGCCCATATAATTTCTTTAATTCAATTTTATTTCTATCAAAAGTTATAGGTTCATTCCGGGAACTTTTCGATCAACCCTCGTAAGATCGGACACAGTGCAATATTATTTGCAGTCAAAAAACCAGCGGCCTAGATGGCAAATAAGATCAGACATACTTCAATATTATTTGCAGTCAAAAATCAGCGGCCTAGACTGCAAATAAGATCGAACACAGTTTAATATTATTTGCAGTCAAAAACTAGCTGCCTAGACTGCAAATAACGTAGTACACTGTGTTATATTATCCGCAGTCTAGTTCGCTGCTTTTTGACTGCAGTATTACTCGGTGCTCGATATTATTTGCAGTCCAGGCCGCTGATTTTTGACTCGCAAATAATATTACACTGTATGTGATATTATTTGCAGTCTAGACCGCTGGTTTTTGACTGCAAATAATATTAAACTGTATCCGACCTTATTTACAGTTTACACCACTGCTTTTTGACTGCAGATAATATTACACTGTGTCTATCTTATCTGCAGTCTAGATCGCTGGTTTTTGACTGCAAATAATATTTCACTGTTGCTGAATTATTCTGAAAGTTAAGTTTGAAAATTTATTGCAACAGCGAAAATACGTAATCAGAAACTTTAAAGGAGAAAAAATGTACAGTCGCAGAAAATGTAGAATACAACATAAAGGACATTAAAGCAACAATACAAATACAGCTCGTCCCAAGAAGAAAGATTGCTGTGTTTATTATTATTTTATTATGTTTATTCTCCATGTTAAATTTGTAGATTTTCTTCTTTTAGCCTAAACACGTTACTACTGGAAGCGTTTACCACAGATTCATGGAGCACATTCCAAGCATTTATTATTCTGTGACTGAAAAAATATTTCTTCAAGTTAGATTTTAGAGCAAGCAGTGACTTTTAATTTTCATGTGTTGGTGGATCTAGTCTTATTGTCTGATAATATGAAGAAATCATTTACATTAACATCAACTGCTGAATGAAACATTTTGTATACCATAGTTAAGTCGTTCAAAAACCTATTTTCTAGGGATTCTAGATTTAATACCTGAAGTCGATCCTGAACCTTTTTAATGTTACGAATATTTTGCTTAGTATGTGGTAATCAAACAGAGTTCGAATATTCTGAAAGTGGCCGTACATAATTTTTATAGGCCATTGTGAGAAGTGTTAAGTCCTATCTTTTGAAACAGCAAAAAATTAGTGACATGCGATGGAAAACCTGCTTTACAAGTTTGCTTATGTGAGCAATAAAATTTAGTTTTCTATCAATTAATATGCCTAAATCTTTTACAGGGGATTTCGAGGTCGAGATAATGGTATTATTTATCGTGTTAACAAACCATTGGAGAATTATTATGACCAAAATGAAGGACCTGACATTTTGTTGGGGATAAAGAAAGCTGCCGAAAATCTGACCATTCATAAATTTGATTTAGCAAATTTTGAAGGTGGAAAGAGTGTTCAGACTTTGCATAAATCTCAATATCGTCTGCAAAAACAAGCATTTTTGAATAATGATCAGTTAGTAAAGATGTAATGTCATTTATGTTGAACAGAAGTAAGATTGGAACAAGGACGCTTGCCTTGTAGCATACCACCAAAAACAGGCCTCATTCGAAAAATTATTAGCGATTCTGACTCTCTGAACTCTATTACTAAGAAAGTTTTTAATCCACTTTTATACGTAACCTTGAATACAGTATTTTGACAATTTGAGAACCAGTTTACTGTGAGAGATGGAATCAAATGCTTTTGCAGAATTCAAGTATATAGAATCCATGGGTTCTTTTTTGTCTACATTGGTAATTATCTTATTTAGATAGCACAAAAGTTGCAACTCACACGATTTTTAGGAAGAAAACCAAACTGTTCAAAAGAAATCAAGCCATTTCTTTTAGCATAATCCATTGAATGAGTTTTCAAGATTTTTTCAAGAATCCGTTAGCTAACACAAGCTAAAGAAATCGGACGATAATTGGACGATAAAGATGCATCGCCTTTCTTTAAGACTGCCATTACAACAGCGGTTTTCCAAATTTTAGGAAGAGTTCCAGACAGAAAGGATACTAGAAATATTTTTTCAAAGGAGTTTTCGATGAATAAGAGGAGAAATCGTTAAGCAGGCTAGCTTTTTTTAGATTCGTCAAAAATGTATTTACCGTTTTCATCTTTCAGGGGTGGAGAAGACATTCTATCCTGTAAACCTTTACTAGCGTATCTGTAAAAAATCCCTTTACATTAGACCTTTTACCGAGTTTTTGTTCGTTTTTACAATAATGCTCATAAAAAGCACTTTATAAAGAAGCAGTAATATGCTGATATTTATGCTTTAATTTTCTGACGTTTCAAATTTTTTTAGCTTTTCTCCACAGGTTTAACGTTATTCGCTGTAATGTTTTTATGCATAGAGGGTATCTTTTTGGTGATTTGCTTTTGAAAGCTATATTTAGAGATATACCTTCATTTATAATGTACAGGAAGTTTTTATAAAATTCATCTATATTTGTGCAATCAAAAAAAACATCTTCCCAACTGATATAATCAAGGTAAGCTGCAAAATCAACGTAATTTCCATGATTAAAATCTCTATTTTTTCAATATTTATTGATTTCTTTGTATTTGTCAGAAATTTAAAAATCAATTTTACTCTGATCACATGAGCCCATTAATGGTGGTAATACAGAAATATCGAAATATAAGCTTATGTTGTTAACAAAAATAAGATCTAAAATGTTATTGAAAACGATTAGGCTCAGTAACTAATTGATGAAAATTATGACTAGTTACAGTATTCCAGAATAGATGTGAGCTTTTGTCTGATGGAATTTTGGTTTCAGACCAATTAATTGAGGGAAATTCAAAATCACCTAGGAGCACAGTAGGATAGTTGCCCCGAAGACAATAATCAATAAGCTCGCATATGTATCGTTTTTGTTTGGCTGAAATCGTAATGAGTGAACGATAAATTAATATTATTTTCAAACCAGTTTTTTCAAGAAGAGATCTAGAACTGAGGATTTAGCCAGGCTATATTCGTTCGGTAAACTGACAATACTAACTTTTATAGATTTTCTAACCAAAGCACAAACACCACCTCCTTTATAAGCTCTATCCTTTCGAAAAACTTGAAAGTCTGAATTATAGAAAACGCTACCATTGGGAGTATCTTTGTCGAGCCATGATTCAGTAATAAAAACAAAATCATACCTATCAAGAATCGAATCTAGAAATAGTTTTATTGTTTATGCTACGGACATTAATTAAAGTAACCTTCAGAGTATTTACACAGCTTAATTCCTAGCAGTCAGAAATGTTTGATCTTGGTTTGAATGTACGAGAATCAATTCTGTGTTTTTATGCAATCGGCCTTGTAATCAATGTAATAACCTTCCTTATCAGGCGTATTATAACCTTCCTTATCGCAATTGACTGCAAATAACTACTGCCAATAGGGCAAGGTGGGGTGACTGACTGAAAATCGATATAATTTAAGTTTGATCACCTGTACTGCGTAGCTGGTTTATAAGCACACTTCTTGGAATGTGTTATATGGAAGTAGAACTGCCCAATCATGTATTTAGATGGCACCCTCTGAAGTCGAATATTTAAGCAGTTACAAGCGATTAAAAAATCCATTTGTACTATTAAAGTCACCCATCGTGTGGGTCACTTTGATAACATTGCAAATTACACTGATATTTATTTTTTGGTGACTGTTGAAATATAAAGTTTCTAATGTTCGGTTAAATTGAATATACTGGAGCATGAGATGCAACAGGCATTCCTATAGCTGGTTGACACATACCCTTATCTGTGTGACACGTTAAAGATCGCTACTTACTGAACAAATCTTGTTAGGTGGACGGTTTTCCTAGGTTTTCGGGTACTTCTACAAAATAGTAACTATTATGACGTCATCAGCATAGGTGCACAAGGTCAGGGTCTGCAGGGGGTGAAATCCCAAGAATCCAAATTAGTTAATTTATTGTTCACGATTTTTGTTGTTGCTGTTTCAAGGATCAAAATAGTCAAAATAGCCTATAAAACGTCTTTTTGTGGTAATTTAGCACTTTTAGAGCATTTGTATGTAGTCCATTAATATTAAAAAATGCAAAACATTTATCAATTTTGGGCGCTTTTTGAGTAAAAAGTACTTAAAGGTACTAAGCATTTCGCCAAGCGTCGGAAAAATTTTGACGTTTTTACTGCTTTTGACCTCCAAAAATGATGCAAAAATGTTCCATGAGCTCAAAATCGCCGGACAGTACCTGTCGGGATGACCCTTCAAGGGGGTAATACCTCCCTCACCCCTATTTGCATGTATGGCCATCAGACAAACTAATGCCAGTATGCTCGACCTAAGTAGGGGCGCTACCGACCTAAGTTGGAGCGATACCGAGATAAACGGGTGTACTACCACCATTCACATAAATCTAAGCCTAAGCTTAGAAAAAATCAAAGAAGTTTGAAAAAATTAATAACTGTTGCGAGTATACTTTGCACAATTGCAGTTGCTATTTCCGTTATAAGTGTCGGTTTTTGCGTGCGCTGATTCAAACGGTGACATTTTTAGATAGCAAAGATAAGCGCATAAGAAAGTAAAATATATCTAAGCGTGATAAAGAGCGACTTTTCTTTTGTGTGGGATGAGCCCTCACTGTTTCTTAGAGCTCTACCAAAAACGATGGCTTTAATCTCTGATGCCCGTGGCTTTACTTCGGCTTATCTTTATCAGTGTCCCAGACTTAGATTTAGTTAAATGCATTCATACTGGTGTCGGCGCATAGGCAAAGTCTAAGATAAATGGGGCTAAAATTGAGGAGCGAGCGAAGCGAGTGGGTTTTTATTATTATTTTTTATATAATCGGTTGTTTGTGAGACGTGGTAAGCATAAACGTTTTATTTATAACTTCGTTACTTACTCATAGAATCAGGCAGCCTAGGCATGCGAGTAGCTACGTGGAGGCACTGTGAGGCACAAGCCTACCCTAGAAAAATAAATTATGAAGGAAAGACTCTGCTTTCAATATGACATTCTTTTAATGAAGTCAGTGTGAAGGCAAGTGTGTGAATGTGTCATACTGTAAATGGTTTGTTCTTATGAATGTTAGCTAGGAACCATATGGAATGTGAGGCAGAGTTTTGCCGATTTTTTATGCAGCCAAATAGCTTAAGTCATGACTCAGTATCTGAATCATTCAGGTAAATCATCGAATTTTATAAATGACCATAAGAATAAATTCATTGTCTAGTAGTGCTTTAGATTCAATTAGGTGCCTATCATGCTAATATAGGTAATTTTTTGGCGTTTTGAGGCAATTTTTATGATACACCTTAGTATATTAATCTTTCATGAATATAGGAAATTCAGCTATTGTTATCCACACAGCCGGCCATCTTTATGATTTCAGGATTTTTACGACGCAAAGATTTCTGCCTCAAAAGATGAAATGATACAGTATATTTAATCTCTGCACACAACATTCCCTAAAATTTTGAACTATTGTTCGGAAGAACAAGCAGCCAATATCATACAAAGAAAACAGTGATCTGATCCTATGGAGACCCTGCAGCCCAGACGCGAATTCAGGGAGTGAGGTGAAGGCATGTACATAGCGCGGCATTTTCACACTAACTTAAAAATTTTGTTGCATTTACGTATGCTTTTAACTTTTGATCCATTGATAATCATTTGAAAAATTAAGAACAATGAATAATCTTCATTCATTGGGCTTTCAGGAAAAGTAATGCAAATGAATGATATTATGCACCTACAGCGTAACTACGGGCGAAGGCAGCAAACATCCTCACCACCGGAAAATGCTGCTATAAGGAATGGCTATTTTTAAGATTAACACATGAACCACTTGATAGGTTTAAATAAAACGCAATTTAGAAAAAGTGAAAAGTGAAAAAAAGTAGAAAAAGTGCTTTTCTAAGCGTTTTTGGCTATCTATTTACTCAAAGTGTCACATTTTTGGTGCTTCGTGCCATATACTCACGCTTGTGACTATATTTTGTTCCATTTAATTGACCTTTTTTTATTTTTTCTTTAGTATTTTTATGTTTTTATGCTCTAGAAAGTTAGAGCATCGTCAGAAACGCCGAAAAACGATGTTTTAGACGCGTACCCACCATTTTCGGGACTAAAAATGGCACTTTAAGATCCCTCAGAATTTCCATGCTGTAGCATGTCTTCTTAAAACTAACTACACATCCGAAGTATGTAAGCATCAATACTTATTAAGAGAACATGCAAGAAATAGACTTCAGCTAATTAAGAACCAATCTCCGTATTGACTTTTCACAAATGCGGTCAACTTATAAGTGTAGCCCTTAAGACAGTACTTTTTCATAAATGGGATTTTCGGGACTCTTATACAAAGAATTTGACAGACGTAAACGAGTTGAAAACGCGGCCGAAATCTCTTTACACCTGCAGATTTTCACACTCTTCACACTCCCACCTCGAGAACTAATGCGAAATTCAAGAAACAAAAAGTGTCTTCTGGAACATTCTATCCTCTGCAAATCTATGCCATTAAACCATACATGAGCAGTGGATGGGGGTATTACCCCCGAGCTTTGAAAACTGATAGCTATACAACGAGTTTGGCCGAAAAACCATTGCTGTATAGCCTTTTGGACTCAGAAAGTTAGCTAAGTAGCTTTTTGGGCTCAGAAACTAGCTAAATTGTCAGTTGGAGCTCAGAAATGCAATTTAGTTGTGTTTTCGGAGCTTCAAAAGGTTTTATGGCTATTTCCTCGACTCCAAAAGAGAGTTATAGCTATTTAGGACCTTTTGAACAATTTCCGCCACTTTTTCTAGCCGATCCATAATAGCTGCAGTAAAGAAACTTTACATACAATTAGCTTACATTGCGTTTGGCTAATTTTTTGTGTCAGAAGTCAATAAAGGTTGTTTACATTCATACCTAAAATTTGATTACTTTATCTATATTTCGTCTCAGAAAACGGTGGCGGGAAATTGTTCAAAAGGTCCGCTATTTATAGTTCCTAAAGGCTACTGTTTGCAAATTCAAAAAGGCTATATAGCTAGTTTTCTGAGACTAAAAATGCTTTTATAGCTGAATTTTCTGGACCTTAAAAGGACTTAAGAGCCGTTTTTCACGAAGCACTATCAATTTTTTGGTACTTACCCTCCCCTGAAAGTTTGACTTTGCGCACCTATGCATTAAATAGTGTGAGGGATTTATACTGACTTAAGTACAAGCTGGGCGGAGAAAATGTCACAGGTTTTTGTATGTTATAACGTTACGCATAAACTTTACACGTTCATTACAATCTCGGTATTGAGTGTAAACAAGAGGAAAAACTCCATCGAGTTGTTTTTACTATCTATCTTTTAAAAACCGCATTTCCCAGATTACACCGGTGTTACGTGTACCCAAGAATAGGCAAGCGCTAACGCGCTACGCTACGATATATATATATATATATACATGGGCGTAGGCAGGGGGGGGGGGGGGGGGGCGGGCGGCCGCTCCCTTAGCCCAAAAATGATTTTGGAAAGAGTAAGGAAATGCATGAAAATTGGCATCATTTTAGTCGAGAATTCCTCCGAAATTTTCGGCGCTTGTGCGCCGTAGAAGCATTATTTTCGTTCACTAATAGGCCCAAGCGCGGCCAACAAACGTCATTTTTCATAGCTGCTCCCCTTAGCCTCGAAAATAATTTTGGAAAGGTAAGGAAATGCGTGAAAATTGGCATCATTTTATCGAAGGTCTCAAAATTTTCGGCGTTTCGCGCCGTGGAATGATTCCCTTTCACTTCACTTCAGGCCCAAGCGCGGCCAAAAAAACATGTTTTCATAGCCACTCCCCCCATAGCCCAAAAAATAATTTTGGAAAGAGTAAGGAAATGCGTGAAAATTCGCCAATCGTTTATCGAAAATTCTCAAAATTTTCGGCGCTTGTGCGCGCAGAATCATTGTTTTCGTTCACTTAGAGCTCAAGCGCGGCCAAAAACGTGATTTCTCCATAGCTGCTTCCCTTAGCCCGAAAATAATTTTGGAAAGGTAAGGAAATGCGTGAAAGTTGGCATCATTTTATCGGAAATTCTCAAAATTTGCGGCGCTGCACATCGTAAACTCACTACGTCATGCATTCAGTGCCCAAGCGCAGCCCAAAAAACAGTCATTTTTTATAGACTTATTAGAGAAAATAAAAATTTTCGGTAAAAATTGAATGTTATGAGCTCATGAACTGGATAGAGCATGTTCGCCAAACGTCAGAAAATGCACTTTATTTGGCGCCCCGTGCGACCATATCCTCAAATGTAGGGTCACCAAATTTTGACCGCCCCCGCCCCTTCGAAAGTGCTGCTACACGCCGGCTGTATATATACATACATATATATATATATATATATATATATATATATATATATATATATATATATATATATATATATATATATATATATATATATATATATATGTATAATTTTCGCGGTGTATTCTCCCTCCCGATCAGGAAATTTTGTCCCTTTTTCACTTTTCCGTTCGCACTTCCACTTTCCTGAATTACAGTCGTTGAATTATAGTTGCAAAAATATTTTCACACTTCGTGAATAATAAACAATGACGCGTTTTCGGCTCGCGACAACGCTGCTTTTCCATTAAATGCAAAAACAACGGTTTTCTTTTTTCTCTATCGATTTTCTACACCATTATCTCAATGCGTTATTGTGAGTTTCAATCATTCTGGCCCGATAAGCTTCAGTGTTTATGGTACTAACTTATTATTTTGAGCAGGGCTCCTTTACTTAGACGGGTATAGAGCCCTTTAAACATAAAGTTTATATTGACAATCAACTGGACTATCCAGGGGCGGGGTGAATTCCTCCCCAACATACTAAAAAATTATTTGGGCCCAGTAAGGGGGCTGACTATAGCAGGCTATCAGCTCGCTTTTGATCTAGTGAATGATTTTGACAGACTTACCTATGTGTTGCAAGGTTTTGGCAACCGCTTCAGGCATATTTTCCCAGGGTCGAAAGTTCAGGGAGGGTGAAACCCCAAAATTTGAGACCACTTAATTTATAGGCCTAGCCTTTTTTGCAGTTCAAATATTAAAAATGGCTAAAACTTCCTATATAGTATGTTTTAATGTTAAAAAGTACATTTTTCACTACTTTTTGTCCCGTTCCGACTAGTTTCGTCACTCTTTGTAAGTAAAAAATATAAGAATTCATCGAAAATTTTGACTTTTCAACTTCATTCTAGGTATTTTGCGGGTAAACAAAACAGAAATGTACTAGTTGGCGCGAAGCGCCGAAAATTTTTTAGCATCTTCGCTGCTCTTTGTACCTAAAAATCATTGCAGAAAATAATTGATAGCTCAAAATCGTCTGACATTGATTCAAGTCTCGGACCCTGAGGTAGGGTAATGCCCCCTCACCCCCTCTATGGGAACATGTGCAGGTTATAGTTTTTTAAATATCAAATGGATTTCAACCGATTTAGGGTATTTCCTAGAAATTTCTGTCATCTCCTGACGTGGACCTGGCTTGAACCCTAACCCAATGCGTACGTTTGGGCATCCTCGCATACTCGTAAAATATTTGATTCACTGAATGACTTAATTGGCTTGGCAATGATCGAGTAGCTAGTGGTTGTCGTGATAATGCTGCAAAAATGCAAAACAATTTCAAAAGGATGTGTACATCCGCTGGGCCTTATTTAAGAGGGGACAGGGTGGGTGACCGCCTCATCCCCCTTTGGTCGGAAAAAGAATTTTGAATGGTAAGATAGTGCATATAAGATGAAAAAATCGAATGTCTTTATCGTGAAGTCTTCAAACTTCCGGCGCTTCGCGTCGGATTTGAAGTATCATTTTACATCAAGCGCGATCCAAAAAAAAGACACTTCATATATATATATAGCTTTTTGGGTAAAAAAATTTTTTTAGAACAGTTCGAATTTTATGATCTTATTGGATAGAACGTGTCGGAAAACGTCGATAAATGCGGTTTTTGCGAGTTATCCCAGCGATTTTTCCGAGATGTAGAACAATTTATGTTGTGTCCCCCCACTTGGTCAAATCCTGGATGCGGGCCTCTGCATCCGTACATATGCAAAAGTTGATGTGATACTTCAAGCAGCGAACAAGGATTACAGTCCATATCCAAATAAACTTTATTTCTTGCTCAAAGACTTAGTAATAACATCTTAGACTTTTATTTAACTTTTTTTCGAAGAGATTGGAAAAAAATTATTATCTTTTTTAGCGCATTAAAATTAGAAAATATTTTTATTCCAGATAATCGTGATATTCTAATCTCCTTCGTACACATACAAAGTACTTCTGAAAAGATCTTTAGAAGGAAAACTGATTTAACTTTTTTCTACTATGCACGCTTTTAATATTCGAATGCTTTTCTTGTCGAAATTTCCATTATTTTACAATTTTAAGCGGCGTTTTTTAGACAGAAATCGAGTGAGTCTCACGATCGTCTCCAAAATGCGGAAATGCAACTTCTGTTTTTCATTTTTGCATCTTTTTTACTCCGAAATATTTGTATTTCGCGTGATTTTGTGTTTTTTACCATTTCATTTTAATCGTTTCTTATTGACTCGATCCACATGTTCACAATGAGGGTAATATGCGGAAGGTTTCCAGGGATCGACCGGGTATACGGCAAGGAACGACCGGGCGCACGGTCTCGATCACCGGTCGGGCCTAGTGGGCCGGTCTCGGTCCCGAACCCGGCCAAAAAGAGGGCCGGGCCTTTTAAAGGCAGAATAAAAAAATCAAGTTGAGTTGTCATGAAAAACATTTGTCTTGTCAATAAAATTAGTATGATTATTCAGGAAATGTTCTTGAATTAAGTTCTATGCAGTGTTTTTTTGTACAAGGTCCGTTTGTACATGTACAAAGATGGTCCCCAAAAGTCTTCGTACATTATGTACATGCAAATTTTTGTGTACTATAATATAGTACAGTAGCGATTTTAGTGTGGTAAAACAGGGTTTTCGATCTTTGGTAGTGTATCTTAGCTAATTTCTGGGTTTCTGACGCCAAAAATTACTAAAACTTGTCTCATAAAAAGGCGCGACGCGCCAAAAAATTTGACATTTATCCATTCTGAATGTTCGGCGCGAAGCGCCGAAAATTTCTGGAATTTTACACCTTTTTACAGTTTTTGTCTTCCCAAAAATCTTTGTACATTTTGTGCACACAAATTTTTGAGGTTCTACAATATGGTACAGAAGCGATTTTAGTGTTGTAAAAACAGAGTTGTTCGACTTTTGGTAGTGCATTTTAGCTAATTTTTGGTCTCTAAGGGCAAAAATCATTAAGAATCGTCTTAAAACGGCGTGAAGCGCCGAAAATTTTTGCGAATTTCAGACCTTTTTTGCAATTTTTGTCTTCCGAAAAATCTTTGTACTATGTACAAAGACGGTCCCGAAAAGTCTTTGTACATCGGTGAAAAATCTTTGCCGAGTCACAAAAAAACACTGGTTCTATGCAGCTTTCAACCAGTTCCTCAGACAGATCTTAATTTTCTCTTCGTTAGATTACATTCTGGCATGCTTTAAGAAATATGTGAACAAAAATTTAATCAAATTAATCGTAGATTAACATAAGGTCAAGAATTGCATCAATTTTTGATCTAGTATTTCATGCATAAATGAGCAATAAATGCAGAAGCGATTTATCAATTAAAAAGTGAAAAAATTTAATATTAAAATAGAATCAATCCTCAACAAGGATTACATTTTGGACAAAAAGTATTCCAATTACATTAAAGCAATTATTTAAGCTTTTTCAGAAAATATTTCGCAAGAAATACACTTTTTCAAAAATACCTTTTATAGCATACTTCAGTAACTAAAGAGATATTGTCACAGAAATATCCAAATGAACAGCGCCTATTCGATCACTTTGCTTAAAGATCATTAAATTGAGAATCAATGAAATCAATCGTAGAAAAATAATAGGAAACGAGAATCGCAGGTTTTTTGAAGTAGTCTAAGAAAAAGTTCAAAGTCTAGGAAGATTTCTGGCATCACTTTTGCGCAATCAATAGAGGTTTTGTGACTATGTTAAAAGCTTCAACACATCTAGACATATCCAGCAAGAATTATAAAAGATACCGTTTTGTGTAACATGTTGTAAAAACTGTCGACTAGCTTCATGCAAGCAGTTTGAATGATACTAAATTTCCGATTATTTTCAGATCTGACCGATTTCTCTTAAACGTGCTTTTTATCAACCAGCCTCATCACTTTTCTGTATTTCATCTCAAATATCTACTCGCTATGACTTATTAGGAATCTAATACAATGAACACATAATATTCGAGAAATGGAACTGACTTTCTTGCTTAAAAATTATTTTTCGAGCATTTTCACCGCGTTGGCAATCGCACAACAACCAGACAGCTTTAGCAGCGAAAATTCACCGAAACTCACATGTTTTTGCATCAGACTATGATTGAATATATTCAGAATGGAGTCAAAATTATAAGATGCAAACTGATCATTAAAATAATGCTTAATATTCACTATAACCGTCGTACTAAATGAGTGTAAATTATTAATAGCAATGCATAAAAAGACCTGCTTTATAGCTTTATATAAAGGACTAGCTTTGTCAAAATATTTTCGTCTTTTACGATCAAGAAAAGTAACTACAATATATGCATCCTATTAAAATAATGATTACATTGAAACGCAGATTGATAATGCACGAGATATGTCGCAGGCAATTTGATAGAAAATTCAATGTCTCTGTGTAGCAACACAAAAAATCAGTTGTATTTCAAGCTGATTAGAACGATTTTGCTATTAAACTATTATAGGAAAGTGTTAAAAGTTATTTTAATGGTAATTTGATCTTATATACACTATTTCGCAATTAAAATCTGCAGTCAACTGGTCGGCTGGCAGATAAATACATTTGTACATTGTAAATATAGGCATACATTATACATACAGTACGCATATGACGTACACACATAACTTTACCTACATAGTATAACATACGTTGTGGCCCAGTCCCGGCCTCTAGAGCCCGGTCTCGGTCCCGGCCAAATTTTGGACCCGATTGTTCGCTGGTACCCGTAACCAGGTTTCAAATTATTATTAGTTTTTAGGAGTTCTAAAAGATTTAACAGCTTCGCAAATTATTTTCAATTAAATTTTAGTCGCATTTTGGAGTATTCGAGCCATAATCTCAAACCCGCTTTCTTATTCCCTCCCTGATGATGACTAAACTTGTCAAAGGTTTGCGCTCAGCATAACGTAGCTTATGCAGCTTGGGTTGAACGACATACTTTTGCTTGATTTCAAAAGCTCAATTACTCGTTTTTTTCATAACGGAAAAAAATGTCCGTTTGTGCATGAAATGAATACTCTTTTATCAGAGTTACGCACGTTTGAAAAATTTTTATTAATAAAGAATGAGCTATATAATTATCGGAGTTCAGAATATAAAATGCTTAATTTCTAATTAATTTCGTAATTTCTAATTAATTTCCAATTTCTTATCCCAATATCTTAATTTCTCAATTAACTAATGATCTTAGTTTGCTCCGCATGTTCTTTGCTGTAAAAATAATAAAAGCTGCAAATTTTCTACACAAAAAGAACAACGCTTTAAATGCGTGTACTGACCATTATGCAGAACTCTGGGAGTTAAGGGAATCGAAGACAAAAATGAGTGAGGCAAGAGATTTGGAGTAATTTTTATGTCTCAAAGATTTACTTTGATTTTTACCCATTCGAATATTTAATGCTAATTCCTTCATTGCTTAGATAAATACTACAGAAATACTTCTACATCTGCCTATATATAACTAACTGTCTTGTTCTTAAACATATGCACACATATAGTATCATTTGCATATACTTGTGTATTGGTTCTTATACTCAGTTCACACGAGGCCCGGGCTCGGTTTTTTCCGGGCCCGGTCGTTCGCCTTCTATAAGGCCTTTTGAAAAGCTTACCTCCCCCTTAGGCCATTTTGGACTAAAAACTATTTATCGGAACCGTGGAAAAGCGTCAGACGACGTGTAAAAGTATTATTTCAGGTACACAAACCATTTTTAGCAGTAGATTTTTTTAGCAATAGCTTTTCTTTCATTACTTCACGTATATTTCATGTTATAGCTCATTCCTTCGACCCTATTCCATTTGTTTATTTAACTTTGAGTACAACAATTCATGAAGAGAATAAAATACAACGAATGAAGTGGGTATCTAAATTCGACATTAAATATAAGTAAATTTCTCCACTCATTACCCCAGAGACACGGTTCATTCCCTTCCCATATCTTTTAAGTGCGTGCATTATGACTCGGTCTTTTGTAAAATCTAAAATCCCATTTTAAACAAAAATTTAGGTAAATATCGATATTATCGACGAAAAGAACAAATCCGTCGTTGCCGTACGCTACATCCAAAACGATAGTAGTAAAACGTCGTCCGCTTTATATCACCATAAAGGCGACAAAGACGTCATTTACCTGATTTCGTCGGAGCGAATCGCCGTTATCGGTAATGGAAGCTCGTTGAATTTCGCTCAGAAATAACGGGGGACCGTATCCATATCTACTAATTACATGTATTCAGCTTCAGCTGGAGGACCTAACACAGACATGTCGCGGTTCGAAACGTTGCATGGGGTCCCCCCGTCATATACGTGTACAGCGTGGGAATTCTGGAAGGGGGTTCAGGCCCGATAATTTATAGAAAAAGTGCTTTTTGGGCTAAAAACGATAAGTGCACATCAAAACCACTGTTTTTTCTGACGTTTTAGACAACGCTCGCTCTTTCTATAACAAAAGCGTAAAATTAATCAATAAATTTTCAGAAAAAAATTGAGTAAATTGAATAAAACATAGTCAAAAAATGTGCATATGGCGCGAAGCGTCGAAAATGTGAGATTTTAGAGCCAAAAATGAGCTAAAACGCTTAAAAAGGCACACTTTTACCACTTTTACAAAAAATCGACAGTTCTGGTGGGTAGCAGCTATGTTACGGGAGTCAATTGCCATTCTGGGGGTCTAACCCCCAAACCCTTCCTAAGAAGACGTATGGTCTCCGCCCGGCAGACATGCACAGCATGTGAATTCCACGGAGTGAAGTTTCAATTGCTCTTTTGGGCTCTCAAATGATGCATACGCGTTGGAAACATAGTTTTCCGGCAGTGTATTTTAGCTAATTTCTGGGTCTCTAAGGGCAAAAATCTTTAAGAATCGTCTTAAAATGGCGCGAAGCGCCGAAAAATATGACACTTTCCCCTTTGAAATGTAATTTCTGCCATTACGAGTATAAAGATATATAGAACAAACAACTCATTTTCCGAAAAATTTTTGCGCATTTCAGACCTTTTTTGCAATTTTTGTCTTCCCGAAAATCTTTGTAAGATGGTCCCAAAAAGTCTTTGTACATCGGGAAAAGTCTTTGCCGAGTACAAAAAAAACACTGGCTCGAAGCGCTGAAAATTTGGCAATTTTGAGCAAATAGATAGATAAAAACGCTTAAAAAAACTATATTTTTACAAATTTTTAGAAAATTTTTGAGAACTTCCTAAAAATCGCCAATTACCCCCCCCCCCAGATCATGTATGTCCTTATCTCATTTGATTAAGTGCGACTTTCAGCTGTACTGTGAATTGGGCTGCGTTTTTGTTAGCTACACATTTTGCATGCCTTATATTTATATTTTGTATTTTGAATTTGTACGTATTATGATTTTTTCTATATGTTTTTGTGTGTTATGTTTGTTTCTAAATACTTTAATTAAAATTTTCAAAACACTTGAATATCCAAAACGGGTTTTAAATATATCTTAATTAATTAATTTTAATTAAATTTTGTCAGTAATTAAAATAATTTTTTATGTTTTTAACCGAGGATATTGGTATTTTTCAATTTAATTTTAATTATAATTGACCTTTGACCTTTCGTAGACGAAGGTCAGTGTACAGTCGAGGATAAAAAAACAGCGAAATCCAGTCCTTTGGTATTGGCTCCGTTTTACGACGGAACCGATGCGCCCGTGTTCGCGTTGGCCGATTTATTCGCCAAATTATCCGCCTTAAATTTTACGCTCGAGACTTCTGATGATAACGCGTCTTATTCGACGTGCATCGATAAGAACAACATGTGGATCACGTATAGTATTGTATTGAATCGTGGCCTCAGTTATTCGGATCAGTTAAATGAAGGGAAGCCGAGGGAAATTCGCATTGGTATGTAATGTACATATTTATACGGCCCCTTACATACGTGTATATAAGAGGGGGATGGGGATCCCCCGCCAGAAGTCGGACGTTCCTAATCCTCCTCCCCAAAGCCAGAAAATTTTTGACCCCCCCCCGTCCCCGAGTTTTGGGAAAAATCTAATTTTTTTGGCTCTTTTTAGGCGTTTTTTGGCCGTTTTTGTTGAAAAATCGGGGGTCATTCCACCCCCCCCTCAAAATGACTGGGACCCCCCAAATTTCGAGCCGTTACATGTATGGTCCCTTACTTTCAGTTGATATATATTTATGCGCTTATTTACACGGTTCTTTTTTCTAATCGGTCTGTATCATACGTGTAACAACTTGAAATTGGAGGGAGGTTCCGGCCATTTTAGGGGGAAGGGGTGAAGGATCTCCAATTTTTTGACAAAAACAGCCAAAAAGCGGCTAAAAACGGCTAAAAAATTCAATTTTTTTCAAAATGGGGGGGGGGTCAAAATCGTTTTGGCCTTGGGGATGAGGGGGACGTCCAACGTTGGGTGGGGGACCCCTCATCCCCCCTGTTACATGTATGGTCTGTATGCACATATTTATACGGCTCCTTATTCAGGTTGGGTACATATGCATGATATATGCATACGTATAAAGGCTCGAAATTTGGGATGGGGGCCCCGGTCATTTTTAGGGGAGGTGAGGGGGTACATAAATGACTTCAAATTTTGGGCTAAAAGTAGTACAAAACGCAATCTTCTTTGAAAATCGGAAGGGGTCAAAATTTTGATGGCCCCTTACTGATTTGGAATAATGAAAACAAAGTATTTATTGCAAATAATATAATGTAATGTACATAGTAATATATAAATGAAAATAGAAAATAATAAAAACTAGATTATGATTAAAATGGATGAAATTTAAAGTTACGTACAAAACAAACTTTTTTCAAATTTTTAGTTATTTTGAACTTCCGTCGAAATTTTTAGCTTTTTTAAAATAATTATCGTATTGTAAGATAGGATAAATTTTGTGTTTCCAATTTTATTAGACTTCCGGTAGGTAGTGATTGGATTGATTCGAGTTAATATAAGCGATTTTCGGTCAAAGGTCGTGCATAACGCCGGGGTACCGGTCATTTATTTAACTACCGGTCAATTATTGCACTAGGTCAGAGTTCAGCTATTCCACGAGGTCAGGGGTCATTTATACTAGCAGATCGGAGGTCATTCATCTTTTAAACTAATTGGATCAAGCAAATACGCTTTTAGTGCGGACCGAGGAGAAATGCGAAAATTGTACACATAAATGTGAATTCAATTTATTTTTCTAATTCGAAATGTTGTCTCATTTGTTAGGCCTTTTAAAAGTCCAGTTCTGACGTAGAATTTTCAACAAAAAAGAAACAAGAAGACGAGCTCACAGCAAAGTCGCTCGCTAAAGTCATAAAAATGAAAGAGATTTGGAATTTTTGCGGGAAAATAATCTGGAAAAATGCCAGTTTATTGAAAATTCGATTAAACTCGAAATGTAAAATGTTGCAGGATATAGACACTTTGTTAAGGTTATAATAACCGTCAAAAATAGTAAGAGACTTTAAATAAATGCTTTCTCCGGTTGGACTTAGAAACGTTAGCTCGTGAATTGCTCATGGATGCATACATGATCTTGGGGGTTTTCACTCCCCGGCCGCCCAGAAAAATTTTAGCCCTATCCCAGCATATTTTTACCCCCATGCCTCCCCCACCACCATACATGCACATAGGGGTTAGGGGTATTACCTCCCCATGAAGGGTTAGGCGGACAGGTACTGTCCGGCGATTTTGAGCTCATGGAACGTTTTTTGCATCAGTTTTGAGGTCAAAAGTAGTGAAAACGTCAAAATTTTTCCAGCGCTTCGCGCCGGTTTAGTACTTTTCTTCAGTACTTTTTACTCAAAAAGCGCCCAAAATTGATACATTTTTGCATTTTTAGTGGTAAAAGTGATGTAATGCAGTCAAAATCGACTAAAAATGCTTTTAAAATGCTACATTACCACGAAAAAACGTTTTATAGGCTATATTGATCATTTTGATCGTTAAAACAGCAACAAAATCGAGAACGTTAAATTTACTCTTTTGAATTTTTGGGATTTCTCCCCCCTCTGCCAACCCTGACCTTGGGCACCTATGCCCACCACCCCCTCCCCAGAATTCGCGATTTTTTGAAATTTCCCGGAAAATTCGTAGAAAAAGTGGTTTTTTAATGCGTTTTTAGCTATCCGTTTCCCCAAAATGTCAAATTTTTCGGCGCTTAAGGCTACATACTCATGTTTTGACTATATTTTGTTCAATTTGTCCGACTTTTTGATTTTTTTCGAAATTTTTCAATGTTTTTATGCTCTACAAAGGTAGAGCATCGTCAAAAACGCCGAAAAACGATGTTTTTGACGCTAACTTACCTTTTTGGGCCCAAAAAAGGCACTCTCAAATTCTCCCCCAGAGTTCCCATGCAGTGCACGTCTGCCTGGAGATCGATTAAAAATTATCTTGTTTTAATCTTTCGAACCGGAAAATTTTGCATAACCGCCCTATTTGGGAATAAAAAGCGTAATTTGCCTACAACATTGCTTATTGAGCATTTTTTCATGATTACAGTATGCTAAATTATTTCTTCGAACAATCGCTTCGAGACCGAATTAGTTTGAAAATTTTTTTAGTAAGAATTCTAGCTCTCTGGCTTGTTTTTAAGAAGTGGAAAATGCTACGACGAAGGATGTCAAATATAAGTACACACTTCGTTTATCTCAGTATTCGGACTCATCGAACGCAGCACGAATGGAAGAAATGCTTCTTGTAAGAAGAATCTATTTATTTATTAAATTTTATTTAATTTAATTTTTAATTTGATTTGATGTATTAATTTACCCCAATTTTTAATTTTGATCAGCTTAGTAGTTTTCTGATTTAATTTTATACCTGTTCTTAGTTTTAATGTAATTCAACTTGAATTTTATATTCATATTTTAAATTTTAAATATTTTTATTTCGATGTAATATATCTTGTATTTATTTTAATTTAATTTGATTTTTAATTATAAGTCAAGTTATTAATAATAACAGAAAGTCATCAATATGAAAAAAATAAATAAATAACTAAATAAATAAATAAATAAATAAAAGGTAAATTAATTAGGCATGTAATGAATAAATAAATAATTAATAATTAGTTTAATTTTAGACTAATTTCAATTTATGATTCTTTTAAACTTTGATTTTATGCTAACCGAAAAATGCATTATTTGCTTGGTTTAAGAACATAATTTAGTAATTTTGACGATTTTTCGTTTATTATAATTTTTTATGAATATTTTTAGTGAATTATCTTAAATATTGATTAAATAAATTTCGAACATTTTTGAATTAATTTTCCATGTTTTCTAATTTCTTGAAGGAATTTTTAAATTTTTTTATTTTAATTTTTTTATTTCAAATTTGAATTACTTTCAGTTTTGTTGATCTTAATTTATAGTTCAAATGGTTGATATGTTGACCCAAAATAGGTTTACTCTTATTTTTGACCAAAATTTGGTTTTTCGGCTATTCCAGATTTAAACCATAGGTGCACAAGGTCAGGGTCGGCAGGGTGGGTGAAATGCCAAAAATCTAAAACAGTTTACGATTTTTTTTGCTGTTTTAATGATCAAAATGGTCAAAATAGCCTATAAAACGTTTTTTCGTGTTAATAACACATTTTAAAAGCATTTTTAGTCCATTTAGACTGCATTATATCACTTTTAACACTAAAAAATGCAAAAATTTATCAATTTTGGGCGCTTTTTGAGTAAAAAGTACTTAAAAGTACTAAGCTGGCGCGAAGCGCCGGAAAAATTTTGACATTTTTACTGATTTTGATGTCAAAAATGATGCAGAACAAGACCTGTTTGCTCAAAATCGCCGGACAGTACCGGTCTAGCTGACCCCTCGGGGGGGGGGGGGGTAATACCCCCCTCACCCCCTATGTGCATGTGTGATGTAAACTGTTTAAATTTCTGATTTGAAATATTTCGCTAGGTAGCCACCTATTTTTTTCAAAAAAAGCATTGTTTTTTAATTGCAAATCCAAGAAAGGTTAAATTCTCTTAAAAAATTGTAAATAGCACGACTTTCGATTGGAGATTAAACTTGATTCTACGGAAATTAGTGTTTTTTATTCCGATTATAATTCAGTTCTCTTTTTTTATAAAATATAACGTATCCGTGCGATAATTGATTAATTTTAGCCCCCTGTTGGGGTCAGTTGCGGGTCGTTCAACGAGGACAAGTCAAAAATTTTGCCCAATTTTCCCGATCGATTTTCGGTCAAATCGGATTATATCGATTATGGTCGAAATTTTATTGTTTACAATAAAGTAAGTCGGTGCCAGTAGGGTCAGGGAGGGTGCTTACAAACAGGGGCGGATTTAGGGGGCGGCCGCCCTCCCCCATTGGTCAAAATAGTGCGCAAAATTAAGGATTTTTGAGCTATTTTTGGCGATTTTTGGCTTAAAATGGCTAATTTTTCCGCCCAAGTCAGGGTTCCGCCCCCCCTTAGGAGTACTGCCCTCCTTCCCCTTAAAAAATCCTGGATCCGCCACTGCTTACAAGTTACATGGGTCGGAGGTTTTCAAAGTATGGCATGTTTTACCCAATTCCCTCCCCTATTTTTGACAAGAAATAGCGCTTTTTGGGCATTTTTAGGTTTTTTTTCCATCTTTGGCAAAAACTATAAGATCATTTATTCCTTACCCCCTCCGCCCCTAAGAATGGCCCCGTGTATACCCTCCGAATTTTGAGGTGCCACGTGTCTGGGCGGGTCTCCAACTCAAGGCTGGTCGTTCTTTCAACTCCCGATAGCTGAGTTTTTCTGCAAGCCCTGATTTTTGGCAAAATCTCCTGTTTTTAGTACTTTTTTCCATCATTACCCCAAAATAGAAGGTCGTTTTCCCCTACCTGTAATAATTCGAAATTTTACTTGTGTATGTAATCGAATCAATTTAGGGGGAGCATGACTTTTAATTTTCGGTCAAATTGGCAAAGAAAGCCCGTTTAAATGCCGAAAAAACGCAAGTTGTTGCCGAAAATTAGTAGGTCATAACTTTCCGACTTTGGTGGGCGAGGGGACGATCGAATTTAAGTGGGGATCCCCTATCTCGCCGTTAAATGTGTATGGCCATTAGCCGACTACCTTCTCCCCTCCTAGGGCCTCCGTGGCTTAGTGGTTAACGATCTAACTACAAGTTGCGGCACGAGGTTCGAAACCACGCACTGTGGGTTCTTTTTCGTGCAGTCGGCTAATTTTTCCAGCGGGACACTTACGTGATACCGCTGGTATCCAGCAGGGCTCTTAAAGAGGTACTGTTGGTATAACTCGGTGAGATGATAATCTATTCCGCGGAGCACAATAGGCTCGTAGCCTGCGTGCTTGGGTCTCACAGGAGGTATCACCGCTACATCACCTATCACCTATCTCCCCTCCTAAAATTTCAAGCCTCACACGCAGGCCCATATCCAGGGGAGGGGCCCGGCCGCCCTCCCCCAAATATTTTTTGAAACACACAAGAGTCTCCTAATAGTAAAAATGAAAAATTCTCGAAGTAGGCGTAAAACACCACCAAAACATGTTTTTAGCGTACTTTTGAGCTAGTAAACTCATAATTTTCCGCCGCTTCGCGCCGGATTTGTCGTTTATCTGTAATTTTTGTCTTCTAATCCGCCCAAAACCGCTCAAATTAGAGTTAGACACGTAGAACGTGTCAATTTTGTAACGGCGCTTCGCGCCCAATTATTCGTTTTATGTATTGCTTTACTTTGCAAATCAGAAAGATTAAATACAAAGACAGAAGTTGGGAAATTATTCGTCGATTTAATGATGAGAAATCGGTTGTTTAGATGGTTAAAATTATAGATTTGTGTAATATGAGTATGGAATGAAGTGAAAATTCCTGAAATTTCCCTCCAACATTGCATAGGGCTCGTTGAGAAACGCTCAAAAATGCCTTTTTGCCCATCTCCTAATGGTTCCCGAGATGTCCTACCTCAAAGTTTTCGGCAGAATCCGAAATAAAATCCTGGATACGGCCTGCTATATATATATATATATATATATATATATATATATATATATATATATATATATATATATATATATATATATATATATATATATATATATATATATATATATATATATATATATATATATATATATATATATATGGGCGTAACCAGGGAGGCGGGGGGGGCTGGCTCCTCCCCCGAAATGGAAAACTGATTTTTTAAAAGCAAAGGAGGACCCTTTGCTTTTTTCTTCAAGTGAAGTGGAAACGGATTGTGGAGAGCCATAATGCGTTTTTAGCACACTTTTTTAGCTTCTAAACTCAAAATTTTCCGGCGCTTCGCGCCGGATTTCTTATGTTCTATGTATTTTCTTACCTTAGAAGCCCAGATTTTACTTAAAAATAACGAATTTGTTGAAAATTATTGGCGCTTCGCGCCGAATTTCTTATGTTCTATGTTTTTTCTTACCTTAGAAGACTAGATTTTACTTTAAAATAACGAATTTGTCAAAAATTTTCGGCGCTTCGCACCAATTTATTATGTTCTGAATTAGTTTTCCTAACAAAACTGCAAAGTTAAATGCAATGAAAAGAATTTCGGAATGTTTCAGAGTCAAGCTTTAATTTGATATTGAGAAATTAGTCATACCGATAGGTTAATAGATAGATTTTTATATCCAAATTTGAAATAAAGCAAGAAAATTAAATTTTTTCAAATTTTTTACTTCACCATAATATAGATCTTGTCGAGAAACGCTCAAAAATGTCATTATTTTCGCGTATCTTCTAATGGTTCCCAAGATATAGGACTTCAAAAATTTTGGGCCCCACCCGAAATAAAATCCTGGTTACGCCTTTGTATATATATATATATATATATATATATATATATATATATATATATAGTTGTAGACATTCATTCACTGAAATAGCTCACTGGTAGATTGACCCCTTAAGAATTCGGTGGCAGGCATACCGTGGGGGCTTTGGGGTATGCACCCCCAGAAACCAAAATATTCCCCTTCCCCCAGAAACCAAAATACCCCCTCCCCCATTTTTGAAATTTTTTCGCAATTTTTTGATGCCAATAGATAGTACTCGATGAGAAACGTTGAAAAATGGAGTTTTTCGCCATACCACCATTTTAAAGGCCATTTTTTTACCTTTGAAACAATCTTGCACCCCCTCCCCTCTAGAACTTTGTTGCCGTCCACCTATGGTGGCGATGCGTAGAGTACGTTTTGAATGCGATTCTGAGGAGAAACCATTTTTAAAACGATTGAAAGCAGTTACCTCCGGGACAAAATTATTTAGTTTTATCCATATATACGATATATACGTCAGCTTAGGGCTTTGGGGAATTGTGACGAATTGTCAAGCCCACCCTCTCCTAGATAAGTTTTCAACCCCCCTCAGAAGTTTTTCACCCACCCCCCTTCAGAACACCCGACTTTACGAAAATTTCCAGAGTTTTCGTAGACAATGTGCTGTTTTGAACGTCTTCAGCCATCTGCCTGCTTAACAGAGTCGAATTTTCCATATACTCATTTTTCGACCATATTTTCTTCAATTTATTTGAAATTTCGGGGGTTTTTTATACAATTTATTTATGGTTTTATGCTCTGGAAGCATCGTCAGAAACGACGAAATACGATGTTTCTAACGTGTTCCCACCATTTTTGAGCCCAAAAAGACTTAAAAATTCCAAACTCCCCCCTCCCCTCAAAAAATTCCCATGCTTTGCATGTCTATTTTAATCATGCTTGGGTTGTTTTTGGTTTCTGCGACCAGTGAGGTCATTTTTTGACATTTATCGATCGGTTAAACCGCTTATTTGTTACCCGATCGTTTGAACGAATGGTTGTCGGTGGTGTGTTTGGTTTAATATTTATTGCCTCGTGATTGTGTTCATTGTTGTTTATATTATTATTATAATTATAAATATTGTTGTTGTACTTTTTATTTATTGTCATATATTATCATTATTATTATTGTTATTTTTGTAATTATTTTTTTAATTGTCATATATTATTATTATAATAATAATTATTATTATTATTATCAATTTTATCATCATTATTATTAATATTAATAATAATAATAATAATAATAATAATAATAATATTATCATTCGTAATAATATTTTTATTATGTATTATTAATATTAATATTTTATTATATATTATTAATTATTATTTGGTCTTTCGGCTGTTTGCTGTTTACTTCTTTTAATGCTTGATTGTTGCACTTTGTTGGATGATCGTTTTAATGGTTTTTCGTTTGTTACTCAATCATGCCTGCTTGATATTCTGTTTGTTGCCCGCTTGATAAATTGGTGAATTTATTAATTAATTAATTAATTTAATTAAGTAAAGTTTAAATTAATCGTTTATCATTTCACGATTTTCACACCTGATCTTTCGAATCGAATGGAAAGAACGAATTTTATCTGCTTCTTCCCCTAAAGTGTTTCGCATACCCACCATTTTTGGACACAAGAAAGGCGCTTTAAAATTTCACCCTCCCCAGAATTCCCATGCTGTGCAATGGGTTTTCGGTTTATTTTACGTACCCCATTTGTTTTTCTCTGAAAACAAGTTTCTTAGATTATGATGGACGAAAACTTGGTATCCTACGGCTATAGTAAAATTTTGACCAATCAACCTTTGACCCAGAAACCCCCGATGGCCAATTTGCCAGACGAAGTTTATACGGTGGTTCATGATTTTAATACGGGTATGATTTCTTACGCTAATTTACATCGTGTTGTTTAGCGTGTTACGAATTTAAAATTCAGTGGGTATAATTTTTAAACTTGAAACTTCAATTTTTTCATAAACTTTGGCGAACTTTCTTTAAAAAAATTTTTCGGAATTATTAGAGCTAATTTATATTGTTGGAAAATTTAAATTATTAGGAATACATAGTTGTTAATCCAAAATTAATTTCTATTGATGAATCACTAAAAATTACAATTTCCTTACACTTTACACTTCGAACTTTCAAAATCACGATACTCAAAAAGCAGATCATAAATCATATTTCTACACACTTATTTACTTTTATTGCTCAATACTTAAATAGCAAGTCATGAATTATGTTCCTTTACACTTTACTTTTTACAGTTTCAAAGCTCGATACTAAAATGGCAAATCGTTGCTTACAAATTCCTTACCCTTTATTCTTTTTACTTTCAAAAGCTCGATACCCACATATCAGATCGTAAATTGATTATATTTCTTTACACTTTTTACTTTCAATGCCTCGATATTTAAATAGCAAGTCATACATAAGATTACTTTACACTTCCCGCTTTACACTTTCAGAGCTTGGTACTGAAATGACAAATCATTGCCAACAAATTCCTTACTTTTTACCATTTACACTTTCAGAAGCACGGTCCTCAAATCACAGATCATAAGTTATATTTCTTTACACTTTTTACTTTGAATGCCTCGATATTTAAATAGCAAGTCGTACATTAAATTACTTCACACTTTACGCTTTACACTTTCAGAGCTTGGTACTGAAATGACAAATCATTGCTAACAAATTCCTTACTTTTTTCCCTTTACAAATTCAGAAGCACGGTTCTCAGATCACAGATTATAAGTTATATTTCTTTACACTTTTTACTTTCAAAAGATCGATACTTAAAGAGCACATTGTAAATTGAATTGCTTTACACTATATGTTTAATACTTTCGATACTTGGAATACTGAACTTGTATTCCTTTACAATTACAAAAGATTTATATTTTCGAGGGAAGGCTTGTAATTAAATTACTTTACACTTTACACTGTCGCCCGAATTTTAAAGGACTGCAGTACGTCACGCTATCCGGCAACGATTCGTGTTATAACGTATCCGGCATACCAATCTCGTCCGCTGACGTAGAATCGAATAGCGCCAAGGTCATTCGAATCAAAAATGCGCGTGATATTCTGATTGGTGGAGAAAATTTGACATTTTCGTACGTCGGTCAGGTGACGATCCTTAAATTTGCATAAATCTCCCTAGTCCGCAGAATCATCGTTATTCCGGTTAGGTGTATTGTAAACCGGATTTTACGAGTGTAAACCGACCAGATTTCTATCGATTTTTTCGTAGTGTAGAAAAATTTTATAATTTGGGGCGAAGTCGGGACTGAATATTCGGCCTGAAATCAGGGGCCCTTTAATCTCGTAGGCTAATTTTACATGCGTATTATCGGAATGATTTTACAGAGAATGATCGACGGTTTGCCGGCCGATGTGCACTCGGCGGAATCGACCGACAAAAATTTTACGTTCGAACTATGGATATACGTACGTATGCAAATTTTGTTCCCCGGCGTTGTAAACCTCTTTACACTTATTCTTTTCCCAAATTTTTTAGAACAAGACCGGTGCTCATCCGCAAAATGATGTCGTAATACTGTCACGAACTTATCAGCAGGTTAGACTTTTTGGTGTAAAGTGCTTAGTCGTGTGCGGTGTAAACTGTCGTAGTAATTGAAGCGCGTTGTGTAACCGACTGGTTGTAATCCTGTAAAGTGCCTAATTGCTTGCGGCGTAAACGGTCGTAATAGTTGAGGCGTCTAGTGTCAGAGGTTGTTTTATAATGGTGTAAACTGCGTACTTGCGTTTGAAACAGAACAATTTGAGCTCATATAACCTGGATTAAATAAAAATTCAGTGTAAAGTAAAGTTGTGTTTGTTTGTAAGGAATAAAGCGCGTAATTGTTATTTTTCTAAATTACATGTATACACATTCTTAATAATTTTTCATCCATCGTATTAATTGTGATTGATTACATTGCGCCCTAAATTTTCTATTTTTAGTTCTATATATTTCTGTATAAATAATCCGTTTGGTTCATTGTTATCCGTAGCTCTTATTAATAAATAGTGCTATTCATACATGTATCAATCCCCTTCACCCCCTGAGCCGGAAAATTTTTGTCCTCCCTCCATTTTTGGAAAAAATAGAATTTTCGGCCGTTTTTAGGTGTTCTAAAATTAGATATCATGTACCCCACTCTCACTCTAAAATCGGCCGGCGACCCCCACCCGAATTTTCGAGCTGTTACATGTATGGTGCTAATGTTTGCTTGCTTGGCGTGACCTTTGAACTCGTGGGCTTTTTTAATAGGTTACAAAAAGTCGTCTTATATTACTGGTCAAAATGAGAAGGGATGCTGTATTTTGTCATACTGTATGAAATGTTTCTGTTTACAATATTTTTGCAGTCTGATTTTACTTTTTGATAAATTTAAGCTCTTATCGTTAATGATAAATGATCGACAAATCCATCGATTTTTTATTGTCCTGTAACTTCATATTGTTCATATTTTTCAAGCATTAATTTTGTATTTTTGGTCACTTTTTATTAGAAGGAAATATTTCAAAACAAAATCAGTTACGAGAAGTTAATCGAAATGAGGAATGTGGATGAGCTTGTTTAAACTTTGTGTAAAAATCGGAGTAATCGCCTGTTGTGTAAAGTAGCTCCCAAATAAGACGAATTTGAAAAAGTAGGACATTAGGTAGGTTTTTTTCGGATAATTTGATTTTAGTTTGATTAATTTTTAATTTTATGATTTTTAATCTTATTATTCTATTAATTTTTAATTCTGTTAAATGTAAATCTAATTCTGATTCCCTTAAATTCTGAAAAATTTTGTTTTTCTGTGGTTTAAATCACTCAATAGGGAAAGCATTTGGCTACCAGACTTCTGACCTGAACTTTTTTTTGTTGGATACAAAGGCTATTAAAATGTAGAATAAGCTCACAAAACTACGGAATGTAAACCGATTAGGCAAGCTTGATGAAAATTTAAAATTCCGTTGTTTTATATTTGCTTTTACTGTTTTTTTACCGTTTTTTACTCTACTTTTACTTTTACTGTTTTTTACATTTTTTGGCCCATCCTTTTTAATGCATCTCGCTAGTCCAAAATTTTTTTCCGAAACCTGCTCGCTTCAGCCAGTTTTTTAGATTTTTCCTGGATTTCGACGCAAAACAGTTTTTGTTGTCCGTTTTTTTTGTCTACGGTTAATATTGCGTTTTTGGCTACCAAATTCAGAATTTGGTAGCCAAAATTCGAAATCAAAATTCAAAATTGAGCATTGAGTTAAAATTGAGAAATTAAATTCGAAAAATTAAAGCAAATTCTCCTTTTAGTCTTGTTCGCTTAATTAATTAATTAAATTGTTGTTGTATTCATATATCCGCAGCACGGTAATTCTGTGGGGGGGATGTCGAAATTATAAAGTGCCTTTTTGGGCCCAAAAATGGTAGGTATACGCGTCAAAAACATCGTTTTTAAGCGCTTATGACGATGTTCTATCTTTCTAGAGCACAAAAACATTAGAAAATTTCGAGAAAAATCGAAAAAGTCGGAACAAATTGAACAAAAAATATTGTCAAACCATTAGTATAATGGCGCGAAACGCCGAGAATTTGGCCTTTTTAAGCAAATAGATAGCTAAAAACGCTCAAAAAGCATCTTTTCAATAAATTTTCTAGAAACCTTTTGAGAATTTAACTTTAAAAAAACTCCAATTCTGGGGAGTAAAAAACTTTGCGGGGGGGGTGAAAATTTTGCTAGGGGTGAAAACCTGCCGACCCCTCTAAGATCATTTATGGTTGTATCGTTCTTTGCCAATCAGCAGGTGAATTCCACGCCCGTTTTATTATCGCAAGAAACATTGTACGACATGGAATTGGCGCCAAAAAATGGATTTTGGCGCCAAATTAACGTCAAAGACTGTATGCCATTGGTTCAAAATTATTCCTATTTGCTGATTACGCTAGCGAGTGCGAATGACTTATTTATTTAATCAATTGTGTACACACTTTGGGCCATACATGTAACGGCTCGAAATTTGGGGGGGTCTCGACCATTTTGAGGGAGGGGTTAATGACCTTCAAATTTTAGCCAAAAACGGCCGAAAATTCGATTTTTTTCCAAAAATCGGGGTGGGTCAGAAATTTTTTGGCTTTTTTGGGGGGATGGGGAGGGCGCCCGACTTTGAGCGGGGATCTCCCCCATCCTCCCTTTTACATGTAGGGTTTGGGCCGAATTACACATTCCCATAGGGGTGAGTGGATAATACCCACACATGGGCGCGGGGGTTTGGGTTTTTAGATACCTCAGAATCGAGCAGACCCCCTCCCCAAGCCGAAAGATCTCCTCAGGATGAACTGAATTCTGACGTGTATTTTCGATTTTTAGACTCGCCTCATCTAGACTCTCCCTTCCCTAGAATGTGGCAGCTACTCATGTATCGTAATTACTTTAATTATTATGATTAGTATAATTTAATATTTGAATAATACCCTCAGCATACATGCGCGCGATCCAGCGCTCTGGGAGGGGTAAACCAGGTTTCGTCAGGCACGTAGCTGGCCCTCTATTTTGGGTGGACCAACACCAATTTTGGGTTACTAAGCCCAAAAAAGGCCAAAAATAGCACAAATTAACGTTTAAAAAGTCCTATTTTTCCGGTTTTATTCTGAATTTTGGGGGGTCCGAAGTCCGGACTCCCATTCCCCCCAGAGCTACGTGCTTGGGTTTCGTGGGGGCGGGATAATTGGGTAATTTTTACACCTAATTAATGTCAAATTTTCGCACTTAATTAGTCGTGTTTGATTTTTCATAAATATTCATGTTAAATTTGATGAAAACAATAACAATAAAGACGATGAAATGACCTGTAACATCAAATTTATACAAAATAATGAAAGGAAAATATCTGGATGGATGAATTGATCAGTCTACTGCTCGAATAATAAGTATACATTTACTCTAAATCACACTGTTAGACGTCATTTGACGCTTTTTCATAGTTCAGGCAATCGGTTTTGGTTCAAAATGGCCTGAAGGGGTATGCCTTCCAAAATTCCTGGTAGGGTGATACCCCCTAGCCTCCCCTCCCCCCACAGTGCGCATGCATGACCCTCAGGGTCCGAAACCCGAGTCACTGCCAGACGATTTTCAGCTATCAAACATCTGCATCATCCAGGGAACGAAAGTAGCATTTTTACATTTTTTCCCGTTCCGTTTACCTAATAAATGCTTAGTGAAGCTGGAATGATCTAAAAAGTCAACGTTTTCGACGAATTCTTATATTTTTCGCCATCGAAAGTGCCGAATTAAGTCAAAATCGGCTAAAAAAGGGCTAAAAACGTTGTCTTATCCTCATTAACGCATTTCGTATAGGCTATTTCGATCATTTTTTTGTATTGAACCTGCTAAAAAACAGGCACGTAGCTGGCCGTTCTATTTGGGGGGACCAACACCAATTTTTGGGGGACTAAGCCCGAAAAAGCCAAAAATAGGACAAAATAACATTTAAAAAGTCCGATTTTTCTGATTTTTGGTTGTCCGAACCCCCCATTCCCCACAGACACGTGGCTGCTAAAAAATCCCAAACCATAAATATTCTGGTTCCACAATGAGGATTTCGCGACCCTCCCCTCAACTTGGATTAAAAACTTTCGGGATTTATGGACCATTTATCCTCTAAATTTACGAATGACTTTAAACTTCGAATCTGTACGTAGTCATAAATTTATAGTTTCTTTATCTGTTTTTCCAGAATCGAACATTTATGAACTTTTTCCTATAAAAATCTGACTCGTTTAATCGTTTTCTATCGCACGTTTCAAACGTTTATTGAAAAGGCTAATCAAAGTCGTGAAACGAAGCCTAAATGATTGATTTTTTGGTGTCAAAATGTGAGCTTAAACGATAGCAATTTTTCGAATTTCGGTCGAATTTATTGATAAGCTTATTTCAAAATGGTGCTAGTTGAACGGTAAACAACGGTTTTTGTCCGAAAGTTTCAATAGGAGATGTTAGCATAAGCATACATGTAAGACGGGGGTTGGGGTCCCCCACCCAAAGTCGGGCGTCCCCCCATCCTTTCCCAAAGCCAGAAAATTTTTGACCCCCTCCCCCGATTTTTGGGAAAAATTTAATTTTTTGGCCGTTTTTAGGCGTTTTTCGGCCAAAAAATGGATGTCATTCACCCACTCCCCCAATTTCGATCTGTTACCATACATGCACAGTATGGGAATTCTGGGGGTGAAAACCTAAAGTGCCTTTTTTGGGCCCAAAAATGGCCGGTACGCGTTTAAAAACATCGTTTTTTGGCGTTTCTGACGATACTCTATCCTTCTACAGCATGAAATCATGAAAAAAATTTCGAAAAAAGTCGAATAAATTGACCAATGTATCGCTTAAAACATGAATATATGGCGCGAAGCGCCGAAAATTTGGCGATTTTGAGCAAATAGATAGCCAAAAACCATTAAAAAGACACTTTTTCGACCAATTTTCAGGTAAGTTTAGGAAACTTTTGAAAAATCGCCAATTCTGGGGGATGAAAATTTTTTGCGGGAGGTGAAAACGGGGTGAAACCCCCACCTCCCCAAAGCCCCCAAGATCATGTATGGCTGTTACATGTATGAGCACAAGAGCACAAGTATCGGAGTAATGAAAGTAAGTAATGAAAAACAAAAATAAATTCCTTATATAATGTGTAAAACACGACTTTAAAATCTCAACGAACACATTAGAAAAGAAAAATAAATACAAAATTAATGAAAAATGAGTAAGAATGAATCTAAACTAACATTTGAGTTAGAAAACAAGTTTGTCGTGCTCAGAATAATTGATGAATGAGCACATAAGAGTTTGAAAGTAAAAGTTTTTCATTCGTATAGAGTTTCCGATTTCGAAAAAAGTTTATTTTTTAATAATTTCTTGAATGTAAACTTCAGTTTTCGATTTCTCTCGCTTTGAAATACAATCTCGCTTCTGAACAGAAATGAGTTTTGTTCAAATTTCGTATTTTTGAGACATTTTATCTTGAAATTTGCCATTAAAATTGAATTTTCACGCGAAATGACTAATTTTCCCGACTTTGTAGTCTACGATCGAGAGGCTCGATTCGTTCTTATTAGGACCAAAATTCATTTAGCTCGATGAAAATGTATTATCGTCAACGAAAACGGGAAGTACCGTCATTTGGGAGGATAATTTTATGTTTGAATTTTTAGTCATTTTTTCCGATTTAGCAAAAGATGCGGCTAGTGTAAATTACGCCGAATTAGAATTCAAACTCAGGACGAAGTTAGCCGAAATGGCCAACGTCAGCGTGTTAAGAGTGGCAAATTTTTACGTAAGTTGGCGGCTCGATTTGTATTGACGAGCTCTTTTGGCTTTTTTGGCATAGGTCCAATTTTTTATTTGCTGATAATTCTATGTAAGATATTGAATTTAGTGTGCACTTTACACCGATACAAACGGCTCGACCGTTCGTCTATATAGTTTCTCTTATTTACGTGATAATGTTTAAACTATTACAATCTCACGTGCTTTACAATTTTATTCATCCACATCGTTGCTTCATATTGTGTAATAGACAGGCGTGCATTCAAAAATGGTTTATACCACAGCATGAGGTTGAATGAAAGTACCACGTTACAATTGGTAGTAGCTTTAAGTTTAACTTCATTTCTCAGGGGCCGTATGACAGAACGCGTGAATAAGTTTTTCCAGGGATAAGCCCTATTCCGGGAATAGCTATTCTCGTAATAAAACTTATTCTCGTGATAGCTATTCCTGGGTTAAGGGATGGAATAAGTTATCCTTGGAATAGGAAAATCTAGTACGACAGAACGCGAAATACGCGAGGAATAGCTGTTCCGGGGATAACTGTATCTTTCCCAGGATTAAGTTACGCATTCCGTATATTTTGTGTATGAATTGGATGTCCAACGCATGCTGCATATGTATAGTCACGTACGAATTAGTTTGTAAATATACGACGTAAATACAAACGTGTAGTATTTATGAACGCGCGTGCGCAGCGCACGAGCAAAGTATGCATTGATGCATTGTGTCAATGGGACTGTCGAATATTACCAAATAAATTTTTTATAATTCGGTTCAATAAATGCGGCTTGCTTGCCTCTACGGAAAACGAAAATGACATCGAAATCAAAAAATTTATGATAGCTTGCGCATGAAAAAACCACTTTTTGTGTAAGTAGGTACTCATTTGCGAATCTTGCAGTCAACTTGTCGATTATACACACTACCTACTGCATTAATTTTCTAAATCACTTCGCTGGAGGTGTTACGCATTGCATGATCGGAAAATCATTAAAAAAATCATTTTTGTCAAGAGCTCAACAAGACGAGCCGCACTCATGGGGCAAACGCGCAATTAGAAAAATTTATGTATCTATTCTGATCGTATTATAAACGAGAGCAACCATATTAAATATCCAGATAAAGAGGAATCAATTATAGAAGCGACTGTTCACCATACATGATCTTGGGGGGTTCACCCCCCCCGCAGAATCATTTTTCACCCCCTGCAGAAAATTTTTCACCTCCCCAGAATTGGCGATTTTTCAAAAGTTTCCTAAACTTACCTGAAAATTGGTAGAAAAAGTGTCTTTTTAAGGGTTTTTGGCTATCTATTTGCTCAAAATCGCCAAATTTTCGGCGCTTCGCGCCATATATTCATGTTTTAAGCGATATATTGGTCAATTTATCCGACTTTTCTCGGAATTTTTTTCATGATTTTATGCTCTAGAAGGATAGAGTATCGTCAGAAACGCCAAAAAACGATGTTTTTTAACGCGTACCGGCCATTTTTGGGCCCAAAAAAGGCACTTTAGGTTTTCACCCCCCCCGAGAATTCCCATGCTGTGCATGTATGCTGTTCATCATGTAATAGTTTTGAAAAATGAGCTTGCTAAGCGAGAGTTGTAAACAAGAGAAACTTAAAATTTAAACATACCATTAAATTATGAAGAGAATTATAAAAGATTACCTGTCCAATTAAAATTTTTCAAACTCATTCACTTACTTTAAAATCGCATTAGAAACGATTTTTACTACTATTCCGCTGTCTTATACCTGCTGTGACCAGGTGCGGAATAAAAGCGGCTGTTTTTATTCCCGAGATAACTTATTCCGCCTTCTGCCATACCGCTTATTTTTATTCCGCCGTCTTACCCCGAGGTTGGCGCCCGGAACGGCGCTATTCCGCGTTCTGTCATACCAACTTTATTCCTGGAATATCACTGTTTATTCCGCTTTCTGTAATACCGAGATATTTTATTTCGCCCTCTTATCCCACTGTTTTATCCTGGAATAGCACTATTCATAGGTGCACAAGGTCAGGGTCGGCAGGGGGTGAAATGCCAAAAATCTAGAACAATAAATTTAACGTTCACGATTTTTTTGCTGTTCTAATGATCAAAAGCCTATAAAACGTTTTTTCGTCTTAATAACACATTTTAAAAGCATTTTTAGTCCATTTTGACTGCATTATATCACTTTTAACATTAAAAAATGCAAAAATTTATCAATTTTGGGCGCTTTTTGAGTAAAAAAGTACTTTAAAGTACTAATCTGGCGCAGAGCGCCGGAAAAATTTTGACATTTTTACTGATTTTGATGTCAAAAATGATGCAGAACAAGATCTGTTTGCTCAAAATCGCTGGACGGTACCGGTCTAGCTGACCCCTCGGGCCCTCAGGGGGTAATACCCCCTCACCCCTCCCTATGTGCTTGTGTGCACTATTCCGCGTTCTGTCATACGGGCCCAGCCGAACTAATCCAAAATAAGGCAAAATGTCGAAATCGAAATAGTAACTAGAGATCGACTCAATCTACTTGCGTAATTTAACGAAGGGTGTAAAGTTGAGAGTGTAAAGTAGTCAAGATAGATAAGCATTACAGAATAGTGTAGCTCTATAAGCGATAGCGAAGCAATTTTTGCCCGACTTAACGGCATTATTTTGCTTTTTCATTTAAAAACTAACATTGTTTTATTTTATTCATTTTCTTTTATTTTCCATTTCATTTTGATTCTATTTATGTATTTTATATGTTTTCGTTAAATTTCAATTTTTGGTTCCGATGGACGAGAAAAGGAAGGGAATGCATAAGAGGCGTAAAATGGAAATTTATGTGTAAAGTACAGTAAAGAAGGACTTCACAAGTTTAGCTTAGGCTAGCTTATCAAGAGCAAGTCGTCGCTTACCAATTAAGCGTAATTGGGCAGCGCCTGAATTTTGGAGCTTGAAAAATTAAGGAACGTCAAAAAAAGTGCCGAAAATTGCATTATTGGACAGGGAAAACGGTATTTTTCGGCTTTTTTCATTTAGCTCTATTGATTGGCCTCAAAAATGACGGAAAAACAATTTTAAAAATTTTATTTCAGGGTTCTTCTGAACCCTGGAGAATTTTTTCAATTAAAAAATTCTGATATATGTAAATTTACTTTTTCTGCATTAGAAACCGTTAAAAAAATTACATTCTGTTCGATAAAATGCGAATAAAAAATCAGTCTTATCATATAAATAAGGGCTAAATTTTTTGGTAAGGATGGGGTAGTCAACACACTTGGGTTTGGGGGGTATGCACCCCCTCCCAGAAGTTAAAATACCTCCCCCCCAGAAATCAAAATACCTCCCCCAGAATTCAATTTTGAAATTTTTTTTGCTTTTTTGGCGATTTTTCGATGCCATTGGATAGTGCTCGATGAGAAATGTCGAAAAATGGTGTTTTTCGCCATACGACCACTTTTAAGACTATTTTTTGACCTTTGAAAATTTTTTCACCCCCCCCCAGAATTTTGGTGCTGCCCACCTATGATGGTCAAGTCAGTCGGCCATTATCGGTGGACTACACGATTTTCTAATTTTGGCCAAAATTTCGAACAATTTTGACCGAATGGGGAAATAAGCACTTTAAGATGCAGAATTTATGCGAAAATAAGATTGGGGTGGGTAAAAAATCTCAGGATTTGGGAGAGGAGAAGTAGGTAATTTATTAATTATTGATTTGTAACTAAAAATTATTAATTTATTAACTAAATAATGTCTTTACAAAAATACATCCTACATATTTCCCTCTTTATGGTTTATGGATGTGCTTCAGGCGGTTTCTTCTGTAAACTCGCTTCAAAAGACTAATGTGAAGAAAGTCCAGAAAAGTTGTAAAATCGAAAACATGCCGTCATTAAAATATTAAAAAGTAAAAGAGTAATTTATTAAAAAAAATTTATTATTAATATTGATTAAAAATTAAAAAATATTATAAAAAATAATAAAATAATAAAAAAAATAAAATTTCATTTTTATCGCGTTTTTAGCACGAATCCGATAATATGTATTTTTTATTTTTTCGTATTATTTCAAGTTCCAGCCGGTGAACAAGACGGATATTTTTGCGTTTTTTCAATTGGCCGATCGAGTATCGGCGAACGGAACGGAAACTGTTCGTTTTAAACCCGAAATCGATGTCGAAGAGGCTTATAACACTTTGAATAGGTCTCTGGAGCATGGAGATTTAAAAATCGACATTCAGGGCGTTGAAGTAATCAATTGGTTTGCATAAATAACAAGTTAAATAATTAATAATAATTAACTAATAAATAAATTGATAAATACGTGATTAGATAAATAAATTAATTACATAATTAATGAATTATAATAATACTGAATAATTTTATTTGTAGGAATTCATAGTGTGCCAAATATGTTGTATTGACTATTTCGATTCCCGTTACGCATATAAATTTGTAAAATTTTTTTTAATTTTATTTTAGATTTTTTTAAATAACTTAATTATATAATTAATCATAAATAACAAGTTAAATAATTAATAATAATTAAGTAATAGATAAATTGATAAATGCTTAATTAGATATATAAATTAATTACATAATTAATAAATTATAATAATACTGAATAATTTTATTTGTAGGAATTCATAGTGTGCCAAATATGTTGCATTGACTATTCCGATTCCCGTTACGCAAATAAATTTGTAAAGAAATTTTTTTTAAATTTTATTTTAGATTTTTTTTAAATAAATTAATTATATAATTAATCATAAATAACAAGTTAAATAATTAATAATAATTAACTAATAAATAAATTGATAAATACGTGATTAGATAAATAAATTAATTACATAATTAATAAATTTATTAATTATATATATTTATATAATTAATAAATATAGTATACATATTTTATATCTCGCTCTTTGCAGTCTACGCCTTTATTTTCAATTTAATTCTTATGAATACGAAGTAATAGTGTATCTAATATGTATTAACTATCTCGATTCCCCTTACGAAAATAAATTTTGGAAAAAAATCAATTTAAAAAATGACATTAAGTAGGAAAAATGACAAATTTTCGGAAAAAAATTTCGCCGAAGTTTTGATGGCTTGGTGAGAGTGTGTTTTAAATCTTGCGCTTTGCACCTTATGTACAAACTTTTTATTTCAAAAAATAATACCGGCATTCTTGCATTATTTTCTCTTTGTTTTACTTTCGTTTGTCATTTTTTTATTCGCTATATACTTTTCGAAATTCTAATCGATAGTTCTCGGCTCCGCATCCAATTCTTTTTTTACTCTTATTCGCTCGACCAGGCACTAAGCTCCTAGGGGAATGAGGGGGGGTCCGACCACACATGGGCGTGGGGGGTTGGGGGTATGCACCCCTTCCCCCAGAAGTTGAAATACCCCTAGAAATCAGAATACCCCCCCAGAATTCAAATTTTGAAATTTTTTCTCGCTTTTTAGCGATTTTTTGATGTCATTGGATAGTGCTCGACGAGAAACGTCGAAAAATGGTGTTTTTCTTGCCATACGATCACTTTTAAAACCATTTTTTTGACCTTTGGAAATTTTTTCACCCCCTCCCCCAGAATTTCGGTTTTGCCCACCTATGATCCGGACCCCCCCACAATTCAGAAAAATTGGATTTTTTAAACGTTATTTTGTGCTATTTTTGGGCTTAGTCCCCCCAAAATTGGTGTTGGTCCCCCGCCCCCGAAATTGGACGGCCTGGCGCTTGATTAATCAGATTTTTCACTGTCGTTTTTTCGACCAATCAGATTTATTTTTGTCTTTTTTCAACCAGTCAGATTCATCGTTGTCTTTTTTCCAACCAATCAGATGTATTGGTGTTAATTATTTTTCGACCAATCAGATTAATCGCTGTCGTTTTCTCGACCAATCAGATTCATGAATATTGTTTTTTCGGCCAATCAGATTTATTTCTGACTCCTTCGGCCAATCAGATTCATCCCTTTCCTTTTCCCGATCAATCAGATTTATCCATGTTATTTTTTTCGACCAGTCGGATTAATCGCTGTCGTTTTTTCGACCAATCAGACTCATCCCTCCAGTTTTTTTCCGATCGATCAGATTCATCGCTCTGAATTTTTTCGATCAATCAGATTAATCGCTGTTGTTTTTTCGACCAATCAGGTTCGAGCGACCAAAAATGCGTTAAATTTCGTACCGCCTTATTTCTCGGCGTTTAATTCGACTGTCAACGTGATCGAGCAGAAACGGGGCTACTCGGGCGGCTCAATGGCCGCGTTGGCCTTTTTTATGATGGTCATCGGCGGGGTCAGCGGCTTCGGCTTGGCCTTTTTCCTCTGGAAACGAAACCGAGGCATCCAGTATCAAATCTACGAATAAATAATTGAAAAAACGCGTCGTTTGGTTCGACCCGTCGCTTTGATGTTTTAACGCTTACTATTTATCCTTTATGAGAACGTACATACTTTTATATAGAGCATGGCTCCTTCATAACCATCATGGGCCTTAACGTTTTAGATTCAGTGTAAAGTGTAAAGTCTGTCGGAAACGGTAGGTTTAAAGTGCTGAATTAACGTTTTAATTATCAATAGCCATATTGTCTATTTTGCATGTTTTTGGTAGCAAATATTACAAATTTTGCATTAATATTTCTGGTTTTTGTGTGAAGTGTAGAGTCTGTAGGAAACGTGAGGTGTAAAGCTTTGAATTACCCAACGTCATATTTATTAATAACCATATTGTTTATTTTGTATACTTTTTGCAACAAATATTTCAAACTTTGATGTAAATTTCTTGTATAATACGGCTACAGTATGCCGTCCAACCGGCCAACTGTATGATAATATAGTTTATCGTTTTTGCACGAAGAAGCTCAGCTTATGCCCGAAATAGCTTAAATCTACGGATTTAGGATGATTAACCTTGTTTGGATGAAGTGTAAAGTAATGGCAGATACTATAACTTGATTTAAAGGGTTTTTGTGCGCTCTCTCCGCTAAAATTCGAATTTTCTCTCGATTTTATCCTATATTTTCCATATTCCTCTTTTTAACTGGACCAAGTTTTAACCGTTCATTATCAGATCCATTTATCTTTTGTGTACAGTATTTACCGTAATCGCTCGTTCTATTTTGCCCTTTTCGCTCTAATTTTACCGCGTTTCTTTTATTTTAAAGCATTCGCTTCCTATTGTTTCATTTTTCTGAATTCGTACGCATAATATATCGAGTCACGTGATCGATTTTGTGTGAACCACCGGTTCTCGCAACGAAAATGATCAGCAGGTCATTTTCGTTGGTTCGTCTTACTGTATCTAATTTGGTTCGTGAAATTACCTTCTTAGGGCCGAATCACAGAACGTTGGGTAAGGTAAATGTATGGCAAAGGTAAAGGTTGGGTAATGTCTAGGTAGCTACCTAAGGTTTACCAGCCTTGGTAAGTTACCTATGGTTTGCCAAGCTCTGGTATCACAGACGGTTGGGTGATGGCAAGGTAAGTACCTAAGGGTAAACGTTAGGTAGACGAGAAAATTTATCATTTTTATTGCAAATCCGTTCAGTTTAGCGTCTGACATTCTCTGAATTATTGTAAAATACAAATTAAATTGATTTGCATTCGTTCAAAAAGGGAAAATTCATATGTCAATATTTTCGAACTCCGGTGATTCAGATGGCCACATTGCCTCGACCAGCCAATATTATCAATTGTAAAATTATGTTGCTTCTTTTCTAGTTTGATTTCGTGTAACGTGCATATGCTTACATGAACTTCGAGTGATAAAGGATAAAGACGACGTGTGCTTCTTTGTTCCAGACAGGGTGAAATCAGAGTAATTAATCGATGGGCATTGACCTTGCTAAATCTGTATAGCATATGAAATTTTCGGTCATTGTATATTTCAAACGGTTAAGTCCGTTTAATGAGCCGGTGTGCATGAAAGAATAACTTTTCCTCGTTTTCACTTGCATCATCCAAAAATTCGATCAAATCCATTGAAAACGTAGACTAATTGAATGTTAACAGACCTTTACCTCTGCTCTTAGCAAGGGTAAGATCATTGGGTAAATTTGTCTTTATTTACCAAAGCTTTACCTTACCTTTACCTTACCCAACCTTCTGTGATATGGCAATCTCTAACCTAACCTAGAGTTTACCTAAGGGTAGCTAATTTACCAAAAGGCAAGTCTTACCTGAGCTTCTGTGATACGGCCCTTATTGTGTATAACGCTACAATTATTCGCATAAATTATTTTTATTAAGTTCTGTACTGTGCTTGTATCATATAAATTAACTTTAGGCTTCATTAAAACGCATCGGTGATAAATGGTTCAAAGGATTTTGAATTTTGACAGCTTCGCTTGAGTAGGAAAATGTTAGAGAAATCACGTAAAATTATGTAAGATAAGGCTAAATTAAGGAGTACGCGTCATTTTCAGTACAATATGAAAGATTTTTCCGTTTAAAATGCCAAGATAAAAAATCTATCAAAAGCCATACTCCAAAACATATCTCATATGAAAGAGCATCCAATTTTCTGCCTATTTACAGAAAAAATGCCAACTATCCTGAAGCAGGAAAAAATTATAGATCTTAATTTGTAAAATGCACTTTTTTCATCACAGTTATTAAAATGGCAGCCATATTGAACTTTTTTCTACTCATTGAAATCAAACAAACAAGTAATTATTTAAAAGCTTTTTTTGCTCTTTTTCAAAATGCGCCTAATTGTTGAATTATGTAAAGTAGATGGACAACTACAGCTTAAAGTATTTTTTCCAATAAGGCTGTCCCCATGACACAAAATTGTACTGAGCAAAACCAGAAGAACGAACAAATCTTGGTTAACGGCGTTCATTGCACAAGAAAGCCCATCTAAAGACGCAACGCAAGTCGCAACTACTTTGCTACTATCGAGCTTTCTACCTACCATGAAAGCCTGAGCCAATTTTCTCTTTTTTTTGAGGTGACAAGCTACAGTAATGAGCAAATTGATTTTTTTCGGCAAAATAGTTGTGCCTCAAAATTTTCGATCTTAAAAACTTTCTTTTGTCTAAATTGGAGCAGCGGTTTCTGAGATTTACTCAAACCTAAAAGGTTGGATACACTTTTTTGAGTGATCATCAACCACTTTGTCTTTAAGGCTTACAGTAAGCTTATTACTGTAGCATCTGACCTAAAAGAGCATACCGTTTGCTGATTCCGAAATGCATAAATCATGTATTATTACTTAACTCAAATATAGTAGGCCGTCAAATGCCCATTTTGCCGTTTATAGTGAAAACGATGTGAGTAATGTGGATGAACCAGAATGGATAAATTAGACCTCGGTAAGAGGTAAAATAATCATGTGATGTGCCTACACGTAGGTATCCCAAGAGCTCTTTTCGGCAGAAAAAATGCGTGCTTTCTCTGGGCTTGGGGCACACATGCGCATAGGCGGGGTATTACTCATCCTGAAGGCAGTGGCGGACCTAGGATTTTCCTAGGGGGCGGTGCCCCAACTTTTACAAACAGTAAAATATACATAGGTCCAAAATCTCGTCCTCCACGCGCGAAATAGCGTTTTTTCTGGCGTTTTCATTGTAAAATTGTGCTCCTGTGGCGTTGTGGGAGCTTTGTACTTCTCCCCACCAAGTTGAAACACCCCCGCAGATTACCGTAGACTCACATAATTCTATTTTTAGTAACATCTTTGGTGAATTGACCAGTCCTGACCCTTCCCCAGAATTTTAGTGCAGCCTGCTTATTACCCTCACCATAGATGAACAGCAAAGCCGATCTGGGCCCGGTTGCTCGACTCCACCTTAATAAAGGCGAACCATTAAGAATTAATTTTTAATGATCGGCCGGTTGCTCGACTCCACCTTAACGCCAACGACCATTAAGATTCCCTTAACGAAACCATTAACGTTAAGGTAAAACCTTAACTAATGGTTTCGTTAAGGTTCGTAAAAATCGGGTTGCTCGACTTGGCCATTAATTAATGGTCGAGCATTTGTTAAGGGAAGTTTAAGGGTACCATTAAAGAAACCATTAACAAAAACCTTTAATGGCTGCATCAAGGGAAATCTAATGGTAGCGTTAAGGTAAGCTTAATGGTTGCGTTAAGGGAAGTTTAATGGTTGTGTTAAGTTCACACGCATTACATGAGAATTTAAATGTCTTGGTTAAAATACATAGATATAAAACCTTGAGACCATAGTCATTGAAAATTCGAATTTTCTTTTATTTTACTCTTTTGATGCTTGACTTTTGGTGTTGGTTCGAATTCGGCTGATAATGGATTGCAGTGACAGCGATACACTTAATTAGGAAAATAAAGGAAAACGCTCGTTAGTTTGGGTAAAACATAATTGGTTGCTTGCGATGATATGGAAATTAAAAAAATAGAGAAATAAAAATAGGGAAATACAATTTTGATTTTAGCGCATTTTCGGCAACAGCTAAAGAAAATGAAGAAGTTAAATGAAAAAACTCGTTCTCGAATAAAATCAGGGTTGGCAAGGCTGGGTTTTGGGTTTTTGCGGGTTTTTTGGGTGCAAAAAATTATTGGGTTTCGGGTTTTTATCCACAGGTTACCAATTTTTCAAATAGACTGAAATAAATACTGTAGGTGATTCAAATTGTATTTCCAATCTCTTTTTGTTTGCTTTATGCTGTTCCTTTGACTAGTAAAGGCTAACCAACCTCAGTCTGGTCAACACAGTGCCATGCTCAAAAATCTCAGCCCCTAGTTCACAATTGCCATCCCATGCTGCAAAACAGGGCGCTTTTATTCAGCCACCTCAATAGCCCACACTTTTCTGAGTTCGACCAATTTTTCTATTTCCTAATATTTTTTGAGAGCCAGTGCATTTTTTGATCAAAATCTGGTAATGTCCGAGCATTGAAGAGGAAGATAAATATGTACATATATGTATGTGGCAACCGCAGTGAACGATCGATTTTGTTGTTGGATTTCAATATTAGCTGCCTAGAGTTGTTGCTCTTTGTTTTTCTCGTTTCTTGCAGCTGTTGGAGTATTCCTAGCTACTTTATGTAGCTCTAGTTGTCATTTCCATTAAAAAACCCAATAAAACCCCAATAAAGCACAAAAAACCAAAAAAAACCAAATAACCTAAAAACCCAAAGTTCAAAATGTTCAAATCTGGGTTTTTCCCATACCTGAATAAAATCTTTATTAAAATTTATTGTCATTAAAATGAACCAATGGATTTCATTTGACCGTGGATCGACGAGCATGTATCATATTATTAAATAAAAGAATAATGAAAGAAGCTTTACTTTTTAAGTGTGAAATGTTATCATTTAGTTATCTCGTGAAAACGATAATTGCATACATGAAGTCTCTATAAGAACCGCGTTTTAATTGTCATAAAATTATGTAGTTGGAAAAATTTAATAGTTAAAAAAATTTCTATTTATGTAAAGATGAGGTTTGTATCAGCCATTTTTCTACAATTCGCATTGTCAGTAGGCAGCGCCTGCAACTAGAAAAAGGATAAAATAATATTATTGTTATGAAATCTTCAGTATTAAGGATAACTTGCTAAATCTAAATCGGTCATAAAAATTCATCGTCATTGAAATTAGTCAAAGGACTTCTTTTGACTTCGAATCGGCGAGAACTTGTCATAATAGTAAAAATCGGAACGATAGGAAGAAGCGCCATTTTTCAATGTGAAAAATAATCAATGAGTTCGTTAATGTAGCTCTTGACCTACCTTAAAGAATGAACCTTAACAAAACCATTAAAGTCGTTAAGGTGAAGCCCAGCAACCCAATTTACCTTAAAGAAACCATTAAACGCTTAATGGAAGCGTTAAGGTTTCAGTCGAGCAACCGGTTTTAAGGTAGACATTAAAAAACTGAGCCTTAATTAATGGCTGCACTAAGGTGGAGTCCAGCAACCGAAATTTAAATCGACCATTAGACTTCCCTTAAAGTCGAGCTTAATGGTGGAGTCGAGCAACCCGATTTTTTTAATGGTTTCGTTAACCCTACTTTTACCGAGCTCTAGATCCGTGATCTAGTTGCCTGTTTTTTTGCAATTCACTGTAAGGCCATAAATTCTTATGTGGCAAGCTTCTCAGTACCCACTTTTTTTACGGCAACACATGTTTAATTGAGCAAAAGAAAACGTATTGATCTATATTTTATTAGAAAAGCTTGATTTCATGATTTTATAACATGTGTTACGCGTGTTGCGGATCGTATTTCTTACACATTTTTTAATGTTCAAATACGTTTTTTTCAATTGATTTTCAGTTTTGTGCAAACTTAATAATATTTTTGAATTTCTCATGCTCTTGGATACCAGAAATATGTATTTTATTCATTTTTGTTATCTCCCCAATGACTAGATTTTCGATCTAGACCTTGGTAAGACAAGGGTGCATGACCCCTTGGTAACAGGAGAGTTAAGGTAGAAATCGGACTTAACGCGACCATTAATTAATGGTTGTAGTTAAGGTGACCATTAACGTTAAGGTAAACATTAGTTAATGGTCGAGTCGAGCAACCGGGCCCTGGTGGTTCGAAAATTGGGCTTTTCGGGCCAACGTGACCTCAAAAGTAGGCATAAGCTCTGAAATAGGGTTACACAGTTTCTGCTCCAGGCATTCAGCACATCGTTTTCACCGTGTGAACAATGAAGATTGATTTCTGATTCGCAAGTTAAAAATTCCCTGAATTAGGTAATGAGATTGCAGCCTGAACCAAGAGAAAATTGGAAGCTGAGCGATAGCTCAAATGAAAGGGTTTAAATATATCTAAATGTCTTTCTATCAACCACCTAATTTAGTCGACGCAATCAAAAGTAATGTTTAAAAACCAGATTTCTACAGTAAACCCTTAATAACGTGCAAATTTGGGCCTTCAAACGTCAATAACTCCATGACTTTTCAAGATATAAGCGTGGAACTTAGCAAAATAGTTGCGTTTTAAAAAGCAAGTATGTATGTGGCTTTTTCTGCAATCCCAAAACTCCGAACTTGAGGTGGAAATCTTCAATGGTTCTTGACTTATTGCAAATTTCTCTCAGTTTTCTGCTTGCAAATTGAGTTGTTTTCTATTTCAATATAACAAATAAGATATCATATGAAAGCTCGTAGAATGCTGAGTCTAATAAGCACAAATTTGTTATAGTTTACGCGCTTTACGCACAAGCCATTCTTTCCTAGCCTTTATTTCGCTTCATTTTTCTCCAGAAAATTTTCCATTTTTCCATTATGGTTGTCTCTAGACCCCAAACCACCCACCCCTCCCCATGTGCATGTCTTGTCCTAACTAGTAGCCCATCACTTATAAGCCCGATTCAGAAGTAAAGATCGCCGATTCACTCCCGGTTCACAAGTGCCCCGATTGTCCAGCTTCTTGTCGTGGTATCGTCGACTGAAATCGCAGGAATAGGAACCCATCCTATTTTCTTATAATTTCGCCAATTATTGTGCATTGAAGTACGTATGCGTGTTGATACTATGTAACAGGCATTGTGATAAACAAAGGTGCATGTTTCATTTATCCGAGAGCTTTTTCAGCGAATCTTCTCCGAGGCTATAGTAACTATCTTCCCTACTTACTGTAGGTCATGTAGAGATCACTGTAGCTGCATAAGGAGGACGTGTTGTTCAATAAAATTTCTTACGACATAATTTACCCTCGTCTACCAGCAGATCAAACAACATGTGGATGTAATTCGTGCATTCAGCTGGTCAAAAATCGACCGTTAAACACAATAGACTACATAGCATACTTTAAACATCGCCGAAAACTTACGCTTAGCGTAGTGGTAGAAAGTCCGATTGTCGCCGAAGCAACACGGATTCGATTCCTGCTGCAAGATTTTTATTAAGCGTCACAGCACTGTTTAGATATTTGAATTAAGTCTATATGGACAGTTTAGTGCATTAAAAATGAAAGAATGGCGGTCGCTTGCCCCCACTCAAAGTTTCTGTCGCGGTACAGTAAATCACCTAGTTAGGCATACTGTAGCCTTCAAAAAAATTTATTGAAAAAGCTTTCGAATAAATGAAACAGACAATAGTTTTTTTAGCGGCGCTTTTGCAGAAAGACTTTCCATGTGTACTGTCATGAATTTTAATTAGCTAATATTTAATTTATTTCTACATTTACAAGACATGTATGTATGTACAAACGCGTAATGCGTTCTTATAGATTGCGAATCATGAGCCAACGTGGGCAACAAGAAAATTCTGGAGGTCAGATGGGTAAAATTGCCAAAAAAATGTTACTGAAAATAGAATTCTGGGGCTCTACAGTAATCTGGGGGTTTCAACTTCTGAGGGTACAAACCCCAGCCCCTCCCCCACGCCCATGTGTGATCATGAGGTGTCTTGCTCCATTTTCGATAAAAAGGTTGGATAAATCAGCGAACACTCATATTAGCGGAGATAATGAATAATGAACTTGTAATCGCGCTGATGAAATAAATGAAAATCTAATGAAGCATGACAATTTAAAATTTTTCAAACGTGTTTAAAAAATTTACATGAGCCAAAAATTTGAAAACTTTGATCATGATGCAAACGCATTTGGGATCTAATGCGTAGGTACATGCCTAAAGCGGGTTTATGATCTCAGATTGCGATGCGACATTGTCGATTTTCCCGATTTTTAATTTAAAAAATCACTAGTTCGCAAAGGTGATTTCTATTTTTATACCATACGCACTCATATTCTAGAACCCTTTCGTTCCATTTCCCCGGAATTTTTCCCATTTTTCGGGTCTAGACTAAACCACACGTGGGCGGGGCGTTGGGGAGGGCGTATGCAGCACCCCCCGAAACAGAATATCCCCAGAATTCAATTTTTTGAAGATTTTTTGTTTTTTCTCGCGATTTTTTGATGCCAATGGATAGTGCTCGGTGAGAAACATTTGGAAAAAGGTTTTGTTGTACAAGCTTTTTTTTTGTACGAGCTTCTTGTGCTTGTACAAAGATCTCCGAAAAGGTCTTTGTATGAGCTAACAAATTTTTGTAGCTATATTATATAAATATATTTTTAAACATTTTTGGTTACTATAATATACTACAGTAGCGATTTTAGTGAGGTAAAACAGGGTCTTTTGACTTTTGATTGTATATTTTAGCTAATTTCTGGGTTTCTAACGCCAAAAATTACTAAAATTGTCTCAAAACGGCGCAAAGCGCCTAAAAATTTGACATTTTTCCATTCTAAATACAAATTTTGCTCTTTTAAAGATATATAGGACAGACAAGTTTTCATATCGGAGCGAAGCGCCGAAAAATTTTTTCGAATTTACCACCTTTTTACACTTTTATCTTACCAAAAATCTTTGTACATGTACAAAGATTGTCCTGGAAAATCATTGTATACACATCGGGAAAAATCTTTGGCGAATACAAAAAAAACACTGTTTTGTACATGCAAATTTGTGTATACTTTAATATGGTACAGTAACGATTTCAGTGTGGTATAACATAGTTTTTCAACCTTTGGTAGTGTATGTGGCTAATTTTGGGTTTCTGAATATTTGACATTTATCTATTTTCCCATTCTAAGCGCAGTGTTGCTTATTACAAGATTTAATTCGCATATTACAATTTTTGTAATATTTCTGATTTTGTAGTACAAGTTGTTTTAGTTTTCTCAGTCGAGTTTTATGTGTGAATTCCATCAAAAGCTCATAAAAATTTCGGCACTTCGCGCCAAACTAATATTATCAACTAAATTCAGGCCGAATTATCACATTTAGAACCACAATTTTTTGTATTTGGCGAAGATTTTTGCTGATGTACAAAGACGTTTCAGAACAATCTTTGTACACAAACAAAGATTTTTGAGAAAAAACTGTAAAAAAAGGTGTAGAATTCCTTATTGCAAATTCTACCATTTTAAAGATTTTCAGGGGGGGGTAAGCGGATGCAAAAATGGAGCCGCGTACCCCCTTCCCTGAAATAGCCGAGAAATATACAAGTGACAGGGGTTTGGGCCATCCCCATCCAGGCTCCGAAGCCCCAAACTTCCTTGAAAGTCAGAAATATTTGATCAGCCTCCCCCATTTTTTGCGAAAAGCTGCGCTTTTTGGCTATTTTTTTGTGTTTTTACCATTTTTGATTTAGTCACTAACCCCTCCTTCTAAAATGGCAAGGACCCCTATCCTAGATTTCCAGCCGTTACATGTATACTGAGGGACCCTCATAAAATTTTAAGCGATTACATGCATGTTTTATTGTGATAGTTTCTCTATTTACTCTAGCTCACACTTCTAAAATAATGTATCACTTCGTGAAATTCTAATAGATAGGTACACTTTTGCCATACTAAAAAATTAAGTCCAAAAAATTCAAAGGGTTTTCACCAAAAATCGTCCGACGGTGACTTGTGTCTTGGACCCTGAGGGGGTTATACCCCTCCCTTATGGGAATGTGTGATGTCTCATTCATTACATCCAATAACTATTGCATCCAATTGCTGCAGCAGCAGTAGCAGTAGCGAAGATTCAAATGATATAGAGTGTGCTAATAGTAGCGACATAGACTTTATTGATGATTCAGACAATGAAACACTGAAGTAAATTTGTTTCTTGTGACATAAATAGTAATAAAACTTGATATGAAAAGGCGCACCTAACTTTGTGCTTGCCATTTACTACTGAATGGAGCAGTCGCTCATTATTTCTTCTCCTATGCCCACCCCAAGTATGTGTCATGCAATAATATTTTCCTTGTCTGACCCCGGCCAGCCCCGGCCCCGGATTTTTTTTCAGCCCCGGTACCGCCCCGGCCCCGGCCAAAAAAGTCGCCCCGGTCGATCACTACTTCAAAAATCAATATTTCTGAACATTTCTGAGAAAGCTGCATAGTCTAGAACAAGAAAAATTTAAAAAATTATTTCCTCGAGTCCAAAAAGACTATATCGCTATTTTGATGAATTTAGAAAGGCTGTATTGCATAGCAGCTTCCCCCTGAGTCCAAAAGGATTATATATAGCAATTTTTCTGAATTTAGAAAACCTAAATAACTATTTTTCTATGTCCAAAAAACTATTATATAGTATATAGATATATAACCCAAAGTTGGTCGCCCCACAAACCCGAAAATTTTCGGCCCTCTTCCCTCGATTTTTAGACAAAAATTGAATTTTTTGTCTGTTTCTAGATACTTTTTGGCCGCTTTTAGCAAAAAATTAGAGGTCATTTACCCCACCCCCCTAAAAATGGCTGGAGACCATACATAGGTGCGCAAGGTCAAACTTTCAGGATGAAGGTGAAAACCAAAAATTGCTAGATAGCTATGTGCTTCGTAAAAACGGCTATATAGCATGCATGTACAGCATTGGAATTCTGGAGTTCAGACCCAAACAATTTGTAAAGTATTTTCTGGGCTTAAAATGAAGGGAGCACGTCAAAAACACTGTTTTTTGACGTTTCAGACAATGTTCGTTCTTTCCAGAACATAAAAAAAATTTTAGGAAAAATTTGAAAAAAATTGAGTAAATTGAGCAAAATATAGGTCAAAAATGCGTATATGGCGCGAAGCGCCGAAAATTTGAGATTTTTTGGTCAAAAATGAGCTAAAAACGCTTAAAAAGGCACACTTTTTGCAACTCTTACGAAAAATCAACAATTCTTGAGGGGTTGCGTTGCGACCATAGGTGGGCAGCACCGAAATTCTGGGAGGGGAGGGGTGAAAAATTTTCAAAGGTCAAAAAATGGTCTTAAAAGTGGTCGTATGGCGAAAAAACACCATTTTTCAAAGTTTCTCATCGAGCATTATCCAATGGCATCAAAAAATCGCTGAAAAAGCAAAAAAATTTAAAAAAGTTGAATTCTAGGGGATATTCCAACTTCTAGGGGGTGCATGTGCATACCATACGTGGGCAGCAAGAAAATTCTGGGGGGGGGGTGCAAGATTTTTCGAAGGTCGAAAAATGGCCTTAAAAATGGTGGTATGGCGATAAAAACACCATTTTTCGACGTTTCTCATCAAGCACTATCCATGGCATCAAAAAATTGCGAAAAAAACGACAAAAAATTTTCAAAAATTGAATTCTGGGGGGTATTTTGATTTCTGGGGGGGTATTTTGGTTTCTGGGGGTGCATACCCCCCAAACCCCCCCCCACGCCCAGGTGTGGTGCATACCCCTAAACCCACGCCAACGTGTGGTTGCGACCATACGTGGGCAGCAAGAAAATTCTGGGGGGTGCAAGATGTTTCAAAGGTCAAAAAATGGCCTTAAGAATGGTGGTATGGCGAGGAAAACACCATTTTTCGACGTTTCTCATCGAGCACTATCTATTGGCATCTAAAAATTGCAAAAAAAAACAAAAAAATTAAAAAAATTGAATTCTGGGGGGGTATTTTGATTTCTGTGGGGGGTATTTTGGTTTCTCGGGGGCGGGGTGCATACCCCCCAAACCCCCCCACGCCCAGGTGTGCTTGCGACCATTCTGATGGGGGGTCAGCTGCCATTCTGAGGGTTCAAACCCCCCCCCCAAGAACACGTCTACTCAATAGTCCTTTTGGGGTCAGAAGATTAGCTGTATAGCTTTTCAGCTTTTCAGGTCTCAAAAAACTAGCTACATAGCCTTTTTGGATTCACAAACATAGCTATATAGCCTTTTTAACTAAAATAGCTATTAATCCATCATTTCTGAGCGCAAATAAGGCTATACAGCAATGATTTTCCGGCCGAAATCGCTGTATAGCTATCAGTTTTTCAAAGCTCGGGGGAAAGGGGGTAATACCCCCTTATGCTCTTGTATGCCGGAGACCCGTATCCAAATTTTGAGCCATTACACGTATAATACCCACCCCCCTCACCACCATGCCCATGTGTGCCTCACTATATGAAATAGAGGTGTTCTGGGCCGCCTATTTCGCCAGGGCCTGTGCAATACCTATACGCCATAATTGCCATCATAGATGGGCAGCACCAGGCCCGTATCCAGGATTTTATTTCGGGAGGGAGGGGCGAAAATTTTTGAGGCCAGTATCTCGAAAACCATTAAGAGATAGGAGAAAATAAAGGCAGTTTTGAGCGTATCTCGGTGAGCTCTATACGATGGTGAAGAAAAATTTTAAAAAAATTCAAAAATTTTCTACTCTATTTCATATTGATATACAGCAAATTTATCATTTAAGCTGATTTCTCATCACTTAATCGACGAATTATCTCTTATCTCTCGCCTTTGCACTTAATCATTGTGCTTTACAGAGAAAAACAATGCAGATAATGAATAATTCGGCGCCAAGGGCCGAAAAAATTGACATAGTCTGCATATCAAGTTCAAATTTGAGCGGTTTTGAGCGGGCTAGAAGACAAAAAACATATATAAACAATAAATACGGCGCGAAGCGCCGGAAAAATTTCATGTTTCCCATGTCAAACCTCAAATTTGAGCTGTTTTGAGTGAGCTAGAAGGCAAAACTATAGCTAAACAATGAATCCGGCGCAAAGCGCTGGAAAAAAGTTGACATGCTCGTTATGTCTAACTCAAATTTGAACGATTTTTAGCGGTTTAGAAGACAAAACTATACATAAACAAGAAATCCGGCGCGAAGCGCCGGAAAATTTTGAGTTTACTTACTCAAAAGTACGCTAAAAACCTGTTTTGGCGGTGTTTTAGACGCATTTCGCCAATTTTTAATTTTTCCCTTTGGGGGACCCTTAGGAAAAACAAAAATTTTTTCCCATTTTGGAGGGGCAGGCCCCCTGGATACAGGCCTGAATATATATATGTATATGCACATAGGAGGATGAGCGGGAGGGGCTAGGGGGTAAGCATGTAATAATGTAAGTGAGCACATAACGTTTGAATATGTTTACAGATGGTCGGAAAACTTTTTCTACATTGGAATAGTCATTGACATATACAACACACAGGTGCTTTACTATGGCTTTCTATTATACACAGGACCAGGGTCGCCTAATTTTAACACAGATTCAATTATAATATGATAAATATATTCAAAAATTTAAATAAACCAAGTTCCACATTTTTGAATGATAATAATAAATTGAGAAAAACGTATAAGTAATGTAGTGAAAAGTGCAACATTTTCAAATTATCTCCCCCTTTCAACCCCTCGAAAAAATTGTTAGGGAGAATTCATGCGAATTGACTTACCAAGTAAAATTAGTTACATTTAGAGAGTACAAAGTGCTGCTTCTATCAAATCTTCTAAGCAGGAGCCACTGTCTGGCGGATGAATCCAAATTACTGACGATAATGCAGGGCGCTAAAGGGATCTATAAAGTAAAGAATAGTAAATAAGCCGAGTAATGATGGTATAACGAGAAAATATGAAAGAGGAATGAAATAGCAAATTTCAAAGTTGTTAAAATCTGAATAAAATAGATTACGATAGAAATATTTCATCTGAAGTTTAAATGCAGGCTTTGAAGGAAAATTTTCCTTACATATACTTTTAAAAAGCAGATGAATAATACAAAACGAGTTGTAAATATTCATAATTTAAAATCATTCTAAACAAGGTACCTACGTATGTACATATACCTACAGGCCCGTATCCAGAAAATTAGGGGGCCATGCCCCCCCACAGATGAAATTTTGAGGATGATTTTTTCCTTTCACCCTTGCTTTTCTTAGCAAGAGATCACGACATTTTTGACACTTCGCGCCAAATCTCACAATTAAGTATTGTATACTCAATCCCAAACGCGAGGTGAAAATACTTAATATTTAATCTTTATACAATCTAAAGCACATCTATGTCTTCTGCTTCTCGCAGGTTTTACGCAGAGAATGAGATCCACGCAAGAAGCGAGAATGTTAGACATTTTTGTGAATGATAAAAAATTTTAGTGATGAAGTTTGACTATTTCTAGACTGATATCAGAACCTAAATTGGGCTGATTTTTTGAAAATTTTTACGATTCAACTTTAAGGTGCTTTTTACACCGAATTTTCCAGGGGCTCACCCCAAACCTCGAAGAGTGTCGATCCCTTGAATTCTAGCCATATTTAAGGAATCTGGATAGCAAAATTTATAAAGTGTGCAGCCCTCGTGGTCTTAAAACATCTTTTTTCATTCACTCTTTGGTCCCCTTTATGCTTTCAAAAGACCTGTTCTGTCCTTCCTCGAAGCGAAATCGTGGATACGGGCATGCTGGTATACGTAGGATAAAAAGTTTAGGTGTCAAAAGACCCAGAAAACAGCGATTAACCAACATCCTGTCCAAAGCAACACACTCCGTAGGAGAAAACCTAATTTTGTCGAAGAACATAAGAAATTTGACCGTCCAGCATTTCTACTTAACTGCTACATAAGTTAGCCTGATTTTTCTGCATGTTTTGGACGTCTTACTTTTTGAAAATTCGATCATCAGCCTGGAGCAGAACTACGTTTGCCAGAATTAAGACTCCATGAAATTCGGCAAATTTTCACCATCGTCCTGGCAGCACAGATGGGCGCGAAAGTCTGGACACCCAGATTCCGGCGGATTACCTACTCCCCCCGAATGAGGATGACCCCTCCCGAAATCAACAGACCACCAGAATCGAATTAATGGTGCTATTTTTGGCGATTTTTTCCCATCACCCTCCCCCGTAATTTAGACTATCTGTGCCTGGTAGCCGACCAGAATGCGGTATCTCGCAATCCTTTTTCTTAAATTTGCTGATAGGGTTTTAGTAAGGGCAGGATGGGACGCAGATCAGCTCGATGATCAGCCATTATCTCGAATCGAGCGAACAGAATAGTGCAGCCGACCTAGACGAAAAGCGAATCCGTAGGCGGAATCGGATGAGTTACAGTAATAAGCGTATTCCAATTCGAATTTGAAAGTTGGGGAAAAAGGGTTCAATGAAATGGAACAGACTATAGGCGAGGGTAATTTCGGATTCTGGCTTCTAAGCCCATCAAGTCCGTGAATGGTCATCTGAGTTTACTATGTAATCTGATGACCTCGATTTCAGAATGTTTCATGCACAACGACTGATTTATTACAAACGGATGAATGAAAGTCATAACACAACGGTAAAACCAATATTAACGCCGTAAAAAAATCAACACAGACGGAAAGACATGCGTCGTATAAAATAGAGCGGGCTTCATACACACACAAGTCGCTTATTAGAAATAATCACAATCGATGGATACTACCCAGAATTGAATTTTAGCCGCTATTTTTTGGCTATTTGGCCCTATCATCGGACCCCCAGAATTTCTTTGTTGCCCATGTACAGGTTGTATCGATTTAAATTATGTAAACTGTTTACAGATCCAACAGAAAATAGTTTAAGCGATGAAATGATTTAAACAGTATTTTATATTCGAATCAAAAAGATTTCGCATACTCAGACGCAATCCATCTCTCTCTCAATACAATATGAGAGACGTTATAGTCTGTTTCCCATAAAACTTCGTGCGTAAATTCTAATAATTTTCATCAACAGTAGGCCGAGGGTCACGATAATTATGTACCAATGCTATAATAGCAATCTGTCAGCTTATTGACATAGATAGTTGTAAAAATTTATGACCGCAGTTGTATATAACAGACTATAAGTCCAAGAATCGCGCGCGTAACCTGTTAATTACGACGCGAATCAAAAATCATTGTAAAGTGTGAAGTACAAATCTTCAGATTGTAGCACTAACGTCCAACGGGAAACGTCCGGCTCATGACCGATTCGCCGTTTTGACGCTCGGTTTTTCTGAATTGAAATCATCCGTATTCGCACTCACACTGGCAATCGTTTCGTTTCCTCTGAAGATTTTAGCTACCTACTTATGTACAGCCGCCATAAAAAGTGAAGCACTTAAAATTTTTAGTACACATGCATAGCACGATGAAGAACGCTTTCGTGAGCGATGTAAACTAGTATAAAGTTCTTCGAAAAATGGGTGATGTAAAGTAGTGTAAAGTTCTTCAAACATGCTGAAACTTGACAATATGTTTCGAATGCTTTTATCTAGTATTGCATAATGTTTTCTAAATGTGTAGTATTTCGTAGGTGGTCCAAAATATGAACTTTTGAAAATGGACAATCCTGCGGTCACTCCGCGCGCGCGTGCGATAAATTACAAAATTCTGTCCAAAAAAGTTACACGAAATTGTTCAAACTAGTTAGCACATTATGCAATGCTAGAGTTGTTCCTTACACATTTATAGCACACGTTTCTAGATAGTATGGACTAAGAAGTCGGGTTCCATAATGTATCGCCCGCGCAGAGTAACCGCAGAATTGACCAGTTTCCCAAGTTCATATCCTGGATCTACGGAATACTACACATTTAGGAAACATTTGCAATACTAAATAGGATAATTTGGAGCGTATCTGTCAAGTTTCACCATGTTCTAGGAAGTTTACACTACCTTACACTGCCCACAGAACTTCAACATTTTATGTAAAGTAAAAGTTTTAAGTATACAACTTTTCATGTCGGCGTCTAAAACTTGTTGCCCAAAATGTTTTGCGCGAAGACTAGGAAAAGGTTTATAACCATATGATGGGCACAGGGAATGGGGATAAGCTAGTCAGACCTCAAAATCCGCGAGTTTTCGCGTACCGAATTAAAATGTCTCTTTGTTTCCCTTTTTCGTGAGTTTTCACGGTTAAGCTCGATGAGGAACGTAAATAGATGGTGTTTTTTCCCGCCTGCCAAGCATTTTTCAGTGCTTTTCTAAGCTTTTGAAATGTAACGGACCCCTGACTCCCACGATTAAGGCTGGGCCCACGTATGACTGTAGTCTGTTTCACATAAGTTTGGGCATAAATTTTAAGAATTTTTTGTCGACAGTAAGCCGGCGGATTACGATAAATATATATCGTATCAATGCTATGATCGCAACATGTCAGCTTTTTTGTCGGATATGATTTTTAAAACTTATGCCCAAAATTGTGTGAAACGGACCATAGCAGTCGTTTTGTTTCCTCCTGAGATTTTATTTACCTATCCATTTAAAAATTTGTTACCCGATTCGAATAATGAAATTGTTTCGCAAGATCAACAGGCCCGGATTAACAGGGATAGGGGGAAAGGGGGCGGTCGCCCACCTGTCGTCAAAAAATCTTTGGGCGCAATAGAGAACAATGTAAATTTTTGGACGATTTCAACCACTTTTAGCATAGTCTTTCCTAATTTTTCGGCGCTTCGCTAGTACTCACTCATCGATGACATTTACGGACTTTCTTGGCACTCTTAAAATTGTATTTGAACGCCGGAAGAGTACTTTACGCACAAAAAATGATTTTTAGTCCTTACAATGATTTCTCGAGTGTTTTTAGGCGCTGTGTGTCGTTTCTGCACTAATTTTGTGCAGTTTTTGTGGAAAACTTTCGAAATTTTTTACTCTTTTCGGATCACAAATGATTCTGTCCATCGAAAGACGGCAAAAACGTTACTTCAAGCATATTGGACGGATTTTTCAAACAATTTTCGACGCTATTTAGAAAATTTGGAGTTCCGCTCCCTGTCAAAAAATCTTAGATCCGTCACTGAAGGCCAAGCAAGATTGTGCCAGTCAGTCAGATGAGTTCATTCGTTCACATATTTGACTTTTTTGACATTATAGAATTTATATATAAATGTGAAAAGATGCGCAAAATTATTCATTGCGAACATTTAGAGCATAAACCATACTGGTCGATAGCTTCGGGCAACGTTTGACAGCAAATTTTTCGATGTTGCCTGAATCCTTCAACCGGAATAAACGGCGATTCGCAAAAAGACACTACGGCGACTCTATTGTTTAAATCTGACATACTACGGCGTGGCATTCGCGTTTTTTTGGGACTCATCGGTGGATGCTCCGGGCATGCCGCGCCATCGTCGAGCGTTTCTGCACAAATAAAATAAAACGTACAAAAACCTCAACAAACGAATCTAAAACATAAATAATAAATAAAAAATGAATAAATAAATAATATGTCATCTTCTTTTTAAAAAATGTGACATGCGGCAATAACGTGAAATTATCGAAGCCCAAGTAGCTTGTCTAAAAAGTTGGTTAAAAGAGTGTGAGTGGTGAAAGAGCCAAAGATGTGAAGAGAATGCGTCATTTGTCGGCACTTTTCATCTAGTCATCTTGCATTATTAAAAATTAAGGGAAAACGAACAATTTTTCAAAAAGTAAAATTCTTATAAATTCAGCTAAACAAATATTTGCACAGCCAATACGTAAGGAACTTTGAATGCGGGACGTTTGCGGTCAAGACACGGGTAAATTTTCCCAATCGAGTTCTTGGGGTTTGACCTAATGTTTACTGACCCCCGCAAAACAGCTGATACCCCAATAATTGTCGATTTTTCCAAAATATCATATAAAGTCTACTATAATGAGCGTTTCTAGCGATCTTTCGACCCAAAAGTGCCTAATTTTCGGCGTTTAGCGCCTTGTGCTCATTTTTTAACCATATTATAATCAATTTACCCGATTTCTTAAATTTTTTCTAAATTTTTAGTCTTTCATACAACAAGCATTGTCGCGTCAGAAAAGTAGAAAAACCGTGCTTTTGATGTGATCGCTTTTTAGCCCAAAAAAAGACACTTTTTATAAATTTTTCAGGGTTGACCCAGAATTTCCATGCTGTAATCTTGATTCCTCGTACCATATCTATATATAGAGTGGCCTGAAAAAAGCTACAATTCGATGCTACGGGTCATACCTTCGGCTATAAAGGTACAAGTTTAATACCAGCTGCATTACATAGCTTAACTTGACTGTTTTCAGACTGTGTAAAAAAGTTTGGCCAGCTGCCAAAAGTTGGGGCCTCATAATAATTTGTTTACACCCTGTTCTGATATTCTTAAAAATGTCGAGAGTGTCATTAGTCCTGTCATCAATTTGCTCTTTTTTTGACGATGTCTTGCCGTAATTTAAATAAAGTAGGGAGCGTATCTACTCTAGGGGTCTAAACAATGTCTGATTATCTTCCTTTTGACTACCTGTATTGTCAAAGAAGGATTCATAAATCCTCAATAATACGATACAATGCAGAAACTCCCCGTTTAAACATATCAAATAGATGTGTAAACAAATCGCCCTAGCGCACGAACCGCTGGCTCTTTGCCAAAATGTTTTATGCGGTTTAAACAAAGACATTTCTACCTGTTTAATGCAGCAGATCATAAAATTGTATGTCATAATTACTTGAGTTAGCCGACCTGTATACGCTGAATAATCTACTATATATTTGTGAAAGAATGTTTGTATGTTCGGGGTTGGCTCCAGCCCCATAACACTTGGTGGGCTGACGTTTGGCCTGAGCTCGGCCTACCGGCTGGGGTCTGGTAGTGACATTTAAATTTCACCAACCCCACCCATGCACCCTGTACAGGGATTAAGCGGAAAGCGTCCCTATGCTTAAGCATGGCTGATTCCAGAACATGGTCGTTTATTTCCCTAATTTCGACAATCGGAATAAATTCAGTTTACGTTATTTTCGGGTTACGGTACTTTTGCCGCTGCGATGCGTTATAACATAGGATCGAACGTAATATAGCCTACATAATGCTACAAGATGTGCAATGCTATATGGTACAATGATGTGATATAAGATACCCTGTCTGTGCCATAACACGCAGTGATCTAAGATAGGAGATATCCTCTGCTATAACATATGAGTGATATAAGATATCACGTGATATATGACATCCTTTGCTACAACAAGCAAAAAATTTTTAAAACATCAAAAATATTGTTTGATCAAAAAATTTTTCCAAAACATCCCAAAACATCAAAAATATGGGTTTGACCGAAAAAATTTCCAGAACATCCCAAAACATCAAACATATGATTTTAGGTAAAGAATTTTTCAAAACCATTATTGTAATGTCAAAAATATGGATTTGATCAAAAGAATGTACAGGGATGAAGCGGGAGGCGTCCCAACGCTTAAGCATGGCCGCTTTCGGGACATGGCCGATTTTTTTGCCAAATTTCGAAAATCGGAATAAATTCAGTTTACACTATTTTCGGGTAACCGTATTTTTGCCGCTGCGTGCGTTATAACATAGGATCGGACGTAATATAGCCTACATAATGCTACAAGATGGGCAATGCTATACGGTACAATAATGTGATATAAGATACCCTGTCTGTGCCATAACATGCAGTGATATAAGATGGGAGATACCCTCTGCTATAACATATGAGTGATATAAGATATCACGGGATATGTGACACCCTTTGCTACAACAAACAAAAAATTTTTAAAACATCAAAAATATGTGTTTGACCAAAAAAATTTTCCAAAACATCCCAAAACATCAAAAATATGGGTTTGACCAAATAAAATTCCAGAACATCCCAAAACCGCTAAAATATGATTTTGGCTAAAGAATTTTTTAAGCCATTCTGTAACGTCAAAAATATGGATTTGATCAAAAAAATGTACGGGGGTGAAGCGGTAGGAGTCCCTGTGCTTAAGCATGGCCGATTTCGGGACGTACCGATTTTTTGCCAAATTTCGAAAATCGGAATTAATTCAGTTTACACTATTTTCGGATTAAGGTACTTTTGCCGCTGCGTGCGTTATAACATAGGATCAGACGTAATATAGCCTACATAATGTTACAAGATGGGCAATGCTGTACGGTACAATGATGTGATATAAGATACCCTGTCTAGCCATAATATGCAGTGATATAAGATAGGAGATACCCTCAGCTATAACATATGAGTGATATAAGATATCACGCGATATACGAGTATGACACCCTTTGCTACAACAAACGAAAAATTTTAAAAACATCAAAATATGCTTTGTTCAAAAAACATTTTCCAAAACATCCCAAAACATCAAAAATATGGGTTTGATAAAAAAAATTTCCAGAACATCCCAAAACATCAAAAATATGATTTTGGCTGAAGAATTTTCAAAACCATTCTGTAACGTCAAAAATATGCATTTGATCCGAAAAATTGTTGACAAATAAGCATTTTTGAAAAAATCCAAAAAATAAAATATGGTTTTTACCAACAATGTTTTTTAGAAATATCCCAAAAAATATCAAAAGTCTTAAAAAATAAAAAATGCAAGATACATCTCAATTCCATATAGCTATCAGGCCTAAGTTCAGCCCGGGCAACGCCGGGTAGCTCAGCTAGTGCTTCATATACATGAATCTGGTTTATTGTATGCGTTACATACGCCTAGCTATTGGCTCAAAATGGAGTTTGTCGGCAAGGTTTAGGAGTAAAGGGAAGTGGTTTTTCTTTTTGCGGTAAAAACAATGAGAAAATCACATAAAAATGGCCTGAAATGGCAAATTTTCAACCCAAAGTCAGGGTATGACGATCAACTTTGGATCTTACGGAGGACGGGTTAATCGCTGACTCGTTAATTTATTACTTTCATCGATTAATACTTTTGTTAAACGCATGTTGTATTACCGTTGGTTTCGCGGCCGGCTACTCGGCCTTTAGGGCGCCTTTCCCTGCGATGCCTCCGGCAAACGAAAGCGACCAAAATCGCGGCCAATAGACCGACAATGCCCAGTCCTAAGCCGGTGTAAAGTCCCAAATTTTGGTCGACCTTCTCCGCAAAGTCAATGTCGCTCAATGATGTCTTCTTTTCCAAATTGTGTCAACGAAAAGGACGAACCGGGCGGGCGCTGTTGCTGCCGGATGTCGGGCGCGGGCAATCGATCCAAAATTGACGGTTTAGCGGTTTGAGACCTAATCGCGTTTTAGATCAGATAAAATCTATGGAGGATATCGGAGGTCCTCGCAAAAAATAGGCGGGACGAAAATTCTGAAGGGGTATCTCGTTGACGATCGGGTGCGGGTAGAGGCGGAATAAAGTTTGTCGGATAAACACACGACTTAGATGCAGTCAGCAGACCGTATTTAAGGGAGAAGGGTGGGGACGCCCCTTGGTCGCGAAAATTTTTTGGCTGGTTCGATAATGCACGGAAAGATGAGAATATTGCATCTCTGCCACATCTTCTTCAAAGTTTCGGCGCTGTGCGCTACACGTGATGTATTCTCTATAGTTTTGCCTCAAGCGCGAACAAAAAATGACAGGTTTCACGACTTATTTCGAGAAACGTTTTCAAAAAAGTTCGAAATTTACGAGCTGGACGGATAGAAAATGTGGAGGAACGTCAGAAAATTAGGATTTTAACGAGTTACCCCTACGATATTTCCGAGATATTAACCAATTTAATTTGGGCCCCCCCGCTTGGCCGAACACTGGATTGGGGCCTGACAACAGTAGTCCATTTACATATGATGCGCATCTTAGACGCTACAATAATTCTTACGTGTATGTAATAAAGAGACCTATTTTCAGAAATGAGCCGGGCTTCGCTCTAGGTCTTAATCCCTAATTGAGGAGTAAGCGTTTTTGCAATTGGGTTCGATACCCAACAGCGCCAATTTAAACGCATGCGACAACATATACTGCTGCATGATTTTTGCTAAGCAGATCAGTCCGTGCTGGTGACTAAAACGAGTGACTGGATCAAGATTATTGAACGATAGACACGACAGATGTGCAAAACGCGCGGAGTAATTAATTAGAAATGGAACCACTACCGGGCTTCACAAGTTGAAATGAATTGTAGTTCAATTGGAATGGAATTCCTTTAATTCTAAGAACCGCACTCCCTCACAACTGGATTCGAAAATAAGAAATTTTTTCGTTTTTTCGCGATTTATCGATTTCAACGGATAGACAGCTTGATATCCCTTATATTGAATTATTTGGCTGTTGGTTGCAGGCACGCAGCTGCGGGGGGATAGGGAAGGGACTAGTCCCCCCAAATTTTGTTAGAAGTACAAGTATTTTTTACAACGGTCCCTTAAAGGAAAATTGTAAATTCTTGAAGCGTACCTATGTATTTGAAAGAGGCCAGAATAGATTTTAGTATACTTTTGAACTAATAGGCCCAAAATTTTCGGCGCTTGGCGCTAAATTTATTGTTTGCTGCTGACCAATGGAAAAATGAGGACGTAAGGCAAGCATGCCGCACCCAGAGCACAATCGAATCATACGTTAAGCGGCAAAGGGCAAAGACTTAGATGGTTTGGCCACGTATGCAGTTTTGACATTTCCAGACTACCTTATCAGTGCCTTATCACCATACGGCTCACAGGTTGGAACACGGCCCGGAATGCCACAAAGAAAACATGGTTGTACCAGGTGGCGCAGGATCTCCAACCACTCCACTTCTCTATTGTTAAAGCTCAAAAAGCCGCCCTAAATCGAGATCTATGGCGCGGAACAATTCATGACGCCCTGCCTCTGGCCTCCACAGCGCACTGCTCAATACCTTACCAGCGTTGATACTGTGATGCTCACGGTGCATTAGTCAAGTCACGTAATTCACATCCTTCGCTAATTTTGTAGAACAGGATGAGACTTGGAGAAAATTCTAAATATTTCAATTTTTCCAATAATCTTGGCTTTCTGTCTTTTTTATTCTATTTCATTATTTTAATAATTTTAATATTTTTTAGAGAAAATAAGAAGTTTAAACTTCAGAAAAGTTTGATTGTATGATAATGATAGCTGGATAAGTTATTAAATAAAATAGAACGTACTTATCTGCGTCGGGTTTTTGGCCGGAAAGTGCCGGATTTTGCTTGGCCCAAACAGCGGCTAGCTCGGGCGGCACTTGGTTTAAGATTGGCATGTTGCCAGCGGCCAAATCGGCCGCAAGTTTCTCCACCCGGTCTTCGTTTATGTTTCTAAATTATTTATCAAAAATAGCTCCATCTCGGAATATCTCTCCATCTTAATTCTTATCAATAGTGCTCTTACTTTTGTTTGGTGAAACAATGTTTTAAGCAAACTTTCGAGAAAGTGTATTACATAATGTTATTGCTACACTAAATTGCTATATTAATAAATAAATTATAACTGATGAGTTTTTATATTTTAAATCCAGAATTTTTTATCAAAAAATATTTTTGTAACTTTATGTACGAGTATACTGACTCAAAATCGTCGATCTTATTGCTAACTTTTGTCATTTGAGATATAATTAATTTAATCTAGTTTTGCTGTATATTTTGTCATATTTTAGTTCCTCGTGTTTTGCTCTAAATAACCGAAATATTAGCCAAAAGTCTCCTGGCTAAATTCGTCAGTTTATTCGCTCATTTTTGAATATTATTCAATTTAATGCACTAAATTGCTAAGTAATAAATAAATTATAACTTATGATTTTTATTTCAAAAATCCATAACTTTTGTATCGAAAAATACTTTTGTACCTTCATGTACGAGTATACTGATTTAAGTCGTCGATCTTATTGCTAACTTTGGCCATTTAAAATAATATTAATTTAATTTAGTTTTATGCTGTATAATATAATCGTATTTTAGTTTCTACACTTGCTCAAACATGGGTAATATTGGTCTAAATTCCCTGGCTCAATTCATCGATTTTTTTGCTCATTTTTGTCATTTAAAAGGATATAAATTAATTCAGTTCTGCTTTATTGGTTATCACATGTTTGTTTCTGTTGCTAGTGCATCCAATATCCGAAATATTGGTCAAAAATTTAATGGCTAAATTTTTTGATTTTTGGCTCATTTTTATCATTTCATTCTGCAGTATTTTTTATCATATTTTAGTTTCTCTTATTTGCTCCTAATTCCCGGTATATTAGCCTAAACTTTTCTGGCTATTCATCAATTGCTTTGCCCATTTTGTCACTCAAAAGAATATTGATTTAATTAGATTTGTTATATTTTTTATCATATTTCAGTATCTCATACTTGCTATAAATATCCGAAATATCAGCCAAAAATTTTCCAGGCTCAATTCTCCGATTTTTAGGCGCATTTTTATGATTTAAAGAACCTCAATTTCAGTTATGCTGTATTTTTAATCATATTTTAGCTTCACCTACTCGTTGCTCTTATTACCCGGAATATTGGCCGAAAAAATTCCCGGCTCAACTCATCAATTTTTTTGCTCATCTTTTCATTAAGAAGGATACTAAATTTACTTAGTTTTGTTGTATTTTTTATCATATTTTTGTTTCTCTTACTTGTTCCAAATATCCGTAAGATTGGCCAAGAATTTCGACGGAATGAACTCCAGATTTAACCCTAGATTGGGCAAAACGCCGTCAGGAGCCGGTGGGAGCGCGACCGCTGGGATTGGCGCCGGAAAGAGGGGCATCTTGGCGCCGTTCAGCATTGAGTTCATATAACGTTGCTTAATTTTTTCGGTTTCGCTAGCGTTCATGCCTTAAATTAAAAGAGCGTGCTAAATATGCGTTCAGAGAAAAATTGTATAATGAAGAAAAATTAATAGATAAAATCAAAATAATAAACTCCTCAAGAGAAATTCAATATTTCGTCATAAAGTAGATGCTAATAAGATTTAATATGAACAAAAACAGCCCTAAAAATGCAAAAATTGATTTTTTTGTAAAATAATTATTGCAGAAAGTAATTATATTTAAAAGAATAAACAAGACAAAAAATTTAGCTAGTACGGCTAAATGAAATTACCTTTAAAGAAAAATGAAATATTTTCACGAAAAAGATAAGAAAAAGTACTAGAAATTGTGTAGTTGTTGAAAAAAATATCAAAGAACATATGTTTGAGCAGTTTCATTTTATCAAAGCCTTTATCACTATACAAAAGAGTAATAAGTGCAAATACTTTATTAAGAAGCTTTTCAAAATAAGAAAAAGTAAATTAAAATCAAGGAATAAATTGGAAAATATTCTAAAACGGAACAGAACGAAGTTTTCAAAGTTGACTGACATTGGGAAACTTAGTCACATTATGATTGATTACAACCACACATGGGCGTGGAAGGGTTTGGGGGGTATGCAACCCCCAGAAGTTGAAATACCCCCCTAGAATTCAAATTTTGAAAATTTTTTTGCTTTTTAGCGATTTTTTGATGCCATTGGATAGTGCTCGATGAGAAACGTCGAAAAATGGTATTTTTTCGTCATACGACCACTTTTAAGACCATTTTTTGACTTTTGAAAATTTTTTCACCCCCAGAATTTCGGTGCTGCCCACCTATGATTAGCAACCCTTCCTTAATCAGCAAGAGACCAAAGTCCTGCGGACTTAATTTTGAGAAATTCTATTCATTTTCATCAAAAAAATCAATAGCGTTTTTGATGTGACTTAAGCTAAAAGGTATTGTAATGACGCGTGCGGGGGGAGAATCGGGGTGGGGTTTAAGACGACTTCCCCGGAGAATTCAGCAAACCTTCGAAATTCGATTGACCGCATTATAAAATTTTTGGCATCTTTTGTCCCATCCAGACCATAGGTGGGCGGCACCAAAGTTCTGGGAGGGGGTGCAAGATTCTTTCAAAGGTCAAAAAATTGCCTTAAAAGTAGTATTGCGGAAAAAAACGAAAAAAATTTTCAAAAATTGAAATCTGGGGGTATTTTGATTTCTGGGGGGTATTTTGGTTTTTCGGGGGATGAATACCCCCCCCCCCCGAACGCCCCACGCCCAGGTATGATCCAGACCCCCCAAATTCAGTCGTTGCCCATGTATGATTGTAATATGTTTGCTCGAATATGAAAAACTGTATTCCAAAATAGTCCTGCTAACTTCCACAATTTGTCCCACACGATTCGTATTCTCACCACACAAGAACGTGGGGGGGTTGGGTTTGAACCCCATAGATTCAAAATGTCAAGGAGCCGTTCAAACTGAAAAGACAGCTATTGTTTTATATTTGTTTATTCACTTATTCATTTTTTATCCATTCGCTTTTTTATTTCTTTATATCTGATCTGTATTCACGTAAAGCATCAATTTAAAAAGTAAATGCTAATGGAAGTAAATACAAATAATGAAAACGCCATAGTTGATGCAGTTTTTTACAGAATTGAAAATTTCGTCGTTTTACTGGTAATGCATTGTGTCGACGGATTTTGTAATGCGTGGATGATGCGATTGAAACCAATTTTTGGTAAGATTTTTGTCAGTTTTACGCCACCCAGTCCCCCAGAACTCGGTCGCTGTCTATGCACGAGTATGCCTGTGGCGGCACTAAACATGAGCGGGGCCCTGGAACTATATGTGGGCAGCACCAAAATTGTTGGGGGGAGGTGCAAGATTTTTAAAGGTCAAAAAATGGTTTTAAAAATGGTGGTATGGCGAAAAAACACCAATTTTCAATTTTTCTCATCCAGTACTATCCATTGGCATCAAAAATTGCGAAAAAAACAAAAATTTTCAAAAATTGAATACTGGGGGATATTTTGGTTTCTGGGAGGAGGGTATTTGAACTTCATGGGGTGCAAACCCCCCAAGCCCACGCGTGCCTGGAACTCTAGACTCCCCAAAATCTATAACACATTGAAAATCAAAATTTGCACATATTTTCGTTTTTTTCCGATTTTTGTTTCTTGCATCTGCAGAACATTTCCATAAATCGAAGCGCAACGGACGGTAAAACTAGAAAATAAAACCAATTAGCGAATTTAGCCACATTTACCTGGTATTGTTCCACCAGCCATCACTTTCTGAACTAATTCGGCCGGTAACGAGGAAAGAGGCGGCAAAGGAGCCCCTGGGGCGAATAATTTAGCGGCTTGAGCGGCCAACGTGTCTTCGTCAGCCGAGGACGCTGAATTATTTCAAAAATTTGTGTATAAAATGCACAGATTAATCAAGAACGATAGTGGATTAGAGTAGTGTGAGTTCAGCCGGACCCTCAGAAGAGCAATAAACAGATTTTGAGGAAAATAAGGCGGAATCAGGACCAAGAACCAATGAAATCCAAAATTTTCTTGTAAAAAATGCTTTAAATTACTTAAAGATCGTAAACTATTGTAGTTTTGCTCTATTCTAACCTTTGATGCCAAACATTTAAGGCCATTACAGCTGGTTGCCCCTAGAGGGGTCGGTCGTTCTTAACAAATACGGTGGTGATCAGACATGCACTTGGGGGGATTAGGGAACTCCTGACCTTCAGAATGGAAAAGTGGAAAATTTTGTAAGGAAAATAAGGCAAAATAAAGGCCAAAAACGTATGAAAGTTAAAAATTTCCTTTTAAAGTGCTTCAAATTAACCGGAAACTGTTTAATAACGTACTTTTAATGCTATTTCAGCGCTTATGCTAGTTTTTGAGGCTATTTTGGCCCAAAAAAGCTCAATTTTTGACCCCTCAGACCGGCTGAACCCCCTCCTAGATCGGCTATGCTGTGTACCTATGGCGTTGATCGTCTTGTTGTGATAATAGATATTGAACAAAATTTTCTTTCTTTTTCTAAAAAATTATTATACAAGTTTTGATAATAAGGATTGAAGTGATTCTTTATTCTTTAGAACACAAGTAATGGTAAATAAAAGCAAAAAACGTTAAAAATCGTTCGGTTTTAAAATTCAATATTCCTGTAGTAAGCTGAGACTGACGATGGTAAATTTTTTTACGCTGTCCTAAATTTCTATGAGTATATGATTGACTATACGTGGGCAGCGAGAAAATTCTGATGGGGAGGGGAGGTCAGGATGGGTGAAATTGCTAAAAACGTTACTAAAAATAGAATTCTGAGGGTCTACAGTAATCTGGAGGAGGGTTTTAACTTCTGGAGGGTACAAGCCCCCGTGCATGTGTGTGATTGACTATTCAATGCTTCAAATTACAGAAAACATATAATTAGAAGACAGAAGACAATTAGGCTACTAGTGTAATGGTTTCCGCAACGAAAAAACACAAGGATTGATTGAATTGCACTCAATATCGAAAAATGCAGTCAAACAAACAACATATCTATGCAAACAGGCGCAAAAATACTCGCAAATTCAATCATTATTGTATACAGAGACTTTCAGAAATCGCTGCCCTTAAGTGAAGAACACACATGAGCAGCGACCCGATCCCGGGGGTCTGGGTGATGTTAAACTGACAAAAATTCCAAGATTTGCCAAAAATAAATTCTTGGGGTCTATTGATTATCTGGATGGGGTCAAGCGAATTCACGGGAGGTAGGATGATGCCTAACTCACCTCCCTTCCCCACACCCAGAACAGCCTTCATAATTAGCATATTGAAAATCTTGCTATAAAAGACCGTTCGTACTAAATTTCCGCCCATACCTCGCTAGAGCACGGGTCGGGCTCACAGGTGCACAGCATGACCGATCTGGGGGAGTCAGCCGGTCTGGGGTCAAGAATAGCGCTTTTTTGGGCCAAAATAACTTCAAAAATGGGTGTAAGCGCTGTAGCGTTTAAACTGCGTTATTACACAGTTTCTAATCAATTTAAAGCACTTTTGGTAAAATTTGCAATTTTCATCCGTTTTTTGCCTTCAATTTTCATCCGTCTTTCGCCTTCCTTTTGCCTCATTTTCCCAACAAAATTTTCCATTTTTCCATTCTGGGGGCCTTAACTAAAAATCCAAACTAAATTTTAGTCTAAACTGAATTTAAAAAAACCAAATTCTAAACTCTAAACTAAAGTTTGGTCGGACCTGCTTATTCAAGTCTAATTTTCCTGGCGGGACTAAGATTATTTTTCACCTTTACCTCAATATTCCCTTTTTTACTATTTTTTCAGAAATAAAAATTCGACAAACTTAGAATTTTTAACCGATGAATACGCATTTTTTCAAGCAAGATTCTGCTGAGCTAGATTTGCTTGATCGTTTTTATTCATACACATAAAAAAGGGAGGGGGACGGAAGCAAAATGTTCTCTTAATCAAAAATTGCAACCAGTGAATCATTGATTAATTAATTTTAATTTAAAATTGTAACAATTGATTCACCCGATATTGCGTCTCCTCCAGCGAGGATGCTATTCACTGGTTCATTCAGTAATGAGGAAGTGGGAGCCGGTGAAGGCCCTGGGGTGGCTAAGTCGGTGAGTTGAGTAGCCAGCGTGACTTTCATTGTTGAAGGCGCTGAAGATTTGGAAAACAACAAATTTAACATTCAAGTTTGCGAGTAAGTTAACAGCTAGAAAAAAATTTGTAGAAAAATTTTTTTAGAAATTTTTGAAAAAAGAAATAAATAGAAATTAGAAAAAAGAAGTAGAAATTCGTTGTTTTTAAAAGAAAAACATACAGATGAGAAAAGAAAACTTTTAGAACAAAACGAAAAAATTGCAAAAAAGAAAGAATCTTGAAAACCGGAAAAAATAAATTCAAAAAATTAAAAAAACTAAAAAAACGTTTGTTTCAGAAAAAAAGAAAAAATTATTATTATTATTATTATTATTATTATTATTATTATTATTATTATTATTATTATTATTATTATTATTATTATTAATATTATTATTATTATTATTATTATTATTATTATTATTATTATTATTATTATTATTATTATTATTTTCAATACTATTATTATTATTATCTTATTATTATTATTATTATTATTATTATTATTATTATTATTATTATTATTATTATTATTATTATTATTATTATTATTATTATTATTATTATTATTATTATTATTGTTATTATTATTATATTACTATATTATTATTATTTAAAAAACAAAAAAGGTTTTTTTCCACAAAATCGTGCCCACGTTTTCAGACCGCATGTAACAAGGGGTTCTCTTACCAAAGTCGGTCGTACCCAAATCGCTTTGAAATCAAAAAATTTTGATCGCTTCGATTTTTGGCGAAAAATTTTGTTTTCTCCATTTTTAGGTGTTTTTTTACTATTTTTGGTCGAAAATTGGAGGTCATTTGCCCCTCTTCATAAAAAATTATTATTATTTTTATTATTATTCGAAATTCAATTTTTGAAAAAATTGTTCTCAATTTTAAATCTCAAGCACATGATTCATTCACTAAAACGACTAAGTTAAAAGAATGGCTAAAAATCCAATTTGCGATCATTTTCTGACAGTTTAATCTCAAACACATAAAATAAATCCAATCAATGCACGTTCGCATGTGATCACTTTTGCCGAAACTTAACGAATTTTAGTTTTTTATTTTTAATATCACCTAGAGTTGCGTTAAGCTTGCTGGATGATGCAGTGGTTGATAAATTTCTCTTCAGGTGAAACACCATCAAGCGTAGCATTTTCGGCCTCGATTCGGGCGGTACTTTGGACAAAATTTTTTCGACAGCCGCGGCTTGTTGAACGAGTTCGGGTGGCAAATGTTTTGAATCAATATCTGCGGTCTTGAAAAGTTTTCAGGCCCTTATATGCCTCACTTTTTTGTAGACACGACCTCACAAGGGCGTGGGGGTCTCGGGGTGGGGGGTCTCGACCCCCTGAATCGGGCGGATCCCAAATCGGTAGACCCCAAAATCGAATTTTTGATGCTATTTTGGCAGTCAGGCCTCATCAGACTATCCAGAATTTGGTTGCTGCCCGTGTATTGACAGGACCCTTAGCTGATTCACTGTTATAAGTTTTTTAAAAAAGCTCAAAACTCTGAAAGCTTAACAAAAAGCCTCCATAGCATTTCAATCACATATGGGCAAAATCTGATTGGACGCCATGGAATCCAGAGGATCCTCAGACCCCAGAATTTTCGGTTTCGTTTTTTTAAATTCAAATGTCAATAAGTAGGGTCGATGAGAAATGTCGGAGAGTGGTGTATTCAGGCACGTAGCTGGCCGTCCTATTTTGGGGGACCAACATTAATTTTTGGGGGGACTAAGGCCAAAAAAGCCAAAAATAGCACAAAATAACGTTCAAAAGGTAATATTTTTCCGATTTTTCTTAATTTCGGGTTGGTCTGAACACCCCCATTCCCCCAGAGATACGTGCCTGGGTGTATTTTGCCACTATAGCATCAATTTTTATGGCACTTATTTTTATTCTCGGAATTCGTTGGACTCCCGGATTCCCCGAGGCCCTTATTGAAATAAGGTGCCGCTCAAGTATGCTAACAACGAAATAAATTTAGGAATACAATAATTTCAAATTTGTCGATCATTTATTTCGATTGCGAGTGAGAAAACGTCGAAACTGACTGCAACAGGGCAGAGAGATCAATGAGTTCAGCGCTATTAGCCAAAAATATTTGGCGAGCGAGATAAAGAATGAATCTATAATTTGCAATGATTTTTGGCCGTCAGCGACAATAATTTCACAACTTTTTCCGGCGCTTCGTGCCGGATAATACCTATTAATGACATTTATTTACTTCCTTGGAGATCAGTCATTTTTATTCATGAAATAGGTTTCAAAACAATTTCAACAGCAGAAACAGCTATTCCAGCATAGTTTTCTTCTATTTGCAATCATGAATTTTCGACCTTTTGCATCAAATGCTACAAATACATGAAATCAAGCAGTAAATCAAGCTTTTAAATGTCTTTCCGCCTAAATTTAACAAATTTTCCGGTGCTTTGCAACAGATTTTCGCTCTCTGACCATCAAAGCCTCCTAGATTTCTGGTCAAAACCAAAGGATTTCGGTAATTTGTTTTAAAAGTGTCAAAATACCAGTTTTTCGACCATATGCATTTCATTTCTTTAATTTACTGGATTTTTTAAATTTCTTCGAATTTGTTTATGTTTCTATTTGAAAAAACGAGTGTCGACCATACCTGGGCGTGGGGGGTTTGGGGGTATGCACCCCCCCGGAGAAACCAAAATACCCCTCCCCAGAAATCAAAACCCCCCCCCCCCAGATTTCAATTTTTGAAAATTTTTTTCGTTTTTACCGCAATTTTTTGATGCCAATGGATAGTGCTCGATGAGAAACGTTGAAAAATGGTGTTTTTTCGCCATTCCACCACTTTTAAGGCTATTTTTTGACCTTTGAAAAAATCTTGCACCCCCACTACCCAGAACTTTGGTGCCGCCCAACTATGGTGTCGACCAAAGCATTAAGAACTGCGCTTTTCACGCGTACCCATCGTTGCTAGGCCGAAAAAAGGCCATTTATAAAACTTTTTTTGGGGCCGCTAACCCCCTGCTCCCGCAAATTTCCGTGTTGTACATGTATGGTCGGACACGGTTGATCTGAGGGGCGGGGTCAGCCGATCGGGGAGGGGGGTCCGAAATCGGAGCTGTTCAGGCCAAAATGACATTGGAAAGCCTGGGTTCGACTCTATACGGCACACTGTCTTGAGGCTAGTGCTGGTGGAGCTTTCAACCCGACTGCCTTGTATCACAGGCGTAAAGATTGTTTCTAGAATTACGGCTAGATGCCAGGCCCGTAGCCAGGATTTATTGACCGGTGGTGCGAGCACAGTTTAAAGGATGGTCAATCAAGCAGGATTTGCTTAAATTCGTTTTCAGCTTCAGCAATTAATCAAGAATGGATTACAGAGATCAAACTTGCACAAGAGAGAACATGATCTGAACATGATTTCCAGCGTTTTTCCGCACCTCTTGAAGTCCCCTTCGTTTTTTGGCACTATTTTGCATCTTTAGCTTGCCGCACCGGGTGGGGTGCGGCCGCACCACCCGCACCCCCTCCCTGGCTACGGACCTGGATAGTGTAGTTGGTATTACGCTTGGCCGGTAACCAGGACGCCCGGGTTCGAGTCCCGGATGTTTTTCGATATTCAAGGGTTAAAATGACGATAAAACTATGTTATTAGACGGTTTCCAGTCAATTTAAATTATTTTTGTAGAACATTTTCAATTTTAATCCATTTCCGTTCTATGTTCTGCCTCATTTTCTCCAGAAAATTTCTAAGTTTTCCGTTCAGTGGGGTTCTGGACCCCAGACCTGCTGCGCATTTCCGATCGTAACCTGTTGGCCTGCCGAACTCATAATGACGGGCAAATTGCGGACCATACCGGACAGCAAGGCGGCGCCCATCAGCGCGCTTAGCGGATCCTGCCGCGCCCGATTGGCGACGTCGTCGTACGACGGGAACGTCGGCGCCGCATGGGCGTCGACCGCGGCGGACGGCGACGCGTGCGCCATCGTTTCGGTCGTCGTTTGACCGAACAATCTGAAAATATTGATTACTAATTATTAATTATTAAATAATAAATATTAATTATAGCATTAATAATTAAGAAGGAAAAGCCCTGAAACGTGAAAAAACATAACACGAGTTTTTTAAAACAGTTTTCCTTACTTTATTGCTCCGATACTTATGAATTGAGAATAATGCTCCTTATATATTTTCTACGGTCGTCGTTCGACCGAACGATTTGAAAAAATAAATTATAAAATATTTAAATAAATACTAAATGCTAATTATTAATCATTAATTATTAAATACAAAAGCATTAGAACACTAATAAAATATCAAAATATCAAAATAGTACACGTTAACGTCTAACGTACGCATAAACGAAAATATTAATTTCGAGCTTTCGGGTCTAATAGGCTATATGAGGGCTTTAAGGTATGGCTCCCATTTCATTGTCCAAAAGACTTCCACAGACCCCCGGGATAAAATTTTTTTGCAGTTTCTTATGCCCATAGGTAGCTAGTGATAGTGATAAAGGGGTGGGCGCAAGCCCTTCACGCAGGCTAAGAAGCCCATTGTGTACCCCACAGAAACTTTGAGAGCTAGTCGCACAAACGTTTTGAGGCTTTAATAAACCCCAAAAGTTGAGCAACAGGCTCCTGTAAAACGGCTGAGGGTTCAATATGTGGAGCATGGAAGAACCTAGCTCTCAACTTATCAAACCCAGGGCAGTGACAAAGGAAGTGGATAGAATCCTCTTCTGTGAGCAGACATTTTGCACATTTGGGGTTGTCAGAGACCCCAATAGTACATAGGTGTCTGTTGAGGGGACAGTGTCCAGTCAAGAGACCAGTTACTGTCTTAAGCAGCTTACGATCTAAGCTGATCAAGGAGCTGGCTATTTTCTTGCATGGCCTCTCCATAATGGATCTGGCCTGACGGCAAGTCTTTTGCTCACTCCAATATTGAACATGTTGCTCCCTGACCCAGCTGTTGATGTCAGCCTTAGCAACAGCTCTGGAGACAGCAACTACCGGTTCTGGGCCAACGTGTCTACGTGCTGATCCCATTTTTGCAGCATGATCCGCAAATTCATTGCCCTCAATGCTGCAGTGACCTGGGACCCCCCACAGGTAGCACTCGGTGAAGAACGTCGGAAAACGGCATTGTTGCCCCTAACAAACTTTTTGGCATTTGAGAATTAGTTGAACCTCTAGACCTCGCTTGAATCTGTGCAAACTTTACTATGGATACACGAGGCCGACAGTATCACCATTTGGAAACCTCGTAAAATATGAATAATTTAATACCATCGTCGTTGGGCATACATGCACGTAAAGGGAGTTCGGAGAGTCTCTAGACCCCCTAAAATGGAAAAAAAGGAAAATTTCTGGAAAATAAGGCAAAATGAAGACAGAAAACTGATGGAAATTGAGGATTTGCTCTAAAAAAGCTTTTAATTGACCACATAATTTAAACGGTACTTTAGCGCTTATACCAAAATGTCATTTTTACCCAAAAAAGCTCAATTCTTGACATCCCCCCAGATCGGCCATGTTGTGCATCTATGGTAGTGAGTACAGGTATTGTGTTCATAAATAATTATTAATTCTTCGACTCCGCTTCATTTGGTCCCTAATTGACCCTTGACCTAAAGGTCGAGAACAATGGTCAAAAAAGAAAGTCGACGTACGACGGTATTAGCAGAACTTCGTCGAAGTCCGTTTTGACGTATTTCAACTTGCGATTTTGCGCAAAATCTTCTTTCTTAATCTCGATCGTCAATTGATTTCCGCTGATATCTAAATTTTCCAAGGCTTGCAGCACCGATAAACCACTCGGAATAACCGTTAGCTTGTTATTGGCCAAATTTAGGCTTTCTAGCGAATCCTCGAGGCCCCAGAATGCTCGTGGGCTGATCTGCGTGCAACAGAAGTTCAAATTAAAAATAAAGCTGCGAATTTGGAAATAATTTAGAGAATAGAAGAAAAAATTTTTTAGATAATTTTGAGAAGAGAAACAAATTTTTTTGAGAAACGATAATTTTTATTAAGGATCCAGCACACTACAATTTTAGGGGTAGACGGCTACAACCTAGAATGCCGTTCATTACACACATGAACGTCGAGGTCTGGACACCTAGGAATCCTAAATACTTCCCAGACACCAGAATTCAACTTACAATACTTTTTCGTGCCATATTGCTCCATCAGACCCCCGAAAATTGTTTAATACCCTGTATGGTCCGCCCTTGACTATTTTTCCTCAAACGCTTTTTTCTGGGGGTTCAGAAACGACGCAATCGCCACAAACGCCACTTTCGAATTTTCTAGCGATACTTCCTCCTTTCTCTTAAAGTAAGATCGTGAAAAATTTCGTAAAAATTCAGTCAATTCCAACAAAATATGGGTCGTAAATAAAAATTTAAGGTCTTTAACAAAGATTTTTGGAAAATTGAAAATATCTGCAGCCAGCAGATTTTTCGGCGTCAGCTCAGCGTCCGGCTAACTTTGGAATATTGTCCAAAAGGAAAACTCCCGTTTCAGTAAGAATTGACCTTATAATATAACTTTTAGGCAGAGGTGGATTTAAGGGGGTGACGGGCTGGCCGCCCCCCCCCCCCCGTTAGCCAAAAATAGTTGACGAGATGAAGAATGGATATGTAATTTGCAATGAATCTTGGCAGTCGGTGATCATAATTTCTCAAATTTTTCGGCGCTTCGCGCCGGATAATACCTATTAATGACGTTTATTTACTTTCTTGGCGACCTAGAATCCATTTTTCGCTCATGGACTAGGATTTAAAACAATTTCAAATGCAGAAACAGCTAATTCAGCATAGATTTATTCTATTTTTAAATATAGCTTTTTAAGATTCTCGACGTTTCGAGTCGAATGCTGCAAATACAGCAAATCAAGGAGTAAATCTAGCTTCTAAACGCCCACCCGTCTAAATTTCTCAAATTTTCAACAATTTTTTTACTCAAGAGTAGCAAAAATTTCAGAAGCCAGAAATGATTTTGAATAAAAGTAGACAACGTAAATCATCGAGAAAAAACGCTATTTCGCGTGGAAAGGACAAATTTTCGGACCTATTTTTGAATGTCTTAGGAAAATTTGGGGTGCTGCCCCATCACGGAAATCTAAGATCTGCCACTGCTTTAGGATGTTATGTTTGAAAGGAACCGATTCATTATTTATGGATTTGAGCTCAAACTACGAATCGCACGATGCAAAGACAATTTTAAATCATCACTTAAATCTGAATCTTTACCTCATCCTGCTTTATTAGCTTAGTTCAGATGCTGGAAGATTTCATGATACCTAACACGATATATAGCTACTTAGGTCAAGTTACATGTAATTTATAAAGTTAGCATAAATTAGTGCGAATGCTTTTAACAGAAACATTTTTCGAAGAATTGTCTTCGTATTCGTGCTCAGCAGATCTATTGTACAAAATAAATTGTTTTGAAGTGGGACAACTTTCCCCTATTTCCTTCTCGCCTGATACTGTAAGAGCGCCGAAAAATCAGGGAAATTTTAACCAAATTTAAAATATTCTAGAGAATACCGGACGATTTTCAATCAAAATCTTTTTACGCACTCTGTTCTAATGCTGACAATCGAAAAAATTCATTTTTTATCTAGATTTCGGGGATTTTTGGGAGTTTTAGTTCGAACATTCTCTGTAGCTATCCTACGTACCTAAGACCGAAAAAACCGGGCCTCCCCACATGGTCCATAGCAAAGCGTCAGAAAAACGCCAAAAATTGCTATTTTTCGCTAGCCATCCTCAATCTTTTTAGTTCTATCCCATTTAGGAGTAATTTAAGAATATGGTACTTTCAGAATACTAAGAAATAAACGTCAGAAAAGCGAATTTTTTCGCTCAGTACTTAGAACATGTTGAAAGGAAGCGCGGAAAAAATTCATCCGTCTATGATGAATATTACATAAGCTATGGGTTTCGTTAATTAGCCTCTTCTCGACCTAAGCAAGCATCTTCTCGACTTAAGTATTTGAAGATTCAAACAGCTGAATGCAGAATCACATGCAGATACCTAATTTACGTCGACCTAAGCATCTATACATCGACCTAAGCATCTATACATCGACTTAAGCATCTATACATCGACCTGAGCGGGAACGACCTCGACCTAAGCAGCTTAAAACACCTTTTTAGATATACTAAGCCTAAGCCTAAGTATAATAGAAGTAAAAACTTAGATTTTTGTATATCTTTTCAAGTAAAACCGAAAGAAACATGCAAAAAAATATGAAAATTTTTTTAATTTTTTTAAAATTTCAAACAGCTTTTCGCCCCTTTTTTCTTTCTCCTCCTTCATTGCTATGCTTCCTTCCGTAATTTCAGCCCATATTATTTATTTCTAACAAATGTGTAAGTCCTTGGATCGAGCCGTTTAATCGTCCCACCCAACACTCACATAGAGAGTTGCCTGCAATTTTGCAAGTATGGCTCAGATTTACACCAAATTTTTTTCCGCGCTTCAATTTATCATGTTCTACCATTTTGTCAAAAAATTTTGGCATTCCATATTCGTTTCCCCCATTTCTCCTTTCTCCGACCGTCCTGATTCTCCGACTGTCCTGATTCTCCGACCGATTGTATGTATAAAACACTATTTTTAAATACGAAGAATTCCCATTTATCCGACCGTCCCGATTCTCCGACCATCCCGATTCTCCGATTGTCCCGATTCTCCTACCAATTGTATAAAACTCTATGTTCAATGATAAAGGATATTGTGATTCGTGAGAGGATAATGCGTTTTTATTACTTCATTGATCGTTACACTTTTGTTCCAATTGAAAAACGCTGCAGAATTTTATAGCGCTCTTGTCATTCTTAGTCGGTCGGAGAATCGGGACACAATCATTTTTTGATCCTTAGTAGCCCTTAAAAAATCCTTGACCCGGGTCCGGACAAAATTTAGATTTAGCCCATATTCGCTTACATCTGTGATGCCGTTCCAAGACAAATCCAAGCGCCTAATGATTAGCGTGTCGAATAATTTGCCGGGCACTTTCTCCAATTCGGCGTTGCCGTGTATCTCGAGCGATTTGATGGGCAGGTGGGCCATTCTCAGTTCGTGTATCAACGCGTGCAAATCGGTTTTGGAACAATCCAAGTCCGATTCGCCGTCGATGATTATGCACCTCGTCGGGCAAAGCGTCGCCAAATTTTCGGCGCAAGTCGATGAAAATGCGACCGACCTTCCCCCGCTTCGATTAATTAGCCAAAAAATGACTTGATAATACAAGATTCGGTCGCAATGCATTACCTAATTTATAGATCAATGAATAGTAAAAAGTAACTTTGCTATAAAAAAATTCGGAGCTCTGCTAAACTTTCCCTGCGGCTACGACGCGCGTCGAATAAAAGCCCGAAAAAGTCGCACACTATTCGTCGAACAGCACCTGCGCATTTGTTTTTCACGCGAGAAATTTGCATAACGCGGCATCGCCGCGCTGCTCGCGCAATATAGAGAGCTCGTTCAATTATTATTAAACAATGGACGTGCTGCAGGCGGAATACACGCATCAAAAAAGGATTTAAGTTTTAATATTTCGAATCAGAATCTTCTACGCTCTGCCAAAAAGCTAAAAAAAGGTCAACGAGTTCGAATAAATTCGTAAGCTCTCAGAACTTCTTGCCGTTCTTTTCCTAGTTGATTTTATGCCGATGTGGGATGGCATTTTTCTCAAAAAATTCTCAGAGTCCATGTTGTGGTTGCCGCATAGACCTGCGGAAGGGCTGTACGTGCATGGGCAGCGACCGAATTCTGATGGTCTCAGTGATGTAAAAGTGGCAAAAATCCTAGAAAAAAACATGCCAAAAATTCAAGTTTGGGGGCATATTGTACCGATCGGGCTCTTACCCCCTCCCCTTTCCCGCCCCACGCCCATATGCGGTTGTATGTAAAGCGAGGGCATAAGAATAGCGCCTTCAATTCCGGAAAGGTGAGTGGTTTCAAATATTTTCAAATGTCAAAATAACGAGACAAAAATACGATTTTGGATCTTTCTCAACGAGCTTATGGAACCCGAATTTTAAAGAAAAGATGCTAGTGCTTTAATCCGGAACAATACCGATAATGACAAGAAGGGTTATCGTATAAAAATTGCCAGCCAGTAAAAAAGTGTCAAAATCGTAAATAATACGTCCTACTTACATAATAATAATAATAATAATAATAATAATAATAATAATATAAATAATAATAATAATAATAATAATAATAATATTTTATTAGCAATTACTGCCGTAGAAAATGCAATAGAAATTACATGAAAAAGGATATAATAAAAGATGTCGGAGGAACGAAAGAACGTTTATTAGCATAGCATAGTAATGGCTGAGACGTATAGGCGGATCGCGCTCACGTACGTCCCTTTAGAAACTCATCTAAACAAAGTTTAGAAATCAAACCCTTAAACCGTTTAAAAGGTTTACAATCAACAATACTATGGGTTGGAGTATTCCAGATTCTAGCCGTCCTGTTTGCAAAGTCGTTTTTCCTACAGTCCAATTTGTGGATATAAAGCTTTATATCACTTACCGATCTGGTACCCCTTTCGGGTGCGAATTCGAAAAAGTCTTCAAAGGAAAGTAACTGTCTCTTGATTATTATGAAAGCAAAAGTGAGATCAAAATGAATACGCCGAGTTTCGAGTCTCTCAAGATTTAACAAACCCGACCGCTCATTGTAAGACAAGTCACCTTGTCGCCATAGTATTCTTTTTGTAAATTTACGCTGAACTTTTTCAATACAGTTAATATCTTTAATTAAATAAGGGTTCCAAACCACCGAGTTATACTCCAAAATGGGTCTTACATAGACTTTAAAAGCTTTTACCATTAATTCAATATTTTCTGAGACAAAGCTTTTCTGGATCAGTGATGCAACTTGAGAAGCTTTAGACGCAGTGTTTACACAATGAATGCTAGAAGATAGGTCATCACTAATATACACTCCCCTCCGATGAGCAGCCACTGTAACACAGTGGAGGGGTTTGCGTGCCCCAATGAAGCTAACTGGAGGGGCCAGACCAAGAGCTGCTCCCAGGGCTTGAGTGGCTGCTGGGCATGTCTGGCGGTTGGTGGCCATTAGAAGTTGGCAGGGTGAGCCCATTAAGGGATCACTAGGGGCCCTGCTGGGACCCTAACTGTCAACTTGCTGAGTTTGTCAGCCATGAACCAACTCACCGTCCTATGACCATGGAGTTATCAGAGACCGGCCCTCAGTATCCGGCAGACGAGGGTTCTAAAATCTCCGGAGACCCAGCCAGCACTGTGTCGTTGCAAGGCAATGCTGGCGGTCATGCTACTTCCAGCCCAACTAGTGGTGTATTGTCACAGGGCATCACTGGTGGTCGAGCTACTTGTGGCTCCTCAGTTGCCATAGGGAACCAGGTGGCAGTAATTATATAAATTATATACTGTGTTAGTAGGGACTGCGGTACAAGGACCAAGGGCTTGTGTGCTTGCCTCATGGAAACTTAACCCAGTGCTCCTCCAACAATTTAGCAACCGTGACATGGTGTCTGTTGAGTTAAGTTATAAAAGTGCAGGGCACTGGCGTAACATTATTGTTACATCAGCATACCTGCCTTTTGACTCTCCTCATTTACCTCCAGGTAGAGCTTTTTCTCTTCTGGTTGACTACTGCAGTAAAAAGCAGATACCACTAATTATTGGGTGTGACGCCAATGCTCACCACACCTTGTGGGGCAGCAGCGATACCAATAAACGTGGGACTGCACTTGCTGAATATTTAGCCTCTACCAATTCAATTTTATTAAATAGGGGTAGTGAACCTACATTTGTTGTGGCAAAGAGACAGGAGGTTATTGATCTAACCTTATGTTCTCTCGACCTCGCTAATGATATAAGAAATTGGCATGTCTCACAAGAGGAGTCTCTATCTGACCACAGACAGATACGCTTCTCTTTACATGCTTATTCCTTTTCTTCTAGGTTGTACAGGAATCCAAGGTCCACTAATTGGGCTCTTTTTAAGCAGCACCCTGGTAGTCGCTTGGGTTCTTGGGCTCCTAGTTGCTCAACAAAAGAGGACATAGAGGGTGCTGTTGACTTTGTACAGCAAGCTCTTACATCCTCTTATGAGAACTCCTGCAGTTTACAGAGGGAAAAGAGCAAACCTATTCCCTGGTGGAATAGGGAGCTCCAAGACCTCCGTAAGAAAAAGAGAAGAGCTTGGAATCGAGCGAAATTATCTCAATCAGTTTCCAATTGGGCTGATTATCGCAAGGTTCGACAGGAGTATAAGCACCTTATACGCACTAGAAAGCTTTTGTGCTGGCAGGACTACTGCTCCAACATTGATAAAATGTCGGATGCTGCTAGGCTTCGCCGCATTTATGTAAACCACAAGTAGGTGAAGTTGGCTCATTAAAACTACCTTCGGGTCAATATACACTCAACCGAAGGGAAACCCTGCTTCACCTTCTTGACACTCATTTTCCTGGTAGCTTTGCAATTGGAAATGAGGCAAATCCGGACACATTGGGCCCAACCAGTTTTTCTGGCTTTGGAGACCAAGTTCTGGCCTGCAGGGTGATAACACCTGATAAAGTTCGCTGGGCTGTAAAGTCTTTCGAACCCTACAAGACTCCAGGGGTTGATGGCATTTTTCCAGCTCTTTTGCAGGAAAGACTGGACATGCTGGTGAGACCCCTAGTGAATATTTATCGAAGATGCTCTAGCACTTGGCTATGTTCCAATAGCCTGGCGACAAGTAAAGGTCATCTTTATTCCTAAGCCAGGGCGTAGTTCCTATGACCTGGCGAAATCCTTTAGACCAATTAGTCTTTCCTCCTTCTTACTGAAGTGTATGGAAAGATTAATCGATCGCTTTATAAGAGATGATCCCTTGCTGGAACATCCTTTACATGTTACACAACATGCGTATCAGTGTGGAAAGTCTGTTGATACGGCCCTTCATGAACTAGTTTCTAGGATAGAACGGGCATTAGACAACAAACAATCACACTGGGCGTTTTTCTGGACATTGAAGGGGCATTTGACAATACAACCTTCAATGCTATCTGCAAAGCAGCATCCAATCATGGCGTACATCAGACCATTGTTAAATGGATTGATGCTATGCTAAGATTTCGCTATATCATGACTGACTCTTGTGGAGACAGCATGATCTTTACTACCACAGAAGGCTGTCCACAAGGAGGTGTACTATCTCCTTTGCTGTGGTGCCTTGTGGTGGACGAACTTTTGCAGAATTTGCAAAAGTCTGGCCTCTACAGTCAAGGATATGCTGATGATTTGGCAATCCTCGTTACTGGAAGGTTCCTTGACACCATTTCCTCACTTATGGAAAATGGTTTAGCCAAGGTGGAACAGTGTTGTCACTATAATGGTCTATCTGTGAACCCACAGAAAACCGAAATGGTGCTATTCACTCATAAACGGAAACTTGATGGGTTGCCACTACAACGTGTAAACCAGGTCAAATTTTTGGGACTTATTTTGGACCAAAAATTAAACTGGCGCAATCATGTAGAGGTCAAATGTCAGAAGGCTGTTAATGCATTCTGAAAATGTCGTAGAGCTGTAGGAAAATCCTGGGGTCTATCACCACAGGTCATGTGATGGCTTTTCGTGTCTGTGATTAGACCCATGATCACCTATGCTTCACTAATCTGGTGGTCTCGTGCACACTTGTCTACTGTGAAATGTCAGCTTAGTCATTTATATAGAATGGCTTGCCTCAGCATTTGTAGTGCCATGTGCACCACACCGACTGCAGCCATGGAAGTCTTGCTGGACCTGCCTCCCCTGCATTTCTTTGTGGAGGGTTGTGCAAGGGCAGCTGCATATCGACTAAAGATAGCTGGCAGTTGGAATGCAAAAGGCAAGGTTGTAGGTCACAATGCTGTTTGGGCTAAGGCCAATAGGCCAGTACTCAAAATGCCAAGTGACTTTATTGTACCAAAATTTATTTTTGGTAGACTTTATACCATTCAGTTTCCCACTAGGGATGACTGGGAAAAATCTAGAGTGAATATTCTCTCGCCTCCTGGAATTGTCTGCTACACTGATGGATCACGCTTTGTGAATACCTCAGGCGCGGGCATCTATTTCCAGAAGTTAAAACAGATGCGGTATTTTACCTTGGCAGTATGTGTACTGTCTTTCAGGAAGAAATACTCGCTATTTTACAATGCTGCCGTAGCAGAGAATTGATGGCCCTCAGAAATGAGAACATCTTCATTTGCTCTGACAGTCAATCTGCTCTGAAGTCACTTCTATCTCCGAAAGTGTCTTCAAAGTTAGTTCTCGAGTGTGTTCTTGCTTTGCAAGAACTCTCGCAGGATAACAATGTCAAATTATTATGGGTCCCAGGTCACTGCGGCATTGAGGGCAATAAATTTGCGGACCATGCTGCAAAAATGGGATCAGCACGTAAACATATTGGCCCAGAACCGGTAGTTGCTGTCTCCAGAGCTGTTGCTAAGGCTGACATCAACAGCTGGGTCAGGGAACAACATGTTCAATATTGGAGTGAGCAAAAGACTTGCCGTCAGGCCAGATCCTTTATGGATAAGCCATGCAAGAAAATAGCCAGCTCCTTGATCAGCTTAGATCGTAAGCTGCTTAAGACAGTAACTGGTCTCTTAACTGGACACTGTCCCCTCAACAGACACCATGTACTATTGGGGTTTCAGACAACCCCAAATGCGCAAAATGTCTGCTCACAGAAGAGGATTCTATCCACTTCCTTTGTCACTGCCCTGGGTTTGATATATTGAGAGCTAGGTTCTTCCATGCTCCACATATTGAACCCTCGGCCGTTTTGCAGGAGCCTGTTGCTCAATTTTTGGGGTTTATTAAAGCCTCAAAACGTTTGTGCGACTAGCTCTCATAAGTTTCCATGGGGTACACAATGGGCTTCTTAGCCTGCGTGAAGGGCTTGCGCCCACCCCTTTATCACTATCACTAATATACACTCCCAAATCCTTAATAGATCCTTCAGAAACAATTAAATCTTGAAAACCCAGTTTGTAGTTGTTCTTAGGATTCCCATTCCCCAAATACAACGTTGCACATTCACCATAACTGATTTGCAACTGCCATGTTTTGGTCCATGTGTGTAATGAATTCAGATCCGATTATAAGAGATCAGCATTACATGCAACATTAAAAAGTTTTGCATCATCAGCAAACAACATAAAATCACTATGTTTAATACAATCAACTAAATCATTTATAAACACTAAAAACAATGTAGGCCCTAACACACTGCCTTGAGGGACACCGCTAATTACCGGTTGTGGGTTTGAGAAACAACTATTCATCTTCACCTTTGTGACATTCCCGCTAAGAATGATGTAATCCAGCTTAACAGTGTACCCGAAACTCCCAAACAAAAGTTTCGAATGAACAACAGAATCAAAGGCTTTACGGAAATCAATATAAATAATGTCCATCGGAACGTGATTGTCTAAAGTTTTAGTCCACTTGTTTTTACACTTTAGCAGCTGGGATGAACAAGACTTGTTCTTTAAAACCCAAATTGTTGTTGACTTATCAGACAAGTTCTGTCAAAATAGTTCATGATGGTATTATTAATTATTGATTCCATAACTTTACATAAAACGCAACAAAGAGATATAGGCCTATAATTTTTCGACTGAGTGAGGGTCTCTTTTTTAAAAATGGGTGTAACCAATGCTTCTAACCATAAACGTGGGAACCTGCCAGTCCGATATGAAACTTCGAAAATGCTTGAAAGTGGTTCAATTAAGACAATTTTAATCTGTTTTAAAAAGTAAGCTGAGAGCCCATCGGGACCAATTGAGTGAGTGGGCTTCAGCTTATTTAAAGCCGAGGCTACAATACTAAGCTCAAACTTAACCAAAGGAAGGCGATCATTTACCTTTACAGGTTCCATATTTAGTAGTTGAATGTTGTTATCTAAAGTGAAAACAGAACCAAAAAAATTGTTAAAAACGTCGGCTTTTTCAGTTTCATCAGAAATAAGTTGCCCAACGAACTCAAGATCAGGTATGGAACGTTTTAGTTTTAACCTGGTGTTAACAAAATTATAAAACTTTTTCAATGATGAACCCTTTTTAATTAGTTCATTCTCTTCACTGGCATAAAAATCCGAAATTGCATTATCAACATTTTGACAAGCAGTTTTATAGTCATCCGACAAACTTGTATCCTTCTTTAATTTTCGCCAAAGTCTGCGTTTCTTTCCTTGTAAATTCAGAATGTATTTCGGAAATTTGCGTTTTTTCGAAAATAATTTTTTCAAAGGAACGTGGCATTTGATCGTCGAATTTAAAATATCTAAAAATACAGAATAAAAATCATCAACGACACACGTTGAAAAAATATCAGGCCAGCTAACAAGTGATAGATCATGTATAATAGAAACGTAATCACCTTTCTAAAATCATAGTTTTCTTCAGGAGAATCAACTACTAATTTTTTGGGAATAAGAAGATCGAAAGTTACGGCATCATGGTCACTAGTTGACAAAGGCTCAATGTTTTTGACGTAAAAAACGCATGATTTGTATGAACAGAAAATCAGATCCAATATATTATTACCTAGAGTAGGGTCTCGTGTAAACTGATGTAACCCTATTTCGTTTGTAAGCTCGAAAAATTGTGAAGAAATACTATTTTCAGGAAGAGAAGATCGTTTATCCCATTTAATTTCTGGAAAATTGAAATCACCTACAGCTATAATTATCCTCAGTGGCCCATTCTAAGAATCTTAAAAACTGCTGATCAATTTCATTTTGATTGGGAGGTCTGTAACACAAAATAACTCTGTATTTTGAGTCGAAAACAGTCATGTCACATGTAGTAACTTCAAGTAAAGAAAACTCATCCGGGATGTATGTACATACAAAGATCCTACATATATGTATGCATGGCGTGAACAGCTGATTTTCAAATCGGGTCTTTTTGTACCTTTCTAATGACGTTTTCAGCTTCGCTTCATGCGTAATCTATGAGAAGTGTTAGGTGGTTTTAACCCCCCCCCGCAAAAAAGTACCCTAGAAGATTTTTCAGTCCCTCCTCAAGCTTTTACTTTTCCACGAAATTATTACCGATCCTAGACCATCTACTTTATGCAAGTTTGGGCCTAACCTAGAACTATTACCGACAAACTGACAAAAGGTTTTTCTGCATTGATCTGATGCATACATAATTATTGCAATCTGTCGGGGCAGAGTCGTTCATAATTTTTAAACTCATGCTCAAATACTTCAAGCAATTTTTTGTTTTTATTATTGCACAATTTTGTCGGCGTTTTCTTCAAAGTTTCCACAATACTTATCGTCTAAAGACTTGAAATACTTCAAAATATAAACTTCAGAAATTTGTTCCTCTAACGTATAATCACCGTTTTGAGCTCAAAACAGGCACTTTCAAAACTTTGTTTGTACTTACCCTCAATATTCCGGACTGTATACGATCTGTGCAATGATATTTGCCGAAAAATTCTGAAATAGTCTTAGAACTTTATCATAAGGAGATGTCGAGGCTGCCGAAATTCAGCATTTTTAATTAATAAACCTTTACCTTTTAAGGCAAGCGTCGGAAGTCTACCCCCAAAAAAGCATCTTAAAATCCTGAAAAAATTTATTATTTCCCTCTTTTATTCACATAATAAAGGCGAGTTGATGAGACAGCTTCAATTTCAAATTTATCCTTACCGTTCTATTACCAAGAGAGGGAAAGGTGTCTGAGACCTTTACACTACTGCTATGAAAATCGCCTGTTACTGTAAGGAAATAAAATATTAAATCTAAAAATGTTTATCAAAAAATTCAAAATGTTTCCAATTTGGTTTCAGATAATTTAATTATTCAATTATTAAAATTCTCCCGAATATTAATTTCTTTGGAAAATCTGGAAAGTTTGCTGTCTGTGTAGGCGTGGAGATGTTCAGTCCCCCCAGAATCCAAGACACCCCTCGCAAATTACCGTTAGGCCCCAGAATTAAATTTTTTGCGCCTTTTGCAGTTTTGTCCCACTAGACCCCCAAAATTTGATATCTGTCCATGTCACACTTTAACAGCCAGATAGCTACCTAATATGCTGTTTTCTAGAATTTTATAAGTAATTGGCATAAGTTCTGTACGTAGAAACTGATCAAAACTTGTACGAAAGCAAAGCAAGTGATAGAATGTACGAGTATATTCCACAAAGGACAAAAATGAGGTCACAACGAGTTTCTTCTGCGGAATCCTAGGTGAACATCGCGTCGCATTTGAAGTTCTGCTTGCATCACTTTGCAACAATTGCCTAAGAATTTTTTAAAATTTTGTTAAAATATGTAAGGAGAGAAGAAGAAAATGTCAATAAATTAAAACAAGTCTTTTTTCCAGGTAGAATCGGTTAGAACGCATAAAATGCATATTTTCTATCAAGTTTTCTCTGTCTTAAGGTTATGTGGGACCAGAACAAAATCCTGCGGGATCTGTTGGGACAAAATCCAGAAGAGGGCCCAAAAAATTTGACTGATTAAATTCTGATTTTTGGGGGTCTAACGAATTGTTGAGCCTCAAAAGCCGCTCTCGTAACCATCCATATATCGGGCTGTATGGGAGTGCTGAAAGCATAAATCGATTTCTCATTTTAATCAAGAAAAATCGAAAGTTCTGTATACTTTCTATTCTTTGGCAAGCTATAGTACTCGTATGGTAGACAAAAATCGACAAAAATTCAGGAACTCCTTAAGCCCGAAAGATTTGCCGAAATCTTGCGATCTAAAAATCTGCGTGAATATCTGAATTTTGCAAATTTGAATAGCTCAAGATTAGAAAGATAAAATGAAAAATATTCAAATTGAATAATCGTACTTTAATATTAAGCTTTATTCACTCCCAAAAGTTGACCGAGAGCAATAACTCAAACTTCTGAGAACTGAGTACTCAAAATACGAATTTAAAACCTTCGTTCATTAGGCCTTTTCGTTTTAAGGGCCAGGTGCACATCCGAATAAAGTTTTCGGGAAGTTTTAGCCAAATTGGACCGGAATGGCAGTAAACGAGGTAGAAAAAAAACTGAAATTTTGGCCAAAAAGACGACTTTTAGTTTTTCCAAAAATCAAATCACAAAAACTGTCATAATCCGTGGTTGACTAGAACTCCTCGTAGAAAAACATACGCACCTTGTGTCTTAAAAATTATAAGAAATTTAGTCGAAGTAAGAAGAGGATAAAATGGGTCTTAAATAAATTGCTAAAAGATAAATAAAAATTGGACATAAAAAATAAAAATAAATAAATACAAAAGTAAATGCAACAATAAATATAAATATAAAGCGTAAATAAAGACGAATGTACCTATTTCTTGCACGCTTTCCGATGCTTTAAGGATAAAAGCTTAAAATTCGTAGCCTTTCTCACTCAACTTACTAAACCCTCGACCATTCAGTCATGCGGGGCATAGACTCAACTTTGTTTAAGCAGGTTTCTCAGAAAGGACTTGAAGAGAATCTGATTGTTGGAAAGTGACAACCAAAAAGAAGTCGAATCATTAATAAAAGGAAAATAAAGTACGCCAGCTGAATCTGTTGAGCTTAAATTGTGAAGGAGAAGCAAAGGTCGGCGAACAATTAATAGGCATATCCTGAAATAAAACAAAATAAAATTAAATTACTAATTAAACATTAAACAAACCAGGAACGAAAAAACAAATAAATAAATAAGGGAACAAGGATTCGTTTGGAAATCGATCAGTCGATGAGAATGCCAGGCGGGCAGGGGAGGTAAGCCATTCAAGTGAACGGGCTGGTTTAGGGGTTTGAGCTTTCGAAACCGAAAATTGCGAACTTTTTCGGCAAAATAAGACCGGAAGAGCTTTGAAACGGATGAAGATCAACTTTATAGAAACACCTGAAATCATCTGAGAATAAAGATAATATTTGCTCTAATTTTAATATCATTTTGAAGACCATTTTATCCCAATATATGAAGCTCTTGGTTGACAGAGGCCGAAACGACCATCTGAAGCTCAGAAGGAGGAGAAGGGAAATTTGAGGGGGAAATAAGTTCAGAGCTAAAATTAGCAAGAAATATAATTTTGTGAAGTAGATATAAAAATCATCATTTTGCTAAAAATCTAAGAAAGCCTTTATAAATCTATTTATCTATTTTTTAAATCTATTTTTTCCAAAATATTTTTTGCGGAAATCAAAAGTCCTACCTTTCCACGCAGGGGCAGCCCAAAATTAATTGCAAATCGCTATTTAAAGAAGACTTTATGACATTCTAGAGACAATCATATCCATCTTTAGCTCGACAAGCAAGAAAGGTATTGTTAGAATTTTATTTAAAAGACTGAAAGCCATCTTCATTCAACTAGCTAAGCAGCAAAATGATAAAAAATATTGTTAAAATGTAGTTTTAAAAAATAATTACCGATAGTAAGATCCGCCGTTTTTCCGAATCTAAAAAACCAATCAAATTGAAAGCAGCTCGCGACTGAAAACGTTAGAAATATAAAAACGAAGTATCTCGAAAAGAATTTTGCACAATTAAAGACATCCAGGCCGCGATAAAACAAATAGCCATTATTAAATCAAATTGAAATGTAAAACGCCGAAATTTAGCGGCGAACAACGTGAAAAAAACGCGCGACGAAACGCGACGACGACGGGTCTATGAAAAAAATTTTTAAAAAAAAATCGGTCGGTGATTAGCTCAGGCCGGGACGAGTGCAATATTGATCGATTTATGGGTGAAATATCGCAACCCACCTCGGCCTCAGCTCAACCGAACGCCGGCGGAACAACGTGAAAAACAAGACAACAAAACTAAAAAATAATGCGAAAATAAATAACGCCGAACAACGTGATACAAAAAAAGCATCAATTCTAATTTCGAACGACGAAAAAAAACGTGTCCCCTATCACATTATCATCACTGTAGCGATTGTTTCAATAATTTCAAAATGAACCGTCCCAAAATATAATACGCGCTACCATCTCAAAAGACGATGACTCAAATTATATACCAGTTTGTGCGTAAATATTCCTAAGCATAACGGACCGAGTTATACGCCTATCACACGATATTGAATATATGTAAAATGTTTAAAAAGATAAGAATTCGCGCTACCGCCGCCACCAATGCGAGAGACGTGAATTGGTGGCGTTTTATTGAAGAAAATTTGATAAAAAATAGGCGTTCCTCCAAAATGCGCGCGTCTTAGGGCCACGGCGCATTATTATTATTATTTTATAATGTACGTATAATGATATGAGAGAGAGTAGGTATGTACGTTCGTCTTGCGTGTTGATATATTTTTAGAAAAAAGTAACAGGAACCGGCTCATTATATAATAAATTTTACTCTCGCCCTCTCCTCAAGCAGTTCAAAGAGTCGTCCGTGTTCTTTGTAGAATCTATTCATGTGATTAAACGCACCCGAGAACGGAAAAATCACTGTCAAGGTTATAAACGGCGTATTTTATACGCGGTTTTGGTCCAAATTAGACGAGGCATCTCCTAAGCACACGTGGGCGTGAGGAAGGGGGGGGGTTTGGGGGAGGGGGGTATGCAACCCCCTAGTAGTTCGAACAACCCCATCCAGAAACCAAAATACCCCCGGAATTCAATTTTTGAATTTTTTCCTTTTTTCCTCGCAATTTTCTGTGATGCCAACGAATAGAACTCGATGAGAAACGTTGAAAAGGGTATTTTTCCGCCATACCACCATTTTTGAGACCATTTTTTGACCTTTGAAAAATTTTGCGCTTCCCTTCAGAATTTTGGTGCTGCCCACCCATGCTCCTAAGGATGCTTTCGAAAAAAGGGACGCCCGGGTTCGAAATTCGCGTTTCGAAAAATCGAAAAATCTAGCGGATTTTGAATTCGTTTAAGACGATTTACGTATTTTTTAAAAAAATTATGTTTTTCATTCAAACGAGTCAAAAAAATTTATTATTTCAATAAACCCTCCCTCTCCTCGGCTTTCGTAATTTTCGTTTCGAAAAATGAACTGATTTAAGATTCGTTTTATGCTATTTTTGACAAGATTTATGTTTTTAATTTTAAAAAATCGGGAAAATTGGCAAATTTCCTCGGTTCAAAATTTACGCCTTGAACAATTTACCGGAATTGAAATTCGTTTAAAGCGAATTAAGTATTTTCTTGTCCAAATATTGTTTTTAATGTGAAAAAATGAAAAATCTGTAAATTTCGGATGGCCTCCCTCACAGCGGCTTCAAAATGTACGCTTCAAAAATTTACCCGATTCATAATTCGCTACTAACGTAATTTTTGACAATAATAATCTTTTTTAATGTAAAAAATGGGAAAAATCAATAAACATAGGACTCCCTTCCTTCCCCTATGTTCAAAATTAGTGTTCCTAAAGACGTACCGGATTTGAAATTCGCTTAACGCGAATTACATATTTTTTGACAAAATTAATGTTTTAATATTAAAAAATTGAAACAATTTTATAAATTTATTATGCGCTCCCTCTCTCTTTGGCAGACGCGTTCTCGGGGGTAGGGTTTGACCCTACCCCCAGAATGGCAACTGACTCCCCGCAAGATGGCTGCGACCCCCCCCCCCACCAGAATTGCCGATTTTTTTTCGAAAGTTGGTACAGGTTGTAAAAAGTGTGCCTTTTTTAGGCGTTTTTAGCTCATTTTTGGCTCAAAAATCTGAAATTTTCGGCGCTCCGCGCCGTATGCACATTTTTGACTATATTTTGTACAATTTATTCAATTTTTTTCAAATTTTTTTCGAGATTTCTTTTACGTCTTTATGTTCTCTGAAGAGCGAGCATTGTCAGAATGTTAGAAACAGTATTTTTGACGTGTACCCATCGTTTTTTAGCCCCAAAAAAGGCACTTTTAAAAAATTTTCAGGCCTGACCCCCCCTTGGAATTCCCATGCTGTACATTTTTCCTCCCCGGTATCAAATTTACGCCTGAAAGAATTAACCGGATTTACAATTCGTTTGAAGCAAATTTTCTGTTTTTGACAAAAATCATTTTTTATATAAAAAATAGGAAAATTCCTAAACTTAGGACGCCTTCTCTCTCCTGGGCTCAGAATTTATGCTTCGAAAAACGTACCGGATTTAGAATTCCTTTTATTGCGAATTCAAATGCGTTTTTTACAAGATTAATGTTTTTAACGTAAAAAGAAATTTGGAAAAATCCTCAAAATTAGTAAGCGCTTCATCTACCAACCATAGTTCAAAATTTTGCGTTTTGAAAAATATGCTCGATTTCAAATTTGTTTAACGCGAGATACGCATTTTCCAGCAAAAAATCATTTTTTCGATAGCAAAAAATATCGGATAATTCATTAATTTAGGACGCCCTTCCTTTAACTGAGCTCAAAACTAGCGTTTCCATAATGTACCGGATTGAAAATTGGTTTAGCGCCAATAAAGTATTTTTTGACAAAATTTATGTTTTTAAAATGTGAAAGAAAATCAAAAAAATTCGTATACGCAGAACGGCCATCCCAGGTTAAAAATTTACGTGCGCTTCGAAAAATGTGATAAATTTAAAATTCGTTCGCACAAAATTACAGATTTTTGGCAAAATTGTTGTTTTCAATCTAGGACAATTCGATAAATTCGTAAATTTAAAAAATATTGATTTAAAAACGCAAATTTTTCGAAATCACAAAAATACGGGTGTTTTTAAAGTTATGACAAAACTCGTAATTTCAACAATATTATGAATAGGGTAGATCGAACAAATTTATGTAATTTTTAAAATGTGATTAAAGCAAGTTCGAATTAATATCGTTTTAATTATTAAGGAAGAATCTTTTAATCTGTTTAGGAAATGATGGCGTTCTGAATTCGAACATTTTCTAGTAAAACTAACAATTCACAACGAATATAAATCCATTGTATTATATGATGATTAGAATCTAATTATTAAAATTATTAATAATTATCAAAATTATTGCAATTAACCGATGATAGGTACCGTCGAAGCAAGACGAATTGAACGCAAATAAATACTGGTAAAAACATGCGCGAGTTGTCGAAAAATATTGAAAATTTCGGAACGACAATAACAAAAAATAATGCTTATCAGCGGAAAATCTCCAAAATCAAGACTATTGTTTTGATCGTTTAAAAGCGAACAAAAATTGTTTATTATTTGCTGTTAGATTTATTATATTCACTTCGTTTCTCGACACAGTTGCACTTTCAATTTTTGACACACATACTTAGTACTGTAGCATAGGCGCATGAATGAATAAATACAAACATATAGGCGCACACATATTGATACATTGAAATTTACTGTATTTTCTACTGTAGCCGTAACCAAAAGTCGGTCAGAGTGGAACAGTGTCAAGGTAAAATAGTTTTTTTTTCAAATTAGCAAGCAAAACAAAGTCGTAATGGGAGAACGATGCCTAAGAAAATAGATAAATGCGTGCAACTATTGAAGTTTGCTACAAAATTTTATTTTAATTTTGGAAACACTAACTTTTCGGAAAATTTCGTTTTCTAGCCTAAACAATTAAAAACTATTTCATTAGCGTCGATTAGCGTTTCTTTTTATAACATCATGCTTCGCCTATTGCAATTTACTTTTTTCATTTTTCCATTATTTTCCGCTTTTTGCTATATTTTCCTGATTAACTCTCATTCTGAACGCACTGGTGCGACAAACAATGTTTTTTATTATACAATCAATTTAAAAATTCGAACCATTCCTGTGTGGCACTCCCTTTAGGGAGGCAATCCCAGAATTTCGAATCGTGATTTTTAAGACGTGCAATTTTTTTTGTACAAATTTAGATACAATTACATTGAAAAAAATTTTTTTTAAACCCTTGTAATTCGGGGTAATTAATGAGCCTGTCAGTTGCCTAAAATAAATTTAGGAAGAAACGATCAGATTGGTCTTCTATGATTTTTTTATTCGTCTTCAGTACTCGAAGCTAAAGTAAAAGTGGTCGATCTGGTAATCTTAACCTCCAGAAATTTTTTTCTAGGCTTCAAGAAACAAAGAAATAATGAAATTGCCGACCCTTAAAACACATTTCAGTATTATTCCTTTCAAAGGGATTTTTTCATTGATTTCCAATAAAAAAAGCAACTTTCTTGAAATTTATAAAAAATTTCCCTATTAAATCTTTTAGAGCAACAATTTTTCGACCTACCCAATTCTGAGCATCGCCCAATCTCACGAATTCAATAATCCTATAAATCGTTGAGATTGAAGCGCGAAAGTAAAAATTTGGGTGAAAAGAAATCAATGTAAAAATGGCCAATTAATCTCACATACATACGTATGTATGATGCATTTTCGAATTATTACGTTCGGAATAATACTCTAAATCGAATCCGAATAATGAAATAAAGTTTTTGAGTCAAAAACAAGTACGGGCGAGCGGCTAAGACAAATAATACGGTTTTAGTTTTTGTATTTTCCATAGAAATGTCTTCAGGACAAAGAGAGTTAATGTACGTAAGACAAAAATCAGGTATATCATTGTACACACAAAATTTTTCACCTACTAAACTTTTAGCCCTTTTCATATATATACGCTATCGCTAGGGCGTTTTCGGCGTTCGGAGTCCGATGATGCGTCGGATTTTTGTAGAATATGAATTGGGCAAACCGGTTGTTTAAAATCGGATTGCCAAATATCGCACGCTGGTACGTACACGCGTAATAACACGTTTATACATTTAAGTATATATTTTTCGAAATTATACAAAAGTACGCCCGTATACTTTATGATACCAACGCGCTATATGCGTACAAAAAAGTAGGGCGTTTGCTAGTAGAGAACGCGGTCCTGCTTGCTACATTACAACAACCTAACATAACATTACTTTCACGGGTGTAGTTTTTTTTTGGGTGAAAAAATTTTGTATAATTGAGTATACAAGTTTTGAACGTGCGTATACCTAAAACGTGCTCAAACGCAGATTCGTTGCGAAACCGTGTTCGTGCTTTTAAAAGGAGCCACACACACACACATACATACGTATGCGTGTTAGGGGTGGAAGACTAAAATCAAAATTTTTGGCCCAAAAACCGGATCAGAGCTGCAGTAGGAAGCTGGAAGGGCTTGATTTAGGATCGATCGACCGATCGTCACCACGCAATGTGCGACTGACGCTAAAATTCTACCAACTCCGATGCGTTGCGCTTGCGAATCGCTTTCGGCGGTGAATTTTTTTTCGAAAAATCGACTAATTACTGTAAATAACCGAGGGGCGAAATACTGAAGATACCCGCGTTCCGAAAAACTAGCCGTTCTTCCGTATTTTCAAACACATTGGCGCGAATCGTTTGGTTTTAAGCGATCGTTTCAACGTATCCATTACACAAAATATGCGTAGATGCCAATGCAGCAGGGATATATTTTCGAATTAACCAGCCGGAGCAACCCTGAAAAAAAGCAATGGAAAAACCCGATACCAGAAAAAGGCCCCGGGCCGAATTTCGCGAATTATTGCGAAACGCCAGATTTACGGGCTCGTTTGGCCAAGCCGAACGTTCGCATCACGCGCCCTTAATTTAAAGTAGGTGAAGTTTGGCCAACCTTGACGACCAATCATTTCGCTAGCTCATCTTCCCTTGTTTTTTATCGAATCGTTTTTCGGCAGTCGTGGGTTCCGGAACGTCATTCCTAAACTTGAACGTCGCAATTGAGCTGTAAAGCAACTCTACATATTTGCATACGTACGCGTGATATATAACAATAGCTTTACGGGTTGGACCTGTTCACAATAAAAATAAGTGAAACCCGTGCCGATACTTAACGTACGCATTGCACTCGTGCTATTTCGCGCGAATCATCCCGAAACGAAAATAATCAGGCTGTAAAAATGAATGAAGAAAATTCGGAGATGAGCTCGTCCTGCCTTATTTACAAACAATGATAATTAGTAATAAAACGCTTTGGGGGAAAAAGGGCATAGCGGGTTTTGCGTCCTAATGAATAAAGAAACATTGGTATTTTTCGGACAATTAAGCGCCCATGAAAAGTTACGGCGTGAAGCGGAACAATCGCTGTTGAACGGGCGCATCTTCTAATTAGGACAAAGCGTCGTATACCCCTTCATTCCTAAAATAGTAGTACAAGTTTTGAATTGGCATAGAGATATCATAGAAAAGTTTTAACGGACAGAAAAGAATGGTGCTTTTTGGATGATTGTTGAGAGTCGGATGCGTTTAGAAATGGGTAAAAATGGGTTTAGCGGATCCGAATTTCAGCAAAACGTGCACAAAGTTTGGAAAAAAGTTAAGAAAATATTTCGTAATGATAGTATGACCAATAAAAATGTACCTTTGTCGAGTAACGCGGCGGCACATATATGTACTACATGTGCAGATTTTGAGGGAAAACATAGACGACACTTCATTCGTTAGTACAAGACTCAGGCACTTATATAATTATTTATATTATGTAATAATAATATATGTACAAGCATATTTGATACAACAAACAAAGCAATTTTTCAGGGAAACGACAAAAGCGACAATGTTATCTCTGAAATGGGGACATATAAACAATAAAATATCGTACTTTTACTGGCCGATTTCAAACACTTTTGCTCAAAAGTTCGAAGTTTGCTTTATCTTTCATAAAAAAAGTTGATTTCGAGGGTCTAGAAAATTCCAAACCCCTTGTGCACATCATACTTTGACATAATAAGATTTCGGGGTAAAAAGACCACAGATGTAGAGCATGACTAGTCGGGGGCATACGTGGGCAGCAAGAAAATTCTGGGGGGGGGGTGCAAGATTTTTTTGAAAGGTCGAAAAATGGCCTTAAAAATGGTGGTATGGCGATAAAAACACCATTTTTCGACGTTTCTCATCAAGCACTATCCATTGGCATCAAAAAATTGCGAAAAAAACGAAAAAAATTTTCAAAAATTGAATTCTGGGGGGAGGGGGTATTTTTGATTTCTGGGGGGGTATTTTGGTTTCTGGGAGGGTGCATACCCCCAAACCCCCACGCCCAGGTGTGGTCGGGGGGAGGGTCAGACAAGGAGCTTTTCTAAGTCAAAATAGCCGTAATTTTTGCTTATTTCCGCCTGAAAAATTCCCAATTCTTTATTCCATTTCCATTCATTCCATGTCTGGTAATGTGACCAGATGACAACGCGGAAATTTCAAGAATGTAGAACATGAAAAGTACCTTTGGACTAAAATACTGCAAAAGGACAAAGGACAGACAAACACTTTATGCGAAAAAATTATATGAAGAACACTAGAATTAAAATTGTTTTTTGGGCTACTTTGATGATTAGCGCCATAGTTGGTGTAATTTAGCTAATTCTTTTGGCTAAAACTCCGCTCACCAATCAGAAACTCATAAAGAAAATAAAACAGCGTTTCTGAAAACTTACATAATTTCATCAGATCTTTTGGTAATATTGTGCTCACACACTGATCTTTTTTGTAGTGTGTGGAATGCAATTATAAATAGTATTCTGCCCCGTTTTGGACCCAATAAGGTAGTCTTAAATATTTGTACGTTCCTGCATAGTTTTTATTTATTTACAAAAAGGATTACGGGAGAAGGCGTACATGATGAAACGAAAAATACGTACAAATAAATGCTAAAAAGTATGTAAACATGTATGTACAAAAAATCCACATAATTCAGATTGAAAATAAATTTAAATGTCAAAAAATAAAGAGTAGTAATAAGGCATGCAAAAATAAAAGTACGACAAAAGCAGCGCTAAAAGCATATCTGTTTCTGAAGCAGTACTATAGAAAAACTACCGTTAAATACCGAAGTGAAATCGTATTTCACGTCGAGCAGTTTTTTCTAGTATTCTGGAATATCCCGGGAAATTCCTGGCATTCGCTGCCCAATTTTATTCACATTTTTTCATGAAATTCGCATATAAAATACTTCAATTTCCTTATCTATTGATCCAAAATTAGGAAACTGCAATACGTAATGCTTTGAATAGTTTGAAAAACGCCCGAGGAATTTTAAAGAACTTTTAATATGAAGCGTTAACACGAAAACAAGATTGTGGAAAACAAGAATAAATAAATAAGTTTAAGTATTGAAGCTAATTTACCATTATTCGTCATTCTTACTATTACAACCTTTCTCTTTTACAGTTTCTACCGTTGTCGTATTGTTTTTAAATTTCGGTTGATGATGGAAGACGTGTGGAGCGTCGCTATTTTATTTTCAATACAATAGTATTACTAATTATTCAATTAATTCAATTCTAGAAGAGGATATTTGAAAAAAAATGAAAATTGGACACATTGACTGTATCTGCATCTTATTAACTGAAGGTCAATAAACGCGGACATGTAACAACTGCAAACTTTGTACAGGGGTAATCGGCCATTTTTAGAGGAGGAGATTTAAAAACTTCTATTTTTTAGCCAAAAAAGCAAGCAAAACTGACCAAAAACGCATATTCTCACCAAAATGTACCGAGGGGGTAAAATCTCAGCCTGTGAGGAGGATGTGGGGGAGGGGCGACCAACCTTTGATAACAGCGTTTATTGAATGTCGAGGCTTGATAAAAAGCAGCTTATCTTTAAGGCCCGTATGCACAAAGGCCGATTAGCGCTAATCGGAGATTAAACTACAACTTTAATCTCCGATTAAATTTATCGGTATACACAAAGGCCGATTAGCGCTAATCGGCGATTCGGTTAATCGCAGATTTTAATCCTACCCCTCCCAGGTTAAAACGCCGATAAGTGTGAGTTTCTTTCGTTCTGTGAGCCAGCTGGTTTCTGTTTTCTTTGATTATGGACGTTCTTGACTTCCTTGACGATTTGGACGAAAATTATGACGAAAATTTAGAAAACGTGATTCCATGGAGGGTATATTTGGAACGAGCGAATCCGCTAGAAAGTTACGCCGATGAAAAATTTTGGTCGCAATACAAGTTGAACAAAAACAGCGCTAGGGAATTAATCAATTTACTTCGAATGAATGGATGAATGAAATAATTTATTACTGAAACGCGACAGATGTAAAAGAGTAATATAACGTACGGTCAAAAGAATAAAATCGTACAGCAAAAGGCGACGAGCGAGTCATGAAAATGAAGATTTGAAATTGTTAAATTTTTTTTTACTCGAAAGCTTTGCTGCGATCTTTCACGTTAGGATTCGCTTTGAAAACTTCTTCGATAGCACCCCATGCCTTGCTTTTAGCATCCGCCGTTTTTGAATCAGTTTTTTTATTTTCGATAATTTCAGCTTTTTCGAGAAGCGCATTCAAAGAGAAATTCGATTTTTTCATTGTCAAAATTTTACATTCTTTCGCGAAGTTTATTACTGATATCCATTTTTCGCAGTTTTAATTAATGCGATCAAATATGACGAAAAATTTCAAAACTACAGCTTCCACCCAACCTGTTTTTACTTTTGTGCTTTTATCAATCCTGTCCAGGCATGCCAAGAAAAAATAACCGATTCGAACAGAAAAATAGGTACTCGTTTTTCTACCTACTGGACTTGTCCGGTACCCGAAATTCCAATCAAAATTGTTGTTAATCGGCGTTTAATCGACGATTAAAAATTCAATCTGCGATTAGTCAATCGGCCTTTAATCGGCGTTTGTGCGTACGGATTTTAATCGGTCGTTAATCGCCGATTGATAAATCTACGATTAGCCTTAATCGCCGAATAAATTTATCGGCCTTTGTGCATACGGGCCTAAGTGCTTCTTTCTACATCAGAAAATTCTTCATTTTTCCATTCTAGGGGTTTTTTGGGGGTCTAGATTTCTGGATAGGCAAAAGGAAAAATTTTCTTGCTAAAAGCATAAGATCTTCTGGAGGAATTTGATGCTAGATTTAAATAATCTCAATTTCAACTTTATTGAATTTCCTATTACTTGAGTAAATATTACGATCAGAAATTGAATTTAACGTTATTTTATAATTTTCTCCTAAGCGAAAATAAGCGGAGCTTTTTTCGCTGTGAAAAGCATGTCAGCAACAATTTACTTGGATTAAAATTACTGATTTTATTAAAATCAATCAAACTAAAATAAAAATTAAAATTATTTAACACAAAAGATTGTTAGTATTATTAAAATGATGGAAATTGTCAAAACTTTCAAAAAATAAAAAATACTAAAACCAAAATTATTGAAATTTTCGAATCTATTTAAAATTACAAATTGTAATTAAAATCAAAAATTACTAAATTTATTATTAGCTGAATAAAATAAATAAAATGAAATGGAATAAAATAAAAAATAAAATAAAATAAATTAAATTAACGAAAATATAATGAAAATTGATTAAATTAAATTAAATTTGAAAATAAAATGAAACGACTTTAGAGTTCGTATAGTAAATATAACAAACTTATAATTAATTAATTTTTCGGTCAGTTCTCGAGCAATTACCTCAGCAGACGTTTCATTTTCATCCGTGTTTCCTTTAATTATAGCGTTTTTTTCGAAAACTAGTCCTCTTTCCTGTTCTGACGCTACAGTCATCCAAAATGTCATGTTTACTGCACTCGTACCTACATCAAGTGGGATTGTCAATTCATACATCCATGAATATTACTAAATAGGTGATTATCGCCCACCTGACATGCAAGTGCAAAAATTTAGGGGGTTTAAACCATGAGAAAAAATTTAAAAAAACTTTTTCTCGAACAAAAGGCAGAATAAGGATCTAACATGAAAAAATTAAAATTTCAAATTTACCTGTCAGATTGTTTGGATGTGATTACAAATGCCACCGAAATCAGTTTTAACGCTATTTTGAGGATTACAGCGCAATTTTTTAGGCCATTTCAGCTCAAAATAAAAATATTCTCGCGGAATTCCCTGACAATTCACCCACATCTGTTTTCTCTCCACTTGCGTGTAATATAAATTAATCCTAAATTACCCATAAATCTTCAGTCGAAGAAAACAAAGTTAAAGGTCAAAGTTCATATATTATGTACGATTGTAAAATATCGTTCAATTTCGACTTTTATAGAAGCTTATGCGATTCACTACTTCGTTTCAGACGGAAGCTGTATATAAACATGTTTTTGCATTCGCACCTAGCCCAATTTCCTGATAATAATTCTCGAAAGAATCGTTTGTTATAAATTAATGAGGGCGCGGTAATTGATTTTTTGCTCATTTTCCCTATTATTAATAATAAACAATGTAGGAATCGGGCCGTAATTAAATCACGAGGCGTACATACATAAACGAAATAAGCGCAAGCGAGCCTCGCACAGGGAAATGCAATCAATAAAAAAATTCATTTAGCTTATATGCATTAGCCGTTAAGCTTACACTAAGCTAGCTGTATATAGCTATATCTATGCATATTAGCGTATATGAGGATGTATACAATCTCGGCTTGCACATCTATTTTTTCCTTGCGTTTCCATTAGGGTTGCTTCGATACGTAATCTGGAAGATGGCGTATCTTATCCTTTTTAGTTCAGACCGCTTCTATGTGTGGATGCACATATGTTTAGTGTAATTTTTCGGCTTAAAAATAGTTGCACAATTAACGATCAATTTTTCCAGCTTCTGTCTTTCTTCCACATTGACACTACTGCGTTTAGTGTGTGGTTGTGCGATTAATTATAATATTAAAATCAGTAATAAATTAACTACCGACCCCTAGGGGGTTTAGTAGTCTATGCCAGACATGCAAGTGGAGAGGGGGGTCGAGGGACTACATAGACCCTCCAGAATAGAAAAATAGGAAACTCTCTGGGGAAAATGAGACAAAGTGAAGGCCAAGAATGGATGAAGATTTTAAAATTTTCATCAAAAGTGTTTTTAATTGACCAGAAACTGTACACGTTGTATTAACGCTATTTTAGTATTCGAATCCATTTTTGAGGTCATTTTTGGCACAAAAAAGTTCAATTTTCGACCAACCCCAGACCGGCTGATCTCTCGGATCGGCCATGATGTGCGTAATGGTCTAGACCCCTACACTTCTGAAACCAGACTCAGAATCCGGCAGACCTTCATTAACGAGTTTTAGGCATTTTTTCGCGATTTTTGTAATATCAGACCGCAAGAACATTTGATTCGATGCCCATGTACGATGATAGAAAATCCGCGATGAATAAAAATTAATCTAAAATACTAGACTAAAAACGTGCATAAATGCTGAAGAACTTCGTAGTTTTCTAATTATCGCAGAAAAAAGTATGTGAAGGGCCGGCTGTTTTCTAAGATAAACTAGAACTCGATGCATTTTTAAGAACACTTTTAGACTTACATTTTCCGATGTTAAGCACCGCACCGTAATTTAGCTGCGTTAGATGTTGTTCGTGACTGGCTGAACTAATTATTGCTGAGCTGATTGACTAAATTTTAAAATAACGTCGTCATTCGCTTCATTGCAAAAGTATATAAAGAGGGAAACTTGTGTTAACTCCAGAATTTTTCTAATCTAGGCTCATCATTCGATGTGCTTTAGGACAACCCTGCAATGATCCTAACCTTAATCTTAATCTTAATCTTAACCTTAACCTTAATCTTAACCTTAAAGCTACAAGTTCCAATTTTTAAGTGTCAAAAATGCACATCGTGTAAGGTTATATAAAGGTTTTAGCAAGTAAATGCTTTAAATGCTTGACGTTTTATGAACAAAACATTATGAGCAAAATGAGATTAAGTTTTTTGGCGAGTTCGCCGAGCTTCGAGATAATCAAAATTTTCAAGGCTTCTCATTCCCGCTTTATGCGACTTTGATGACGTCACCGATCGGGCTAAGGCTTCTGTCTTATTCGCTGGGAATCATGCAAATTTTAGAGCGCCTCTTTAAGATCATCGTATAAAATAAATCTGTCACTCATTGACATTACGTCATTGACACGACGACTGGGCAGCGACCAAATTATGTACGGGGGCCTAGAAGATTTCATAATTTTCAACGGTCAAAATGTGCCGAAAATTGGTGGGGAGGGCAAATAAACCATTTTTAGACGTTTTTCATCGAGCCTCTACTCGTTGGCATGAAACGCGACAAAAGACGGAAAATTTTCGAAATTTCAAATCTGGGGGCTTTGTCGAATACTGGGAAAGTCTTTTGGATTCTGGTGGGGTTCAGTCAGCGAGACTCCCAAATTAACGACGCCCACATGGGATAAGAGAAATACTCGAGCGTTTATTATCTACGACGCATTTTCTTTTTACTAAACGAGGCTAATTTCGTCTTAACAAAAAAACTTAAAACATAATTGCAAATTTAAGATTTTTCCAGCAATTAATGCGAATTTTATTCCTAAATCGTTCTTTTTCGCTCAAAATCTCAAAAATGCGCATTTTCCGTCTCGCTCAACCGGATTTAGTTCGCAACTTGCGATTTTTTTCTTCGCATTGCACGCGATTTCCACAATCACGTACGGTCGAAAAATTTTTTTTAGTTTAGCCGGAAATTAATCGAATTTCGGCTCAATACGCGCCGACGTATTTATTGGACCGCGCCCGGCTTACATGCTTAAGCCGCACGAATAAGCCGAAAATATCGATAATCCGCGCCGGGTAGTCCACTACGAGGTCCAAAAAGTGTTCGGAAAATAACTAGAGGCAACATTCCGTCCCGTTTCGCTGTTGCGGCCCAACAAAATGAATCGGAAAAAAACAACTCTAAGACAATAGTTAAGGCCCAAGACTAGCTGGACTGGAGGGAACCAAAATGCGCCGGAAATGACAAAACCGTCGATAGAAAAGCAAGGTGTATATAGCCAAAAAACGGTCGTAATGCGATTTAACCCCTTTTTTCAACAGAAAAAATCCTAGCGTAGGTCGCGCGAGCCTCTGAGCGCGATTACGCCTAGTTTTCGGTTTCGCCGAAAAATGAAAATTGAAAAAATGGCCCAGTAGCCCTTTATTAGACCGTACCGTAAAGCAGGGCGACTTTTAAGCTATCGTTCGGTGATTTTGGGAGAGAATGCACTGGTGAGAAGGAAGAAAGCGCAGCAGACGACTCGCGAATGATTATTCTTTGCTCTCTATTTCCGTAAACAACCGAATTATCGTATACGATATCGCCCAAAAAAGCGGATCATTAGGTCGGTCAGGTTATAGCACGTTATTTTCATTTGGCGTTGCTGATTTATTTTTGATTCGCGAGTTAGTTTTTTCACGGATTTTGTAATGAGTCAGTAGACTGAACCAAAAGGTATTCGGAAATTAAGAGAAGTTGGTAGGGCTTGTGGATTTTCAAACTATTTTGCCACTAATATCAGAATTTTGTGGACTCGTTCAACGTGTTCACAAAATAATTATTTATATATTTTACAGCAGTACGCCTACGAAAATGTGGAAATTTCGGCCTTTCTGGCTTCATTACATAATCAGGTTTTATATTAGGTACATGTTTGCAGTTTTTCAAAATAGATGCGAGCGATCCATCTAATAAAAGTTTGCCCGACTCGATCCCTTGAGCGGTTTAACTCTAAAAACTCTGATTCTGGACCAGAATCTGCCGAGATTCTGAATCTTTATTTCGCAAATTTGAAATGTATGTAAATAAATTATGAGATAAATAAAATTAAAATTATAAAATTATTAAATAAATAAATAAAATTATAAAATTATTAAATAAAATTATGCCCGAAAAACCAACTCAACATATGCATAATAAATGAGACGTCATCTGAAAGCTCTCAGAATATTAAATTCATAAAATATAAATACAAAGTTGCAATGCTAAAGTTCATCAGATGCTGTTCTCGAAAACCTTATATTTTTATGAATGAATGAAAAAACGCGAGATCAATTTTCGGTGATTAATCGTAATTTACTTTCCCAAATTATTTTTTAATATGCTAATTCCATATAGTTTTGTCTTTTCGATGCGTTGTACGAATTGAGCATTTTGCCACCGATGCACGTTGCTTGTCAGCGAAAAGAAAACCCAAATTTTCTCATGGAAACTGACAGTTATACCGATGTGTAATTGACGCGGGCGTGCTTATCAATTGCGTTGTGCTTGTTCGTTTGTCTCGTCAAGAGGAAAGGAAATTTTAAGAAATTAGAAAGAAATTCTGGCTTTGCTCTGAAATTTTCGGCTCAAAATTGGCTTCCCTTGGATTTAAAACTCTTAAATACCCACCGAAATGACGTTAATCAGTCTTTTTCTAGAATCCGAAAAAGTAAAAATCTTCCAAAAAGATGCGAGAATATTGCATTCTGTGTATAACCCAAAACTAATTTGCTCACGCAAATAGTCGACATTCGATATCTAGACTAATCTTGCATTAACGCACTAAATAGAAATTTTATTTGGTTTTTTTCATAGGAAAATTGAAAGCCATATGGGAATCAGCAGCATTTTTCATTTTACGATATTTCAACAACGCTTCCGAGGGGTCACCTTAACCCTATATCCACTCCCAAGAAACATTTTTTATTTTAATAATTCGGGTGATGTATTAAATTATTTTTGCAATTATTAAATAAAGCGTAATATCTTATTGTTTAGTTTGACAAATTAACGACGAGGATTAAATTAGCACCAATATCGCGAATATTATTAACACAAAAACGCATTGAATGGATCTGCGTAAAAGAATACGCTAAAAACATTCCATAAGAGCTAGCAGCATAGGGTCAACACGTACCTATGCTTATGTATTAGCTCGGGAAAGCATTGTTTCGACGGATGTATTATTTTCGAGCATTAGCGCCGGATTTACGAGCGAATATCGTAATGCTAAGCTGCTGCTGCTGCTGGTAATAATAATAATTTTTGCATGGAAAGTCGCCCGGGCGACGCCAGTAGTAGAGAAGCCGTCACGGATGCCAATCCTGCCCAAAATTGCTATTGTGAGTAGTTGGCCGCATTTATGATAAATGAGCTTAACGTAGTATTTATACATACGCGAGTGAGCTTAAGCGCGAATTTGGGCTTTTCGTCGAAAATTTGACAGGCCAGGCGCGCCATCACACTTGTCCTAGGCTATTCTTTCCCATTCAGTTTGTTCGGATGTTGAAGTAGCCGGGAGGCTAATTCGGCATTTTCGACTACTCGTGTCATTCCTTCGTTTACTTAAAGCTCTAACAATAATTTGTTTGCAAGATAGCGAGTTTAGAAATTTCGACCTCAATGAGGTACAAACTTTGACGCGTTTTCAACGTTTATTTTCTCCTTAAATTTATAAATTCGATCGCCTACAGGTAAATTAGATAAATTAGGGACTAATTTTAAGATTATGAATTATTCGGTTAGTTGAAAGCTTTTGTAAAAAAAGCCGAATTTTGACTTCAGTTGCATTTCTTATGCTGCTTGAGGCCAGACATGCACGTGAGGGGGAGTTGGTTAGGTCTATTCCTCCAGAATGGAAAAATTGAAAATTTTCTGGGGCGCAAATCAGGCAAAATGAAGGCGAAAAATGGGCGAAAATTGAAAATCTTCTTCAAAAGTGCTTTAAATTGACTAGAAATAGTGAAATGTAGTTATAACGCTATTTTAGCAATTATACGAGTTTTTGAACTCATTTTAGACCCGAAAAACTCATTTTTAACCCCCAGACCGGCTGACTCCTCTACTTAGATCGGCCATGCTGTACATCTGTGCGTGAGATTAGCTATTTCGCTGAAATACGGGAATTCTATTTTTGAAGGAAGATGCCGGATAGTGAAGATTCTAATTAAAACACACTAAAATTAGAGCCAGTCGTACACGAGTAGTTTGGGGATCTTGATGGGGTCAAAAATTTCCAGGATATATTAAAAGGCCAAAAAAGTTAATACTTGCATCAAAAAGGAAATTTGTCGACTCTTCATCAAGCTTTATCAATTGACATCAAAATGTGGAGAGAATTTTTTTGTTGCAAAAATTGAATTCTGGGTGTTAGTGTGGTTTTTGGATTTTAGAGGTTCCAAAGCCCATGCGTAGAGTACGGTCAAAATTGATCCTCGTTTAATTTTCTTATTGAGTTAGCAGCTTCAGCCAGAAATTCTGAGCAATCTTTGTGATTATTTTTTCAATTCCCGATTTTTTTTTGCAAAAAAAATTGAAAAATATGCAAAAGACTTGAATATTATGAAATTTTTCACCAGTTAGATCTGCGCCTTACGCTTCGTACTTGTTCAATCATTTAGAAGTCCGAGCCGTGTTCTTAGTAATTTCTTTGAAAATAACGGCCCAGCTTTGAAATATTGGTCTAGTGACTTTTAAAAATTTTGAAATTTAAACAAGGCTTAATAAATTATGCGAATGATCAACGAACCCTTTTATGATATTCAAATTTTGTGTGAGATGAGGAGAAACGAAGATTTATGCGGAAGGTTGTGAGTGTGTGTATGTGCTGCGAATGTGCAGATAGCTGGTGCTAACTGGATTAATAGCCAAAAACTCGAGTTATTTGCATAAAAAACACGTAAAAAACCCAGTATATGGAAAACATATTAATCATGGATCTACCGGATGACATAAATCTATTCAAAAAAGGACTCGACTCTATTTTTAATGAAAGTGAACTAGGCTCTCACAACGCTTAGGCCATTAATGGCGGGCGATGCCAGAAAATTTTGATAAATTATTATACGACGCCGCGTTTTTTCGACCAAACGCTAATAAATTTGGCAAGCTGCAGTGGTCGTAGGAAATTCGATCGCTGAGATTCCATGGTGTTTTTTATTGAGAAATTATAATGAGAATTCTTTTTTGCGTCTCTGCACGGTAAGCTAAGTTAAGTTCCTTAGGTTAAGTTGAGTCAAGTTGGATTAAGTCCATGTCCGTCTGAAATTTATTTGTTCAATTAAATCCAACCTTACTTTAAAAAGCATGCCTCGAATTCTAGTAAATGACTTAATAATGAATGTCTATTATTAAGTTCTAATTGTGTTAATGCAAAAAATGTTCAAATAGAGCTTGAGACGGGCGTTAGCAGATATGCACGTAGACGGGTTTAGGGGTCTAGAACATGCATGGGCAGCTGCCTGATTCTGGGGGTCAAAATCGGCAAAAATTCCTCAAAAAAGACAAAGATTCAATTCTTGGGGTTTATCGATTTTTCGGAGGGTTTTCAGATTCTGTGCGGGTGTAAACCCGCCCCTTCCCCAACTTCCTCCCCACGTCCATGTGGTCTAAAACACTAGAATGGAAATCGGAAATTAGCTGGGAAAAACTGAGACTAATTGTGGCCAAAATGGATATGAATAGGAAAATTTTCCTCACAAATGCTTATAATTGATGTGGAAAGCCAATTTTTGAGGTCATTTCGGTCTAAGAAATCTCAATAAGTTGCCGACCCTAGATCGGTTAACCCAGATCTGCCGTGAGTTTTTCAAAAGATAGAGGGAGGACGGGACAATAAATACACAACACGGAATTCTGATAGTCCCAAAAAACTTTTTTAAACCGGCTTTTGGCTTGCTGAAGAACGATGCTAACATATTAAAAATAAAGCTTTATGCTATTCTGACGAAGCTTTTTCAGAATGCGAGACCTACAATTTTCGAAAAACTTTTATGATGTTAATAAACATGGTCCAGAAATGAATTGTTGGTGCGACTTGTCAAAAAATTGATACATTTGAGCCTAAAAATCACAAAAAAGGCACAAAATAGTACAGCCTCAAGACGCGCTTGGGCTATATTCCTTAAAAAATTCCAGGGACATCCTCTAATATAACAAATTGAATATGAATTTACGCATGGCGTAATACGTTCATCTTTTGCCCCGAGGGTAAATTATCGCGTTTAGTATATTGACGAATTATTGTTTATAAGCTTCATCATTGCGTAACTCAGTAATAACTGGCCCCTTTAAACTTCAAAGTGCGCCTGCGCATGCCGCTTACCACGATTTGGTTTTTGTGGCTTTTCGCCATACTTTTCTGAATATTTTTTTGCATATTTTCCGGATCGGTTTCCGCGCGAAAGAATTTTCTCCTAAAATTTTACGGTAATGCTCACTAGTCGTTATTAATCGTCGTTAAGAAAACACAATTTTGATGCTCCGCTGACGTTTATGGCCCTTAAGCCGCGTTACAATAATAATTATTTATTTTTCTTTATATGCGTCGGAGACGCCGATGTTTGTCCGCATTTTTTGACCCCCTAAAAAAAGCATCTGATGTTCATTTTCCCTCTATTTATTGCACTTTGATTGACATTATTGTCGTCCATTATTCGAGCTTGCGTTCAATTAAGCGAATGTTTAGGTAAAAGTACAAAAAATTGTGTTTTTGGCCCGCTTAAAGGCTGAGCGAGATCATTATGTAGGGCCTAGGCCTGAACATTAAATCTGTGTGAGTGCCTACTGTAGCAAGCAAGGTATTCTGTTACTTTACTCTAGCTTAGGCGGTCATTGAAATATGCCAGGTGAAATTCAGGAAATAATTTTTTTCGCAATAAGCGTAATTTTAAAAAATATATACGGGATGGCCCATAAAAAAGGCTACACCCACACGTGGGCGTGGAGGGAGGGTTGGGGGTATGTACTCCCTCCTTCCAGAAGGCCGAATAACCCTCCTCAGAAACCAAAATAACCCATCCCCAAGAATTCAATTTTTGAACTTTCTTGTTTTTGCTCGCAATTTCTTTGATGCTAAATAGTGCTCGGTGAGAAACGTTGAAAAATGGTGTTTTTCGCCATACCTCCATTTTAAGACCATTTTTTGACCTTTGAAAAATCATGCATCCCCCTTTCCAGAATTTCGGTGCTGCCCTCCTATGGCTATATCCCGATGTTACATTATAACTCGGGCAATTATTGACATAAAATTTTTAGACTAGCTGCATTAGATAGGTAAACATGTCGTTATTTAAACCGCGTTAAAAATTTTGGCCAGCTGCTAGCGGTTCGTACGCTAGGTTGATTTGTTTACACCTCACTCTGACATTGTTTAAACCCTAGAGTTTCTGCTTTGTATCACATTTCTGCGTAGATATAATCCCTTTTTGACGATACATATATGCAGTCAAAAAATAATTAGGTTATTTTTCAAACCACGAGAGTAGATAAAGGTATAATAAGTGCAAAATGTTAAGATATCGTCAAAAGAGGTTGCAAATTGATGGCAGTACAAATGACACTATTGGGTTTGAAAGTACTAAAGTATGGTGTAAACAAATCGTGGTAGCACCCGAACCATGACATCTGGCCAAAATTGTTTACACGATTTAAAAGAAGGTTGTAAAGTTTCATGCTTGCATACACCTAACTTATGACCTGTCAAATCGGAATGTAGCCTTTTTTATGGGCCACCCTCTATATACGAGTATACATACATATGCATGTACAAAATGTATCGTCAAAAATCGATAAGCTCGCTTGAAAAATTTTTCTACATTAAATGTTATCGCAAACTCTTCTCAATGGTTCTTTTAGAATAAAATTAATTAAAAATTTTCCAGTTTAAAATTTTCTCTTTCATCATTTGTATATCGAATTCAATTAGTCTTTATTAGGCTTTCTCAAATATTTCTACGGTAGCGTATTAAAACGTTATCATTTATCAAATAGCATTGATCTTTTAAATTTTTTTGCAATATCGCATCTAATCCCAAATTCTTGTTTAGGCTTTAGTGTATAAAGAGAAACATTTTTGTAAATTTTGCAATTTTTTAGACATTCTGGTAGAAAACTTGTTCGTAAACCAAAAAATTATATTTACTGGCGTCAATATTGAGATCAAGTCAAAAAGAAACGAATTTTACTTTTGCCGAAACATTCAAGAGCTAAGGATAAAATTTGACTTTGTGAAGTACGATGTTACCAATAATTATTGCCACTGTCGTGTATTATACTTTTATATTTGAAAAAAAATGTTTTGTTAATTTTATTCTTCAGGGCATATCCATTTTGAAAGGACAGTATATTTTCTGAATATTTTTCTTAGGGGAATCCGTTATATCGTTGTATGATTTAAATAAAATCGTCTATATTAATTTGATTTAGATTTAATTAAATATGTTTCGATTTCAATAAATAATTGTAAATTACAGCTTCAGTCATTTGAAACATTTCGGCAAATTCAAATTCACAATGTAACCGATCCGAAACACAAGCTTCTCATAAGCTTCCTCGTCTCCATCAACGATCATTCGCAATCGATATCAATTAACCATGAATAATCCCAATCGTCCCGACCATAGGTGGGCGGCACCAAAATTCTGGGGGGGGGTGCAAGATTTTTCAAAGGTCAAAAAATGGCCTTAAAAATGGTGGTATGGCGAAAAACACCATTTTTCAACGTTTTTCATCGAGCACTATCCATTTGACATCAAAAAATTGCGAAAAAAACAAAAAATTTCAAATTTTGGATTCTGGGGGGTACTTTGCTTTCTGGGGTTGCATACCCCCAAACCCCCACGCCCAGGTATGGTCCCGACACGTACCATTCTCATTCTGGTTTCGTTAACGAGGACGCATTTGTTTGGATTATTTATATTTCAATTTTTTCACACTTCTTCGCTTTTTCTTTTCTTTTGATTTACTTTATTTTATTTGAATTTTATTTTTGGCTCTTTTATAAGAGACTCTACTGAAAAGATTGAAATGCGCGTTTTTAAGCCGCTTCGCATCGATCGAAACGAAACAAGCAGTTGCAAGAACGTAATAAAAAAATTGCGAAAATTGTCGCCAAACGATCGCTCGATCGACGCACTTTTTGGGCCGTTTTTCGCGCTATATTATTCGGCCTCGTTCTAATGGTACTCGGAATCGCCATGGCCGTATTGGGTTACTACAGGGATCAGACTTCGAGTACACAGTGAGTCCTCCGCTTACTAATCATGGCAATATTTTGGTGTTTTAAAAACATCATTAAGCGTATTCGCGCACTAATGTTTGGGCGTAGAATTCTGTTTTCAAAATATTTTGGCTAAAAATTTTAGATTCAAGTTATTGGAACACATTTGAAATTTTTTAGATTTTACACAATTCTTAATTTTTGTTAAAGTTAAACGTCGAGGAGCATGGGTAGCAACCGAGTTCCAGGGGCCTGATGGGGCGGAATCGCTAATAAGCTCCAAAAATTTAATTCTGGGGTCTACCGCATTCTGGACCGACCTTCCTCACTCGATCGATCGGGTATATGAAATAAACAGTATCCTCCGATTTTTTATCCTAAAATATTTAAGAAACCAGTGTAAACGATTTAAACGCACGCAAATTAGCAGTTTCTATACGACTTTGAGCATTTCAATTTAGAACAATTTTTAGTCTTATTCATTTTGGCACTATATTTTGCCTTATTCTCTCAAAAAATGTCTCGTTTCTCCATTTGGAGAGAATAGCTCCGACTACAGCTGCGCAGGGCCCTAAAACTTCCACGCACATGTTTGGTTCGGATCGGACCCCTTACCTAAAATCCAAAAACTCTTTGACATCCCCAGAATTAAAATTTTAAAATTATCCCCGTTTAAACAATTTTTTATGTCATTGCATTGAGCTTGATGATAAACGTTTAAAAACGATGCCATTTGCTCTCCTCAATATTTTGGCCATTTTACGACCATTGAAAATTTGCCGGTATCAGCATAGAGACTCCGGGTCCCGTTCACAGATGAAAGTCAATCCAATTCAGCGGGTCCGGATGAGTTTAGACCGGCAAAAATAGAAAAAAAAGCCCAAATTCAATCTAGGGTCTATCGTAATCTGCAGAGGATCGAATTTGATTGCATTGAATTGGATTTTGATTCGATTTAAGTTAAGACTTTTATTTCTAATTAAATTCTTGTTTAACTTCCCCTCCCCTGCCCATGAGTGATACTGCTAATATGGTCGCATGCATATTTGGGCCAGCACCCAAATTCTAGGGGTTTGAGTGGTGTAAAACCGGCGAAAATCCCCCAAAAAATGGGCAAAAATTCAATTCTGGAGGGTCCATCGATCTAGCGGGTCTGTCAGATTCTCGGGATGATCCATACAATAGAAGCACAGCATGGCCGATCTGGAGGGGTCAGCCGGTCTGGGAGTGGGGCCGAAAATTGAGCTTTTTTGGCCAAAATGACGTCAAAAACTAGTATCAGCCCTCAAAACGCGTTAAAACTACGTTATTACATAGTTTCTGTTTAATTTAAAGCACATTTTTGGAAAATTTTTTTCAATTTTCATCCATTTTTGACCTTTATTTTGCCTCGTTCTCCCGAGAAAATTTTCCATTTCTCCATTCTGGCGTCAGGTAACGACATCCTACCACAGTAAACCAACGACACCAGATGCGCGCGTTAGCACAGAAATATAACGTATATAATGGAGAGAGCTTAAATACGAAGGGAATCGGTCCTTTCTAAGTACGTAAGACTACCATACCTGGGCGTGGGGGGTTTGGGGTATGCAGCCCCAGACCCCCAGAATTCAATTTTTGAAATTCTTTTGCGTTTTTTTGCAACTTTTTTAATGCCAATGGATAGTGCTCGACACGCCTGGGCGAAGGGGGATTTGGGGGGTATGCACCCCCTGAGAAACCAAAATACCCCCCCCCTCCAGAAACCTAAATACCCCCCCAGAAACCAAAATACCCCCAGAATTCAATTTTTGGAAATTTTTTTTGGTTTCTCGCAATTTTTTGATGCCAATTGATAGTGCTCGATGAGAAACGTTAAAAAATGGTGTTTTTTCGCCATACCACCACACATGGGCGTTGGGGGGTCTGGGGGGGGGGGTCTGGACCCCCCCAGAAACCAAAAGACCCCCCAGAAATCAAAGTGCCCAACCCAGAATTCAATTTTTGAAAATTTTTATCGTTTTTTCGCAATTTTTTGATGCCAATGGATAGTGCTTGATGAGAAAATGGTGTTTTTATCGCCATACCACCATTTTTAAGGCCATTTTTTGACCTTCAAAAATCTTGGGCCCCTCCCCAGAATTTTCTTGCTGCCCACGTATGCATACCACCTTTTTTGAGGCCATTTTTGACCTTTGAAAAATCGTGCACCCCAGAATTTTGGTGCTACCCACCGATGTTGTTCGATGAGAAAGATTGAAAATAGCCACACCACCATTTTAAGGCCATTTTTTGACCTTTTAAAAATCTTGCACCCCCAGAATTTTGGTGCCGCCCAACTATGCACACTACTCGTGTGAGGAGTCAGCGCTGATAAATGCTCTTTCACCATGATAGAGTTGTTAATCGATAAAATAACGTTAGTTGCTGGGAGCGTTCTTCTTGAAACTTTTGTGGAATACTTATCACAGTGAAAAAATGTTTTGATTTTGCCCGTCGAAGCGAAAAATTAGAAATATGTTAATTTTGTTTTTTAACCCTAATATTAATGCCAGTGAATTTTAAACTGTATTTTTTACTTTATCACAAAATTCTTTACCTGAATGCGTAAAGAACACAAAAATTTATGAAGAATCTTATGCTGAAAAATACGTATTAAAAATTAATGATGTTTAAATAACGTTAACGTTTAACAACGCTAACCCAGCACTGTTTTATATATACGTGTATGCGCGACAATATATACAGCTGCATGATTCCTGCAAGACAGCTCAGTCCGAGCTGGTGACTATTGCGAACCTACATGTTAACCCGTTAAGTGGGTAAAGTATATTGATCAAATAATAACAGAAAGTCATCAATATGGAAAAAATAAAAAAATAAATAAATAAATAAATAATTGGTAAATAAATTAGGCATGCTATTAGTATGAAATAAATAAAAAGACGCGAGAAATAGTATATACACATGTACATAAAAATTACACAAAATTATATTATGAGAAATTACGGGTTTTACGAGGCGCAAGAGTTCAAGTTAAAGGAGAGAAGTAATCCAGAGTAAATACAGAATAAATACACAACAAAACATGAAGATTGATATAAACGAGGCGAGGTTATCAGAGAGGAACTAGGTTGCTACAGTTTCGTGCCTCTAATCCTCTGACTGTCACCGCGACCTAGCGGCACCAGTCTAGGCGGCTAGACTGCCTCTCAGAAACTCAACGAACAACAACCAAGAGAGTATATTTTTTATAAAGGGCTCGACAGGCGTGCAGAGCAGACACGCGGAGTAACCTAATAATAAGTATATTATTACGATTGTTATATATTAACCACTTCCGGGCATTCATGACACTAGGTTTATACCACACCTGGGCGTGGGGGGTTTGGGGGTATGCAAACCCCGAGAAACTAAAATACCCCCGAGAAACTAAAATACCCCCAGAATTCAATTTTTGAAAAATTTTGTTAGTCTTTTTTCCGCAATTTTTTGATGCCAATGGCGTGCTCGATGAGAAACGTTGAAAAATGGTGTTATTTCGTCATACCATCATTTTTAAGGCCATATTTTTTGACCTTCGAAAAATCTTGCACCCCCCCAGAATTTTGGCGCTGCCCACGCATGGTCTATACCCTTTAACCACCACGTACATGTCTGGTCCTGATTTCCCTAAATCTTTTCACCCAAGCCCACGTTTGATTGGGTGGTACTCGTGCCAAAGTTACGTTCAAATAAGTTCGCCTTTATTTTCACGTCAGATCCGGCGACGATGCCAAGGACGACGTCGACCATTCGTCCAATCGGACAACGAGCCGCCGTTCGCTCTTAGTCGCCGGCGGCGGCGGCGCCGGCACGTCGACGGCGCCGGGCGACGAGTCGTCACGTCTGCAATTCGCCGCGCTGTCGTACGTCGGACCGTGCGTCATGGGCTGCGGCATGTTCGCGCTGATGATGGCGTGCGTTATGACGCTCGAGGGCCGTGACCGCAACACGCGCATCTACGCCCAGCGGCTGATGATGCGCAAGCGAATCAGTGCGCAGCGAAAGAGCGTCGAAGCCGGATTGGTCGATCGAGTGGGCGAGGCTGATGAGCGGCGACCAATCGGGGACGACGAGCGTCCAATCGGAAGCCAGCCGGCTGCTATAAGCGAAACGAGCAAAGAGGCGTTGACGGCGACGGCAGGCGCCGCAAAACAGGACGCATGCGTGGCTTGGTCGAAAGAACGACCCGCTTCGATTAATAGCGTCTACAATGGGGATCAAACATGCCCTGTGATATTTAGGACTCAAATGACCAATAGAACGGATTTGTTCGCCCACGATTTTATGGCTGGGCCGACGGATTTGGTAAAAGCGGTCGAGACGTCAGAGAAAGCTAAAGACAAAGGTGACAAATAATTATGTAACTAACCACGCAAACACGTGGGGGTTTGAGAGGTTCATCCGGACCAAATGTATATACATGAGAAATTTTCTGAGATGAAAATAAAAACTGTAATAATAATAATATTTATAAGCCAATAAATACCGCAGAAAATGCAATAAAAATTACATGAAAAAAGGATTTAACGGAAGATAATGTCGGAAGAACGGAAGAAAGTTTATCAGCATAGCATAGTAATGGCTGAGACGTACAGGCGGATCGCGCTCACGTACGCCCCTTTAGGAAATCATCTTAACAAAGTTTAGAAATCAAACACTTAAACTGTTTAAAAGATCTACAATCAGCAACATAATTTTAGAGCTATTTAGCGTTTATACCTGCTTTTGGTGTCATTTTGACGCAAAAAAGACCTTATATTTGACCCTCCTCGAAGCGGATGGCGACCATGCTCTGAATCTATGGCGACCAGTTTTTGAGAAGCTTCAGCGGTCCTAGAATGACTATCGAACTTACATAAACGGCGCATAAAAATTCAGATATCTTCCAGTTTAGTCTAAAGTAATAAAAAACTTCGGCATACTTACCTTGTACATGAGAAATAAAATTTTCCGATTTTTAGACGATGTTACTCCTTTCTAAAATGCGAGAGAGTCGATTTTTGATAAGATTATTGAGCTTTTTTGGGTCAAAATGACATCAAAAATTGGTAAAAGCGCCGAAAATGCGTTAAATCTACGTTATTATACAGTTTCTGGTCAGTCTGAAGCACTTTTTAAAAAAAATTTTCAATTTTGTTATATGTTTACGGCTTTCATTTGGCCTCCTTTCCCCCGCAAAATTTTCTATTTTTCCATTCTGGGGTGTCTAGACACCAGAAATCCCTCACGTGCATGCCTGGTCGTGGAATGGATTTACCCACTGCTGTTCTACCATATTTTGCTCTTCTGAGCAGCGTCGTGCTTCTGACTAATGTCGCGCTTATGAATAGCGTCGCGCTTGTGAAATTTCCAAATTTTTTTTCGGAGGGTTTTTGACGAGCTCGTAGATTTCTTTAGGCGTGTGAACCTCTACCCACGATTGCTCTAGATATCATTTTTGCCACTTTAGGTAACTTGTTTGCTGTAGTTTTCTTGTTAAGTCTGCTTTGCTTGTTTTCAATTCCTCGCTTAGATATAGAAAACAAGATTTTATAAGCATCTCAAGCGAGTTCATCGTTATTCTCGCTTCACGCGTAATGAAGATGTTTCCCGCCGAAATTTAGATAATACTCGGTACGCGTCTCATTCCTTACACAATCGCTTTGTTTGTCATTTCGATCCTCAGCTGCGAAGATCCATAAAAATAACCGTGTATTTTTAACCTCGTGGTTTTTTTGACAATTTTTCTCAGCACCGGAATTTCATCGCTTTCAATTAGAAGCATTCATCTCGATTTGTTGACAGCCGATAAACAAAAAGGTGACGTTCGGTCAAAACAACAAAAGCTTCTTCCTGATAATTAGCGCGCGAAATAAAGAGCATTCACGGGGCCATGCGTTCATCGCAATATAATATGCAGTTGCCGATAAACAAAATTCTTGAGTGGTAATGCGTGATTCGCATAAGATGCTTTTGACGAGAGTGCATAAATTAACACCAGTTTGATTGACGCGTGTAATAATCGTTTAAAAACTATCTGACGGAATAAATCGAAACTGAATCATTTTTGTTTTATTGGCATAATAAATAAATAATTAAATCTCGAAATTTAAACATATTTATTATACTTATTGTGTGTCAGTGCCCTCGGCGGCCAAGACGCGCCGCGACGCGCTACCGTGTTAAAATTATCAATTTTAAACCATTATCCGCGTTTTTTGTGCAGTAGCCTAACGTAAAAGGGAGTGAATGTAAATTAAAAATTTTGCTTCTTGGAAACGCGACCGAAAAACTGAGATCACTTGCAATCACACATGGGCGTGGGGGGGGGGTTTGGGGGAAGTATGCAACCCCCAAAAGTTGAAATACCCCCCAGAAATCAAAATACTCCCCCTAGAAGAATATTTTTTGCTTTTTTAGCAATTTTTTGATGCCATTGGATAGTACTCGATGAGAAACGCCGAAAAATGGTGTTTTTTCGCCATACGACCACTTTTAAGACCATTTTTTGACCTTTGAAATTTTTTCACCCCTCCCCCAGAAAATTTTTCACCCCCCCCAGAATTTTGGTGCTGCCCACCTATGCTTGCAATATGCTCGCTTTTTATAACGGTCGCGCGTCACAAAAAGCGAAAATTTTTACGCATTGGGTCTAATGATGAAAGTTATTTTTAGATGCACTAAAATCGCTTTTCTTCAACCATCCCAATTCAACGAATACATTTAACGGCTTGAAATTTTCGGGCGAGGGTCTCCGGCCATTTTCCAGGGCGGGGGCGGCGGGAGATAAACTCCAATTTCCGACCGAAAATGGCCAAAGTAAACCTAAAAACGGCCAACACATTAAATTTTTTTCAAAAATTAGGGGGGAGTCAAAAATTTTCTGGCTTTAGGCGGACGACCAACTTCAGGAGGGTGGTCCCCTATCCCCCTTGTTACATGTATGAAGACCATCCCATTTCTCCGACTGTCTTTATTTTTCGCCCTATGCTATAAAAAATGTTTTCAATACACGAAACGCCCGATTCACCGACAGCCCGTTTCTCTATCCGTCTCAATTCTCCGACAACCCCGATTCTTCGGCCACGTTGACTGTTTTTGATACCTATCAATTTTATTCATCTATAACATTCTTCTTCTTATTCTTCTCCTAATCCAATTTTAAAATATCTTCATTCTTTATGCCATAATGTTACGGTGTTTAATACTGATACTAAGAGGCTAAATGTATATAGATATGCAAACATATAACATGTTATGCACATGTCTAAATATATTTAGCTTCTTAGTATACGTATTTTACACCGTAACATTACGGTGGTGTAAAAATCAAGGCAAAATGAATCGGATTAAGAGAAGAGTAAGCAGAAGAATGTAATAAATGAATGAAAACGTTAGGTATTAAAAACATATAACTTGGTAACTTGGTCAAAAAAATCGGGACGGTCTGAGAATTGAGACGGACAGAGAAACGGGATTGTTGGAATTTGCGGAAAATTCATCGTGGAAAATCAATGGTTTAATAATTCATCGTCTGGCAAAATTCGTCGTGAGCAACTTCATTGTGTGGACATATTAAGGAAGAGAGTGAAATTTTTTGTAATCTTCATTGTATTTTGTAAACAAATAAGAAAAGCTAGATACTGTAAAGTTCCGGACTCAAGAGGCCACTCTTTGATTTCTGTCTCTTTATTAAAGTAGTTTTTGTTGATTCTGTTGTCATGCCGCTCGAATATTTGCTAATAATGTGTATAGTTCACACTACAAACTTATTTTTCTTTCAGAGCGTTAACCGTGACAGGATGGACTGTCTTCGAGGCTCAGCCCATAATTTCAACTTTAAGTTATGTTTTCCCATTCATTTCTTGTTTCATTTTGACAAAAATTTAGCAGTTTTATTCTCGTATTCTGTTTTGGCGATGTATTTTCCCATAAAACAGTTTCAAGGCGATGAATTTTACCCCACGACAAATTCTGACGATGAATTTTAGACGACAAATTTTACTTCACGATAAATTTAGTCAGAATGAATTTTTTACGATAAATTTTTCCGCGAAGAATTTCCCACGATGAATTTGCCGGACATTGACTGTTGGTGAATCGCGAATTTTGTGCGTCAAAAGAATAACTTTTTATAGCACCGGTCGAAAAATTAAGACAGTTGGAGAACTGGAATGGTCGCCATACATGTACATAACACGGGTATGGTGGATTTCCCACTCAAAGTTGGAAGCCCCAACTCTTCCCAAAAGCCAAGAAATTTTTGACCCCCACCCGATTTTTTGGGAAAATTGAATTTTTTGCCGTTTTAGGTGCTTTTTGACCGTTTTGGCCAAAAATTGGAGTCCAATCACCTCCCCCCGCCCTGGAAAATGGCCGGGGACTCTCACCCACTAAATTTCAAGCCGTTATATGTATAATGGTCGCAGAATCGGGCCGGTCGGAGGAAAGAGATTTTCGGGCATCTAAAAATAACTTTTTATCAGTAGACACAGCGCTTATAAATTCTCGCTTTTCGGGACGCGCGACCGTTTTTAAAAAGCGAGCATTTTTCAAGTGATCTCGCTTTTTTGGTTGCGCTTCCAAAATCGAGATTTTCTTTTACATTCATTCGCTTTTTACGTTGGAATACTGCACAAAAAGCGAATAATGGCTCAAAATTGAAAATTTGGACACGTGTAGCGCGTCGCGGCGCGTCTTGGCCACCAAGGGCACGGCCATTATTGCTTTTGCTTTCATTCTAATTAAATACGTCTTTAGCATCGTTTACAAACATGAACAGGCTTATATTTTAGAGGACGGGGCGGGGCGGGACGCATTATGCATACGTGTTCGTGGGGGAGGGGGTTGAATTCCACTCAGAGTGATTATGGACACCCACAAAATGGCTGCGATGCGACCCTCCAGAATTGTCGATTTTTCGTAAAAATCGTAGAAAGCACTTTTAAAGCGTTTTTAGCCCATTTTAGGCTTAAAAATGTTTAATTTTTGGCGCTTCGCAAACGTTAAAAGACAACGTTTTTGACGTGCATCCATCTTTTTTAGCCTCTAAAAAAGTACTTTTAAAAATTTGCAGGCCTGACCCCTCCTTCCAGAATTCTTAAGCTGCACATGTACAGCGGGGTGGTCGAAAATGCATCGAACGCCAGGGCCATTTAAATCCATTATAAATGAGAAATATTTCGTCATATCTGTTGGCATAGAAAATTGCGAAAAAACACGAAAAATTCGAAAACAGAATTTTGCAGGGTCTGTGCCATTGAATTGATTCTGAAGGTCCCACACTTACCACAGTACAGTACATAGTTTGTTTTCGGCTGTTCAAAGTTCTAGAGCGGGAACAGCCAGTGTTAAAAATGCCGTGTTCGTGATTGCTTAGATTAGATATAAAGTTTAGCACTGAGGTTAATCTACTTGGCTACAATTATGGATCTTCTGGACAGACGCTATTGAAATACAAGTTATACAACAAAAAATTTCCAAGAAACGGCTGTTAAATAAGATATAGATTGGGATGTGTGGAAATAAAAAAACGAAAACCGTAATTATAAAATTATTATTGTAAAATTATTATATCGCTATTATGAGAGTAGAAAATATCTAATTGACATTTTACCAGTACATGAAGGAATGAAATTGGGAGGTATGATTAATTAAAGTTAAACAATTAGCAAATTTAAAAAAATTTATTAGTTGTAATTCGTAATTTTGAAACTGGGACTAATTTTAGCTTAGCTGCGCTGAAAAGTGTAAAAATATAAGAAAAAATGGGATTTTTACTTAATTAATGTTATTACCATTTTTATTTTCATTTTTAACTATTCTGTGCATAAAAGCAAATATTAACAAATTCCTGGGTTTTTCTGCTCTTTTTTCTGCCTTCATCAGACTAATGAGTTTGGCGATATGACATTTTAAAGGCAAAGCCACGGCGTGTTATGCTTCTATTATCTACTTTTCCTCTTAAACGTTTACTCAGCATGCGATCTGACCCCCCTTGGCGAGCTATTAATTACCATAATTCGAGTTCTTTTTGCGCGAGAAATTACCTTCGAGGCGAATCACGTTTCATGCTCAAACCTTGCTGAGGAGAAACCTACTATATTGATTTCTTTTTGTATTGCATTCTATTTTTACAACATATGCATCAATTTACCGGAATGTAATTTATTTTGAACCTAATTCATCTTAATTCACACTAAGAGATGTAATCCTATAAGATACGACGGATTCACGTTATCATAAAGCATATACTTATAGGTTTTGAATCGAAAAGTGCATATGAAAATTCATTAATAAAAAGATTTGGAAAATTTTTTGAATGGGTTTTTTTAGCTTATTCAAACCATCACTTTTACTTAAACTTGCCATAATAATCTCGAATTATCAATAAAAATAAGCAAAAGCATTTGTTTTCAGCCCTTCTGCACGAAAATAGACAAATGCCGGGTGTCGTTACAACGACTAAAAAAATTCATCGATTTGAACGAAGTGTACGACGATAAAGTTTTGTCTGTTATTTCTTTGTTAGCATTTCGATTTAATTTGCGAAAAATGACTAAGAATTCCTCAATGTCAACGTTTTAAGGGAATTTTTTTATTCGTGTTGTGAAATTATTGTCTCTATAATTGCTATATCAAAAGTTGTTTACAAAACGTTCCGCTTCCATAAAAATTAGGATTAATTGTTCAGTCGCATTCACTTCATTGTTCAGCCGAGCGAAGTTGGGCCCACTAAACTTAGACGCCCCCCTATAGGCCTTCCAAATACAATTTCGAGGTTTTTCGTTTTTTACCAAAATTTTTTGATTTAAAATATTATTTTTGGCTTACGATCAGTTTTTTTTATTTTGAAGACTTTTGGACCATACGTAGGTATCAGTCAAAATTTGAAGGGATTTGGATTATTGTAAGACTGGCAGAATAGGCGAAAATCGCAAGAACGTGCAAAAATTTCAAATATTGGGATCTACCGGATTTTCTGCGAACGTATTGAATCCCAACCCACCTCCCACCCGCCCATTTGTGTTCTGTCTGGACCCCCTCGCCCCGAGCCCGCATTATTAGGCCTCCAATACACGTGTAATAGCCCGCTCACGTATTCCTATGCTTTCATTCTTGTATAAGAAATGAAAAGGAATGTATCGGAGATAGTTGTCTATTTGAAATCGCTGCTTAGTCGAAAAAGCGGCAGAATAATTTGACACCGGTCGGTCTTTGTTTGGATTTTTAGGCCCTTCGGCGGAGACAAGTCAATTTTTCCACCTTTATTTCGCTTGGATAACTATGGACGACGAGGAAATTTTTAAAATTAATATTGTTTGATAACGTCAGCTGTTGTTGAAATTTTTGTTGTTGTAATTTTAGGACCTTATCAGTGCGCGCAGCAGGTGAATTATTTTTCGCACCGCACAGAAGATTGATAAGATTTTTTTAGAAACTGTCATGCACGCATTCGCGCACAATCAAACACAAACTTTATTGTCTTGATTTATTTTACTTAAATTAAATTTATAATTTAATAATTCAACTCTTAATTATCATTTTGATATTTTGCCCATTTTGATTGATATCGGTGGCGGATCTAGGATTTTCCTTGGGTGCGAGGGGTGGGAGGCCGGTACCCCAACTTTTCCAAAACCAGTCAAAAATGGCCCAATATTTCACTCTTCACGTGCGAAATAACGTGTTTCCGGCATTATACGCTGTCTACTTTTATTTATAATCACTTTTGATGCAACATTTTTCCAAAAACTTTTGATTTTTGCGACAAGTTTGTACAGAAAAATTGATTAAATTTTTTTGACTTTACTTGGAAACCCGGCTCGGAGCGACGAAAAATTTGTGAAATTTAGATGGAGGGACGCTTGAAGCTTTGATTTACTGCTCGATTTCCTGTATTATCAGTATTTGGTGCGGAACGTCGAAAATTTCTAAGATTTATGGATGAAATATGGAATAAATCTATTATGCTAAAATAGCTGTTTCTGCTAATTAAATTGTTTTGAAACTGATTTCACGAGCAAAAATGGCTACCAGGTAGCCAAGAAAGTAAATAGACGTGATAAATAGGTATTATAAATCGGTAAAATTTGAGAAATTATGATCACCGACGGCCAAAAATCATAGTAAATTACATATCCATTCTTTATCTCGCCAACTATTCTGGGCCGATGGGGAGGGGCGGTGCCTCTCCTCGCCCCCTTAAATCCGCCCCTGATTGATATTTATTCAATTATCACAGCTTCAATTATTTCTACTATTCCAAATTATCAACTTCAATTAAAGTATGTACAATTTATCTTTTAAATTTGTTAAGCAGCGCATTCAAGCGCTCCAATGCGCACAATGTCCGAAGATTACGGAAAATTGAACAGAGCTTTCAAACGGGAGGAAATGGGCCCCAAAGTTGTTGCCAAAATCAGGGAACAGCCCAGGCCCACCGCTGCTGCTGCTGCTGCGACGAAAAGTCGACAAATTTCCATGGATCAGCCGATCGACACCAGGGTTATTTGGTCAGCTGATAATAGTGACGTCAGCTGTCGAAAGACTTCTAGTATCGCAGGTGAACATGGGTGTTAGAAATTCAGGGCTCCGGATCATACATGGGCAGAACCCCAATTTTGGGGGGTCTGGGTGGTGTATAACAGGCGAAAATAAAAAAAACTTGTCAAAAATTCAATTCTTGGGATCTGTCGATTTTTGGGCGTCGGGCCAAAATAACGTCAGAAACTGGTATAAATGCTAAGAAACCCTGGAAAGACAAAGGAAAAATTTTGTGGGGAAAATGGGGCTAAACCTTGAGGTCAAATTACGTCTTTTTTACAGAAGTCTACTAAGTGGACCAGAAGCTGTCAATTAGTCTATTTTACACACTATTTAACGTTACCAATTTATGACCATCTTGACTGAAAAAATTCTGGTGGACCCATTGACCGACCGACTGGTCACCCAGACCGGCTAGGTTGGTCACTCGGAACAAGGGAGTTCGGGGATGTGTAGACCACCAGACTGAAAAAAATGGGGAATTTTCCGAGAAAAGTGAACGGCAGCATCAAAGCCGAAAACTGATGAAAATCAAAAATTTTGCGCAAAAATTCTTGGACATGATCGCAACCTGTAGATGAACGTCGGCTTAACGCTATTTTAGCACTCATACCTGTTTTTATGGCTATTTTGGCATAAATACCTTTTATACATGCACATAGGGGTGAGGGGGTACTACTCCCAGCTAAAAGGTCAGCCAGACAGGTACTGTCTATAGGTGGGCAGCACCAAAATTCAGGGGGATGCAAGATTTTTCAATGGTCATAAAATGGTCTTTAAAATTGTGTTATGACGGAAAAAAATACCATTTTGTAACGTTTCACATCAACCATTATCCATTGGCACATTGGCATCAAAAAATTGCGAAAAAAAACAAAAAAAATTCAAAAATTGAATTCTGGGGGATTTGGGTTTCTGGGGGTATTCGGCCTTCTGGGGATGCATATCCTTGACCCCCCACCCTTCACGCCCACGTGTGGTTGGTACTGTTCAGCGATTTTGAGCTAACAGAACGTTTTTGCATCATTGTTTAGGTCAAAAGCAATACAATTAAGTTATATAATGCAGTCAAAATGGACTAAAATGCTTCAAAAATGCAATATTACCACGAAAAGACGTTTTATAGGTTATTTTGACCATTTTGGTCGTTTAAACATCAAAAAATAATTGTGAACGTTAAATGTACTGTTTAATTTCTGAGATTTTACCTTCTCCCTGCCGACCCTGACCTTGTGCATCTATGATATATTTTTTGGCTGAACTCCTGAACCGACCATTTTATATATCTATTGTCAAAATTTCCGGACCCAACAGACTACTACCGAAAAATACTGTGATTTTTCCGCAAGTTTATAGTGGGACACGTCCGATAAGTCAATTTCTTCTCCCTTCTACGAATTTTAAAAATTTTCCAACTTGCTTATAGTTTAACTCTTGCCCGTGTTTTACCTTCTATAGTCTGTTCCATTCCGAACGGCCCATTTCTGCTTTAAGGCTTATTACTGTAGCAAAATATTTTACGTTTTAATTTGCTGCGGCAGTTTGTTATTATAGATGCGCCAAATATTAAGCAAAGCACGTCAAACATCAGTAAGAACAGTTAAAGCAATCAGCCGCTATCAGAGAATAATTGAAGAAGCCAATTTATGAAGTGAAAAACTATACAGTACTAAGACTTTTGCGCAAATGAGCCGTTTGGAATGGAACAGACTATACCAATTTAACACATCAACTCTCAGCCATTTTTGCAGTTTACTTATGAAGAGCCGGATAAACCTTCTACTTTGTAAAGGCAAAGATTTCATGTAAACTAGTCGTCTGCTTCACTCTCCTACCCCTTAATAGTTCATTTTTGGGTAAAATTCTTGCTATTTTTAACGGCTCAGCTGCCGAAAACGGGTCTCAGGATGGTTCAACGCCGTGGACTTCGGCCGATCGACTATTATTGCAACGTTTCTTAGACGAACAAAGTCGTCTGGTCGACCAGCGCTTCGGCGTTCCGACGGCGCCGGCCCGATCGCTTCTAGCCACCAGGCGTCGGAGTAGCAGCATTGTGGTGGCGCAAGTGCACCGCGTCGACGACGAAGCGTTATCACCGCCGCCGCAACGCCGTCGACTTAAACCCAACGCTGGCGTAGCGTCGACGGATCGGAAATCACCTGCCTATTACGGTAGGTTGGATTGGGTTCAGACATGCACGTGGGGGGTTTGGGGCCTAGACCACGCACGTGAGAGGAGGGATGGGTATATCCCCCACCCAAAGTCGGACGCCCCTTCTCATCGCCCTCCCCCAAAGCCAGAAAATTTTCGACCACCCCCCAGATTTTTGAAAAAAATCGAATTTTTCGGCTGTTTTCAGGCGTTTTTGGCCGTGTTTGGCCAAAAATTGGAGGTAATTACCCCCTCCCCGCCCTAAAAATGGCCCGAACCCACCTCCTAAATTTCGTGCCTATACATCTATGGTCTACACCAATCATGCGCATAGGGGTTTTTGGGTCTAGCTAGGCTCCCCAGGATAATAAACAAACTTAAGAGAAAATGAGGCATAATGAAGGCCGACAAATATATGAAAGTAAAAAAATTTCTTCAAAATTCCCTTAAATTGACCAGAAATTGTGTAATAACGTAGTTTTGATGCTTTTAGCGGGTATACCGTATTTGAGGTTATTTTGACCCAAAAAGCTCAAAGCTCAATTCTTGACAACCGCAGAATGGCTGACCCCCGACCCAGATCGGCCATGCTGTTCACCTAGGGTCTAGGCCCCCTAGAATGGAAAAATGAAAAAATTTTCTCAGCAAATTGAGGCGAAATCAGATCAGAAATGGATGAAAATTGGAAACATTATTCAAAATACTTCAAATTGATCAGGAACGGTGTAATAACTTAGTTTTACCGCTTTTTTAGCGCTTATACCTGGTTTTGAGGCATTTTGGCCTCAAAGAAAGCTCAATTATGGACCCTTCCGCAGACCGACTGACCCCTCCAGATTGGCCATGCTGTTCATCCACGGAACCAATCCCAACCCGAAAATCTGGCAGACCTGCAAAAACCCACAGAATTGAATTTTTGGCACGTTTTTGGGATTTTAAGCTGGTTTTACACCACCCATACCCCCAAATTCGGCTGTTGCCCATGTATAATGATCGGCCATTTTTAGTGGGTAGCGGACTTAACATGAACACTGAACATAACATCTAAACTCTAAGGAGGCAAAAAGTTTTCAAGGAAAAGTGCCGAAGAATTGATGCTGGAAACTTAACGCCATTTTTAGACGTTTTTCGCTAGCTCTGGCATTGAGCGAAAAAAATCGAGGCAAAGTTGAAATTAGTTTTTTGAAATTCAATTCTATAGGTCTTCTGAATCTGGTTATCTTTCTGATTCTGGGATTCCGGACCTCCTTCATAACTCCCTCCTCGCCCATGCGTGTTAGCGGACTCTTAATGTCGTAAATAAATGAGTAGCAACTGATTTATTCCTATCAATATTAAAAATTCTGCATGGAATAAATTGCAAAAATTCTAGTTTTTCATCGAATAAAATTGCGAAAATTGGTTGGAAGGGTAACAACAAGACGAATTTTTAGTTGATGGCAAAAGTTCGAACATTTCGGACGACTAGCGGTCTGCTAAAGGTATATTGAATCAGATTTTTCCTTGTTCGGATCGCTCAGTTAGTCTAAAAGTGCCAATATAAGAATTCCGTAGAATTGTTTCAGGTAAAAATCCAAAAAACGTTTTTGGCAAAATTCGAGAGCATATGCACATTCTAAGTTATATGGTCATTTAAGAACATTTCCATCTATAGAAAAAATCATTGCGCTCATTAAGATAATAGGAAGTCATCAAAACGATAAAATAGCAGAAAAAAGGATATTTTAGAGAAAATATAGGTAAAAATTAAATGATACTAATAAATAAGTAAATAATTGAAAGAAAGAAAGAAAAAAGTACACGTGAAGCATGCTATTAGTATGAAAGAAACAAGAAGACGCTGAGAAATGGCAAAAATGTACGTAAAAAATTATAATATGAGAAATTACTGGTTCTACGAGGCGCAAGAGTCTAAATGAAACGTGAAGAAGCAAGCAGAGAGCATCTACTGAAAAAATACACAGAAAAACACGCAAAAATCATATAAACATGTGAGATCATCAGAGAACAATTTTATTTCAATATTCAGTTATCCCTGTACATTGCACAAAACGTTACCTAGGATCCTGTGCATAATGATTTTCCCATGTTTGCTTAGTTTAACTCATTTTTAGCTCAGTTTTACCCTAATTACATACTATTTTCGCGTATTTCTATTTATCTTTATAAAAAGATTTCATCGTTGAAGATACAGTTATATTCAACACTGAGTTTTACATAAATTGGTGCATAAGCAAATATATTACTTGTAAATCTAATGCGAAAAAGAGACAGCAAGAAAAGAGTACGAATAGAAGTATAAAAAGAAAAAGAAAATCACGGTTTTATATCCTATTTTTAATGTCTAACATATAAACGTCATTAATCGAGGTCCAAGGGCTAATATAAGTAAACTCGTAGCTGGCCACTTCTGAATTTACGTCATACGGAAATTTAAAGTCAAATATCTCGACAACTACAGTAGATAGGCAAAAATGATGGCATCTTTAGCGTTTCTTGGCGAGTTCTATCACTGGAGAACAAGAAATTCAAAAAAATTTCCCTTCACTCCTGTCGAACAAAAGGTAAGAGGGCTGTTCAATTGACAGTGAGCTTTTTATCAGATATGAGACTTAGACTCCACGCAACTATTTATTTTTCAACATAGTGACCATTTACTTTAACCAACGGTAATCACACTTTTCTACCGCGGCATGCCTAAAGGTCAAAGGTTGACTGTTCAATTACTCAATAATGCACCTCTTCATTTTGAGCCAAAACGTTTTGCCTTTAGTTCAGCTTTCAATTTTTTAAACACGTGAAAATCCGTAGGTGCCAGATCTGACAAATAAGCTGGGTGATCAAGCTGCTCAAAGCCACAGTCATAGAGGGCTGCTTGGGCAATGGCCGCCTTGTGAACAGGCGCGTTGTCATGCAACAGAAGGGGTCCCTTAGTCATGTTTCCGCGGCGTTTATTCTTGACTGATTCCTTCAACTGGACTAAGATATTATCATAGTATTGACCAGTAATTGTAGTTTTGTTTGGTAATCTGCCAGCATCCATTCCATCCACTCCATGAATTGCTGTTTGTTTTTGGGTCGTAGTAATGAAGCCAGGTTTCATGATAACTTACAAATCTGTGTACGAAATCCTCCTGATTCAAACTGTCCCCTACTTTTAATTAGCATCTTTGAGTAAATCAGTCAGTAAACACATAAGGTAATGTGCCACAATAATGACAGCAGTCGAAGAACGGGGAAGACAATATTGTTCTGAGCATCAGCATTATCTATTTTACACAAGACAATCTAACCCTATTTAAACGACACAAATATACTCAGGATAAACTTTAAGCAATTACTAAGTGTAAAGAACACTTAAACTCAGATTCGTAATCCTGACGTTACATGGAACATTTTGAAAATAATTAAGTTTTCGAAACGCTCTGAAACTAAATTTATTTATCAGTGTTAACTTCATACAACTAACTGGGTGCACAGAAAACATATACAGTCAGATTCGTAATCCTGACCTTACGGAACATACTTTTGAAAAAATTCTCGTTTTCCAAAGCTATGGAAGTAAAATAAATTTGTACTGTAAACTTTTACACTTAAACTATGAGTGAATAGTGCAAAGTATACACAACTACTAAGTGTAGAGAAAACTAACCGTCAGATTCGTAATTCTGACGTTACATAGAACATTTAAAAAATTAAGCTTCCGCAAAGATCTAGAACTAAAGTTAATTTTCAGTGTACACTTTACACAACCACTGACTGTAAAGCAGATTTTAGTCGCATTCGTAATTCTGATATCACTCTGATATTACCTTCAATACTTACGAGAAAATTTACTCTCCACAATGGTCTTAAGACAAATAAATATTAGATGTAAACCACATTACACCACTGTTGAATGTAAACAAACGCAACCAACTGACGTATGATATTTGACCCGAGGTAAATTTTTAGACTTGTGATCATGTCCAGACTTATAACCGGAAAAGTTGGCAGAAAACAAGAAACAAATACGTTTAACACTCCCAATTTTTGACTTTACACCTCCCGAAAACGCTGAATATTGATGTAAATAAAGAAAATTTGCTGTGACATGTACCCCTAAGAAAGTACTTTATTTTTATTGTATTCGAATCGTTCCGACTTCTAAATGGTGAAATGGGCAAACAAAAAGGGACAAAAACGTATTTTTCCACCATCCATCATATTGTACACTTCAAAAATCTGAACCTTACTCCCAAACTAAGTGTAAAGAAATTCGGTTCGGGCCAGTTTGTAGTCTTTGTAGTACGTTTGTGAGTATAGAACTTCTGTTCCGCATCCTATTTGAGATATTGACCAATCAAAAAGGGAAGAAAACGTGTTTTTCGTCCAATGTTACACTTCTAGTTTCGAAAATTTACACCTCCAGAAGTAACTCAATATTGAGTTTCTTAAACGCGCTTCGCTACATCGTGTAGTCCTTGGGATGTACTCTATTTCTATTTTATTTAACTTGTCCCGACTTATAAGCGGAGAAGTTGGCGGAGAAATCTGAGACAAAAGCTATTTTTACACCATCCACTAGATTGTAAACTTTAAACCTCTATATTTATCTCTACACTTGAGTGTAAAACAATTTACTGGTAAAGCGAAAGTAGCCCTTGGGTCGAAGTATCATTTCTATCAGCAAAAATTTCAACGGCCTAATCAAACGAGTCATTGACAGTAGAAAAAAGGCTAAAATGTGTTTTTCCTACCTTCAGATTCATTACACTCTTTACACTGCAATTCTGGAAATAAATAACTCTTCCAAAAAATAAAAAGTGCTTTTGAGCTTTCTCAATTGTATACAATTTAAAATAGCCAGACTAAACAGAGTGCAAAACTGAGCTAGATAAGTCGAGCGTCCGACCAAAATTAAAAAAAACCATATGTAATGACGTTACAGTAAAACTTTACACGCTCTTTACATTCCGGGTAGAACTGTAAAAAACACCCGCAGCAAATTTTTTTATTATCTATCTTTTAAAAAACCGTACCTCCCAGATGTGTCCCGTTATAGCTGCAGGGGCTCATATGTTAGGGGTACCTCACTATGTTATAGGTACGTGCTAACACGCTACCTATGATATAGCCTGAAGAATAACATTAAATTCGCGGAGCAAAACAAAATTTTGACATATTCACCTGTTTCAATGGGCTGTTTGGATGACAAAAATTATACAAAAGCAATAAATCGGTCGCTAAGCACCTGAATATTTTCTGACTTTCTAGTTCAAAAATGTGCAAAAGCTTTTCTAGAAAAAGTTTTAAAATCTGAAAAATCTAAAATCAAAAATCTATTTGGAAATCTAAAATTTATGATTTTAAAGTTCGCTAAAATCTTTTCTTATATTTCCAAGCGTAGCGAGGTAACTGCATTCGAGTATTAAATTGAAAATTGTGCTTCATTTTACAAAAGTCATGGATTCGCCACTTTCAATGTTCGAAGCACTAGTTCTACGTATGTATTAGGAAGGTTTTGAAATCCAAAATCTATGAAATACCGCTGACTCCTAAATTCAATTTTTTAAATTTTGTGTTCTTTGGTCCTATTACTGAATTTTTGACACACTATATCGTTACCAGAAATGCAACGCATAGGAATTTTTTGGAACTTTTTTTAACAAAATTTAGAAATTCAGAAAAAATATCAAAAATTGAACGAATTGAACAAAATATCGTCAAAAAATGATTATTTGGCGCGAAGCGCCAGAACTTTCATACTTTTGAGTCAAAGGATAGCTAAAAACGCATAAAACAGCACTCCCTCTGAAGGCGCGAAAACCTTTGGGGTGGGAACCTTTCTGTAGAGGAAGTGGGGGGCCAAAACCTCAAAACCCCTAATATCATGTACGATTGATACTAATCAAATCAAATCAAAATTTATTCGTCATCAATGAGATTGAAGAAATGAATGAAATGTTACATAAGAAATATAGTATAATTGCGTAAATAATATTACGATAATATTTGATGGACGCGGACGCGTAAAGGCAGACGAAGAATGCGCTTAATTACGGCCCTTAAGAAAATTGGCAAACTCAAGTTCTTTCAATCTTATCATAAACACTTTCGAGTTAGGAGCTTGCATAACTTGCTTAGGTTATTGTAGGTTATTATTATTATTATTATTGTTATTGTTATTGTAGGTCCTAAAACCGGCCCAGAGAGCAAAGCGTATACTGCCAAAACAAACTCAACCATACCTCTTAGCGTTGTGGCGCCGTTGGCCTGTTCGGAAACGTTGTCAACAACGGAATCGGATCCGAGCCCGCCAATGATCGGGACCCGATCCGTTCAAAGGCCGGACCCACCGGAATCGGTTCAAAGTTCCTACGCCACCGTACAAAGTCACTTAACGTCGCCTTGCTCATCCGGTTGTCCGTCGCCGGCATCCGGCCGCCGGTCGGTGCCGATCCGGCGGTCAATTTCGAAACTGTACGACGAAAAACCGTCAAACGTTAATTTATTGGTATTTGATCCAAAAACATCCAATGTTCGCCGGACGGTCGATGGAAAAATTAGCACAGGTTCAGTTCAGCTGGCTCCATCATCAGCAGGACCATTTTATTGCGATAAGTCGCCCAATTCGGCGCTGATTGACCTGCGGGCGTTAAACACCCAATCTGTTTATCGATCCGCTTCCGGTTTAGGACCGGACTCATCGTTGGATCTCAGCAACTGCCAAAGTTCAGACGGCGGCAGATATTATGACTTCGAATTTAAAACGTTAAGGCAGACAAAGGACGTGGGCTCCATGGTTCGGCTTTAGTACTAGAGATTAATGTACTGGCTATTCTGAGTAGATCGAAATCGCCAGAAATTAGCACCGAAATTCCGGGGTCTATCTCATTTTCGGGAGGGTCTTTCAGATTCTCGAGCGTAGCCAGACCATACACGGGCAGCTGCCAAATCTGTGGGGTCCGATAGGGCCAAATAGCCAAAAGTAGCACCAAAAATTTAATTTTGGTGTCCATCGATATGGCAGGGTCCGCCGGATTCATAGAGGGCGAGGTTCAAATCCCCCAGACCCCCACGCCTACGCGTGGTCCAGACCAGACATACACCATGGTGGTTTAGGAGCTGGACTTCTGGGAATAAATAGGAAAATAGAAAATTTTCTGGGGTAATTGTGACGCAAAATAAAGGTCAGAAATGAATGAAACTTAAAAATTGTCTTCAAAAGTGCTTGAAATCGACCAGAAACAGATATATATGTGCGTAAATTTACCGCCATTTTCAGCATTTATGCCAGTTTTTTAAGGTAATTTTGGCCCGAAATAGCGCAATTTCGTTCAGACCGACTTACCCTCTCAGGCAGGGTCCAGACCAGACCCGCCATGCCCATGTGTAGTACTGATCCGCGTCAGTTCTTGACGGATTTTCCTTAGATCGCCGAAATTTCAGTCCGAAATTGAACCCATTCCATTAAATCAAGTTTTTTTTACATAGAAGGATGAGGCGCACGATCAGTGGTTGAAAAAGTTTAAGAAGTCCTTCATTATAAATTGACTTCCGAACTTTGTTTCACGTGCACGGTCTTGCATTGTGATGCAAAGTAGTGCTAAAATCGCTAACTTGAATTCCGTTACATTGCAGTTTTATGAATTAGGTAGGTACCGGTATTTGTACCTCACTTTGTCCAATGAATTATCAATAAAGTAACATCGGTTCGCTGGCATATGTACGTACTATTTTTATGGAGCATAAGGGGGAAGAGGAGCCGCCCCTGCCGTCAAAAAATGTTTGGGCGCAAATACAGAATCTTGTGCTTATTTTATTTTTGCCATTCGGCGCTTGGCGCCGGAAATTACCCAATAATGATATGTAGTGACTTTCTTGGCGTTCAAAAAACTTCATTTTTTACGTTAGTAGAGTAATTTATGTGAACAAGGATTGTGTTATTTTTTACAATGATTTCGAGAGAATTTTTTCGTTGTTTTGTGCCCGGTTTTTGCACTAATTTTACGTGCTTTTCGTATAAGCTTCCAGAATTTTTTACCTTTTCTCAGATTAAAAATGATTCTGTCTACTGAAAGATGAAAAAGTCGATACTTTAAGCATAATGGACGGCTTTTTCGGACAATTTTTGACACTATTAAGAGAATTAGGGGCTCCGCCCCTGTCAGAAAATCCTGGATCCGTCCCTAAAGTTCACCGCGCTGAGCAGTCGTGGGCCGTAAATAAAGAGCATTACCACTTCGCGGGCCACTTAAAGAACTT